>OW052249.1:48738402-49140902 GCA_932526585.2 Philonthus cognatus | reverse complement strand
ATTTAATGTCCTGAATGGCTTCGATCAACTCTAGGTTATTTAATGGCATTGATTTAGCCAAGGTTTTTTTGTGGCCACCAAAATTGATCAACAAAACAGTTTTTGTTTGCTTTCAACTAACTTCTTTCAGAGAAAGAAAATGATGTCTTCAATAAAATTAAAAATAAAAAAACTACAAAATGAAACACGCCAAATTTGTGATAAACGCTTGGAAGGATTCTTTGCTGTTTTTTACTCTTTTTTTTTCTCGTCATGAATTTAGTGCAAGAGAGGTGAACTGAGAGTTGTATAGTATTTAAGTGTAACCGTTTATTCTATCCATAATTATTAGAGTACGATGGTGATTAATAATTTAAATTTAGGTTTTACGATTTCGTCTGTAAATATTGTTTGCGTATTTGTGGTTTCGACCGTGCTTTGTGAAGAGAAATAAATAAAAGAAATAAATGGAAAAACTTGCAGTTTTGTTCAATTTTTCGCCTAAAAATGGATCCATATTGAAAACAATACTTTCCCTTTGCATTACATACAAGTAAAAGTTAAAAATGAGGATGTTAATTCCACTGGGGAGAATTGATCGTGAAATAAATGAAACTGGTGCCTAATAGATGAGTCTATTAAGCGAAAGTTGCCCTATAAAACAGCCCTCGAATCGACCAAAAGCTGCGTTACGTCAGAAAAACTCTAGCTCCGGATCAATATTGCTGAAGCCCCTCGAAGCTATTAAATCCCATGCACTGGGATTACGTTTCATGCTGTCATATTTGACCAGATTCTTTTGGGAGCAATAAAAATCTACACACAACACATTTTCGGAACTGTAGAAGGGCTGAAAAAGAGGGTGGAGTAAAAAACAATCAAATCCTAACTGGATTTACGTAATAACAAGGCCGTAGCCAATGTTAAAATAAAATTTTTGTTGAATGAAACTATTACTATGTTTTTTACCACTCGTATTAATTTATATACAGAGAGTTTTATGTAACACCGAACTATTTCATTACGAGAATTTTTTTTTAAGTATCCTTATGCATACGTTGCACATTTTTTCGATGCTCGGTTTATTAAAAGAATTTAATTTGAAGCTTTAAGCGTGTGTTTTCCACTCCCAGGCTAAGCATGAAGTAAAATTTCGAGTTTAGAAAAGCCTGAAAATTTGGTTTGGTCGCGTAGCGCGAAGCGCGGAGCGGCCAAACCAAATTTTCAGGCTTTTCTAAACTCGAAATTTTACTTCATGCGCCACCGGTACAAAACACTGACATATTACAAAGTTTAAAACACACCGCTAAACTTTACATTGAATCACTGTTTTGTACCGGTGGCGCATGAAGTAAAATTTCGAGTTTAGAAAAGCCTGAAAATTTGGTTTGGCCGCTCCGCGCTTCGCGCTACGCGACCAAACCAAATTTTCAGGCTTTTCTAAACTCGAAATTTTACTTCATGCTTAGCCTGGGAGTGGAAAACACTCGCTTAAAGCTTCAAATTAAGTTCTTTTATTAAACCGAGCATCAGAAAATGTTCAACGTATGCATATGGACACTTCAAAGAAAAATTCTTGTTATGAAAATGTTCGGTGTTATATAAAACCCTCTGTATGTCAATTCCAAATCACGGATACTCGAATAAAGGAATCGCAAAAGAAAAATATGATTCAAATCAAAGATTCCAATCCTGTTTTTTCGAATCACGAATACAAATTGTATCAAAACAAATTTTATTTCATTTTGCAAATATTAATATTTTAATACTGCTACCAGTTGTAAATAAAAATGTTCTAGACCTATTTATTTATTAACACTAATCATTTTTGTGTTTTTGAACTTCGCTTGAAAAAAAATTAACGGGTTGAGCACCATGGCGGTCATTTTGCCCGCTCATCTTGTCTCGTTGACTAGAAGGTTTATAAAATATATACAGAGAGTTTTATGTAACACCGAACATTTTCATAACGAGAATTTTTCTTTAAAGTATCCATATATGCATACGTTGCACATTTTCTGATGCTCGGCTTATTAAAAGAATTCAATTTGAAGCTTTAAGCGAGTGTTTTCCACTCCCAGGCTAAGCATGAAGTAAAATTTCGAGTTTAGAAAAGCCTGAAAATTTGGTTTGGTCGCGTAGCGCGAAGCGCGGAGCGGCCAAACCAAATTTTCAGGCTTTTCTAAACTCGAAATTTTACTTCATGCGCCACCGGTACAAAACACTGATTCAATGTAAAGTTTAGCGGTGTGTTTTGAGCTTCGTAATATGTCAGTGTTTTGTACCGGTGGCGCATGAAGTAAAATTTCGAGTTTAGAAAAGCCTGAAAATTTGGTTTGGCCGCTCCGCGCTTCGCGCTACGCGACCAAACCAAATTTTCAGGCTTTTCTAAACTCGAAATTTTACTTCATGCTTAGCCTGGGAGTGGAAACACTCGCTTAAAGCTTCAAATTGAATTCTTTTAATAAGCCGAGCATCAGAAAATGTGCAACGTATGCATATGGATACTTTAAAGAAAAATTCTCGTTTTGAAAATGTTCGGTGTTACATAAAACTCTCTGTATATACAAGTGTTACATATAAATATTTGTACGACTTAAGTTTCGACAGTGTGAGTGTCATTATCAAGTGATACTTGATAATGACACTCACAAGTAATACTTGATAATGACACACACTGTGGACCCCCCCCCCCCCCCCCCAACATTTGTATGCCTCCCCCTCTCCGAAATTTGTATGCCCCCCTCAATATTTTGTATCTCTTTTATTGTGACACATTCTCTGTAATATGTAATTTAATTTATCTTGTATTTGTATACATTGTAATGCATATTCTATGAGAATAAAGAATTAAAAAAGAAAAAAAATTGTATGCCCCTGCCTCCAAAATTTGTATGCCCCCCCTTCCCACGAAATGTTTTTTTAGCTACGGTCTTAAGTAATAAGAATATATATATTTTTTTAAATTGTTTGTTTAGCCGAATGTTTTACGTGTTCATTTGTTTTCTGAGACGTTTATTGGCAACCGTATAAATTGTTGAAAGCTGAAGCTGAAATAATAATCAGGGTGTGTAGAATTTCGTGAATGTAGTTTATTTTCTAGATCGATCCACCGTCCTTGACCTATGAATAAGTTACGAAAGGGACGGACACTAAACTCGAACTGAACTACAAACAAAATCGTTATTCGGGTCGTGCGGATCGCCCCGCAATACCGCTTTTATCAGGAATTTTCTCCGTTCGGTTTTTCCTCGCCAATGCCGAAACGAAGTCATTTACTTTTTTTATATTTTATGCAAAATGTGGGGGGTGGAATTTTTTTTTACCCGGAAATTTTGATAATAATTTCATTATTTCTACACATTTTAGTGTAAACTATTTTAATAAAATGATGATGTGTCTGTAATACTTAAATTTGAGGTGTTGTAATTTTGCCAGGTCGATTAAGTGTAAAGCATTAATTTCGACGCGCAAGAATGTGTCGGCCACGATGTTTTTCTTTCCAGGAATGAACCGAAAATCTGTGGCGAATTGCGCGATGAAATTTAAGTGTCTTTGCTCACTTCCTGAATAGCGGTCGGATGTAAAATTAATACCATGGTTTGTGGTCTGTAAAAATTGTAAAATCGCGACCTTCAAGGTAATAACGGAACCTCTTTACTGCCAAATAGACGGCTAAAAATTCCCTGTCGAATGTACTATATTTACGCTCTGCTGTTGTACAAGATTTTGAAAAGAAAGCAAGTGGTTGAAGACCAGCATTGCTTTTTTGTTGTAATACGGTACCAGCAGATAAACCTGAGGCGTCTACCATTAAGTTTAAGTCTGCAACAGGATTGGGGATTGCAAGCATGGCGGCATTGGCCAACGCAGACTTAATGTCTGCAAAAGCTTGCAGTGCGGTGGAATTAAAAATTAATTCCCTGTTGCGCGGAGTTGTTGATGACAGTTTATGCAACGGTGACAAAATACTCGAGCATGATCTTATGAACCGGTGATAAAGATTGATCATGCCGAGGAATGCCTTTTGGTCAGCGGGTTGAGAGAATGCTAAGATTGCATCTACCTTAGACTGCAGAGGTTTTATTCCCTCGCCACTGATGCTGTGACCCGAAAAATCTAAATTTGTAACACCGAAAACACATTTATCAGGATTAATTTTGATTCCAAAAGATGTCAACTGTTGTAAAATTTGGAAAAGATGACTGGTATGCTCGGTCTCGTCCCTGCTCTCGTCTACAGCAGGGACGAGACCGAGCATATCGTCAATATAGGCGAAGCAAAATAAATAAACGTTTGAAAAGTTTGTGCAGCATTTCGTAAAACAAAACTCATCCTTGTATATTCAAATAAACCCAAAGACGTGTAATTGCGGTTTTGGGAATATCTTCAGGATGAATAGGAATTTCATGATGTGCCTTTACTAAATCAATTTTGGAAAAGAACTCTCAATTATGACAACAGTTTGCGAAATCATGAATAATAGGCAATGGATATTGGTCTGGTACTGTTAACTTATTCAGGCCTCACATGGCCGCCATGTGCTATCAGGTTTTGGCACAAGATGCAGTGTTGTGGCCCATGGGGTAGAAGAGGGACGAATAAATCCTAATTTTAATAGCTTATCAAACTCCACCTTTTGCGACCTAACATTTTTGTGGCGTAAGTCGACGAGGCTTGCTGAGACAGGAGGACCAGATGTTTTGATGTGATGTTGAACATCATGCCTAATGGGTTGTGAAAGGTCAAAATATGTAGTTAGATCAGGAAATTATTATAATAATTTGAGGTGCAAATTGATATTTCTTGAATAATTTTCTCACTTATCACTTGGTGAAACATGATTAAATATTGATAATGAAGGTTTAAATTAAATTACACTTGGTTTGTTTCACAATTTTTTACTTTACTATTTACTCGACTAGTTTCGCGTTTTACAGCATTATCAGGAGTGATAATGCTGTAAAACGCGAAACTAGTCGAGTAAATAGTAAAGTAAAAAATTGTGAAACAAACCAAGTGTAATTTAATTTAAACCTTCATTATCAATATGTGCAAATTGAATTTATTTCTGATGGGCTGATTATATTTTTTATTAAACGTGCACCGGCAATATTAACAAGAATGTTGAATTGCCTAAGAAAGTCAGCTCCCAGAATAGAATGATTTACTTGCGCTAATATAAAATTCTAGGTGAATGGTAGATCCAAAACGATATTAACAGTTAATTTTGTGTGCCCGAAAGTTAGGATTATTGTGCCATTGACGGTAAACAAAAAGAATTTATCGCGTGGATGAGTGTTGTTAAAATGCTGGTCAACTTTTATTATGCTAACCTGAGCTCCCGAATCCACGAGGAATTTGATACCAGAAATGTTATCACTGACAAAAAATAACGGCCCTGGAGTAACAGTGTTGCGGGGGTGTTGACTTTTTTATAAATAATTGTAGCCGACAACAAATGCTCCACTGCGTAACTACCCGACTAACTTTAGATCATTCTTTACACTTTACTATGTACTTAAATAAATGTTCAACTTACCAATTCTGCACTTTAACTGATTTTAATTTAAAAGTGAATGAGAGTGTGTGAAGAAAAATAATGTGTATTCAAATACAACAATAGCAAATATATTCCGCAACAAACAACATATTCACAAGTTACTTCCAACAATAACTAGAACAACAAAATAAGATACGATGAGCAAACGAGAACACTAGCACATTTCGAAACACGATTTAGAACACAATTTTTTCTCCCATCCCTCAACCACTTTTAAATTAAAATCACTGAAAGTGCAGAATTGGTACGTTGAACATTTATTTTAGTACATAGTGAAGTGTAAAGAATGATCTAAAGTTAGTCGAGTAGTTACGCAGTGTAACATTTTTTGTCGGCGACAATTATTTATAAAAAATTGCCCGCCGAGTCAACACCCCCGTAGTAACAACAGAGGTGTGGGCTGACATTAGCACCGCTGTTGGTCGTTTCCCCAAGCGCAGGGAGTCGTACATTTAGTCGCTTTATGACGGAAATTGTGGTGGTACCAACACACGTTCTTACTAGGATCATCTCTCAACTGACTTCGTCCCCGTGAGACCGATCGATTTCGAGAGAAAGAGCGTGACAGTTGTTTTGACAACTGTTCGACAGACTTTTGTAAGGCTGCAATCTGAGCTTCTATCTTATTGAACCTGACGCTTGAGGATCTTGTTGGTACTAGAGAAAGCGCGTTATTTTTAGGTGTAGTGCAAAAATTGTATGGGGGATGAAGTTCAACAATTCTATCCGCCATATCTGCCAATTTGTTCAAAGAGGACGTGTCGGCGGACACGATTTTGTTTGGCTTTGGCCGGAAGTCGGCTCAGAAAAATCTCTCGTAATAAATTACTATTAATATGTGTAGTCTCCACCAATTGTTGAACCTTTTATGATAATTAGTCTATTTTCTTATATCAATACGCATCTTCTTCGTACATGATCTGAAAAATATTATCTTATCCATTATTTTTGTTTCCCCGGAATAGTCCCGGCAAAAGTGTCACAAAACCACTTGTGCACATAATAATGTGCGCCAGTAACACGAACGAAAAATCCGTCTGTTGCAATGTTCTTTCTTCTTATTCACTCACAGACGACACGGCACAACCTAAACAAATGATAATTGGCATACTTCTCCGTTCGGTTTTTCCTCGCCAATGCCGAAAAGAAGTCATTTACTTTTGTTAACTGTTGAGGCTTCTACTTCGTTATACATCATTATTAACATAAATATGACACTTAAACTTTGTTTGTATAACTGAGGTTTTTTATTGTGACTATAGTTTCGACAACTTTAACTTGTCATTATCAGACTTGTAGTCTGATAATGACAAGTTAAAGTTGTCGAAACTATAGTCACAATAAAAAAAACCTCAGTTATACAAACAAAGTTTCTTATTTATGTCATTTACTTTTGTATTTTATGCAAAATGTGAGGGTTGCATTTTTTTACCCAGAAAATTTGATAATAATTTAATTATTTCCACACATTTACTTGTCAAAGTTGGTTAAAGACAATTTCACGTTAAATCATTGTTGTATACGCGTGTCGCATGAAGTAAAATTTCGAGTTTAGAAAAGCCTAATTTGGCTCGGTCGCTCCGCTTCGCTACGCGCCCGAGCCAAATTTTCAGGCTTTTCTAAACTCGAAATTTTACTTCATGCTTAGTCTGGGAGTGGAAGACACTCGTTTGTTTCATCATTAAATCAATTGAAAATTGACGTAATATGTTAATTGTCGGAGAATGTGCTGTATCGTTAAAACGGAATGTCAATTTTGATAGCTTGGACGTTAGAACTTCTAACGTCCAAGCTATCAAAATTGACATTCCGTTTTTTTTAATTTAATTTATTTATTTGACGCCAAAACAACATTTTACATCGATTACATTAATACACATATACCTAAAAAGAACATTTTATATGGATTAATGTACATACACTAAACTTAAATTAAAAAATGACTACGAACAAACAAAATGCCGAGCGACCGATTTAAATCTGATAAGGGATACATCAAAAAGTTAATGTTATCACAATATTTGTTTACAGAGTTGCACATTCTTACAATCGGGCTAAACATATTATAGGATGTACGACAGAATGGAATATGTAATAACTGCAAGTTACGTGTGGAATACTGTGGTATATTCAATGAAAAACATTCTAAGCACTCAGATGAGGTTATAAAATTATTCAAAACTTTATATGAGAAGCTAATGTCATAGAATTCACGTCTTTTAGATAGTCTACTTAAATTTACATAAGATCTCACTTGGTCTACATTCAGAAATATATTATGAAAACATAATTTAAATCTGATGTATTTCAAAAATTTAATTTGTACATATTCCAGTCTGTCTATGTAACAGTTGAAGTGTCGTGACCAAATAATATTACAATATTCCAATATTGACCGAACTAATGTTACGAAGAGAGTAGTTAAACTGCGGATGTTTGTAAAATCTTTAGTGGTTCGTTTAATAAATCCGAGTATTCTGTTTGCTTTTGCAATAACAGTCTCGATGTGGTAAGCAAATGAAAGTTTTGGATCAAAATAAACACCTAGATCTCTAACAGTTTCAACATAATCAAGATATATGCTGTCTAAAAGATAATTGAACTTGAATTTATTAATTTTTCGACTAAATAACATTACATGACATTTATTTATATTAAGTTTCAAATCATTTTTTAAACACCAGGTGTTTATTTTTTCCAGATCAGATTGTAATATTAAAGCGTCAGTTTCTGACTAAATTTGTCTGAAGAGTTTCAGATCATCCGCAAATAGTAGCAATGGAGAGTTGATTCCAGTGCCGACATCGTTGATAAAGATATTGAATAGAAGGGGGCCAATATGGGAACCTTGTGGAACACCAGATGTTGTGTAATAGATATCAGAAAAAAAATTATTTGTACGAACTTGCTGAGTACGATCTGTTAGATATGACGCTATCCATTTAAGAATAGGACCACAAATTCCGTACCTGCCAAGTTTCACTATCAGGAGTTTAATGTTAACTTTGTCGAAGGCTTTGCTAAAGTCCATGTATACGGAATGAACTTCGTATCCAGTTTCAAATGATTGTAATATAAAATTACTGTACAAGAAGAGATTAGTTTCCGATGAGCGTCCACTCATGAAACCATGCTGCTGTGAGATAATGACATTTTTTAATATGCTGGACAGGTAATTGGCAATAAGTGATTCGAACATTTTCGGAATAGCTGACAGAATACAAATTGGACGATAATTTTTCATATCGTTTTTGTTACCAGATTTAAAGATGGGCTGAACATAAGATGACTTCCAAATAGAAGGAAATTCACCCTGAGACAGTGACATGGAGAACAGAATATGCAATGGCATAAACATTGAATAATGACAAGATTGAAGTAATTTTGGTGGTATTTGATCAGGACCAGTACTACCTTTAACATCAATATTCAGTAACGCTGACTGTACTTCAGATGGAGAAATATTTATTTCTGCTAAGTGTATATGTGATTGAATATCTGACCCTAGCGGTAGCATAGGTTGATTATTATAGACAGACGAAAAATGTTTTGCGAATGCATTAGTTATGCTTCTACCATTGTTTAACTGAATATCATCCAAAAACATAGAGGATGGGAGTTTATCCGAGTCTGATTTAGATTTTACAAATTTCCAAAAATGTGCTGGTTTTTCAAGTATTGCTTGTTCATTGTAAGAAATGTAATTAGCATAGCAGCATTTTGTAGCCAATCTACATCTTTTACGCAGTTGAGAAAACTGCACGTAGTCTGAATGTAGTTTTGATAATTTAAATGCTTTATGAGCCAGTCGTTTTTCCTGTATGAGTGAACGGAGTTCGGGAGTAAACCATTGTGGAAATTTGGATTGTTTTATAATCTTAATCGGTACAAATCTGTCAAGACAATCGAATAATACTTTATAAAACATATCTGCAGCCGTATTAATATCACTAATATTGACGAATAAATCGTTCCAATTTATCGATAGTAGATAATTATTGATAGCATCATAAGGAGCACGTTAAAAATCGTATACTAGTGTAGACTCAGTTTTTAGACAATCGAAATTAGAACATGAAATTACAATCTCCAAAGAAGGATGATAATTATCGCAAGTAATAAGAGGTTCACAGTTGTAGATAGATTCAACAGGATATGACGCAAAACACAAGTCAAGCACTCCACCTGCAATATTTTCGATATTATTGTATTGTGATAAATCATTAAACGCATACACATCACACACTGCACTTTCAGTTGCACTTTTTGTGTTACAGTTGCTCTTGACGTTAATTGGAAATAATCCCACGTAGTCTTCAATTTCATTCCATCGAAGATCTGGCAAGTTGTAGTCTCCCATAATAACAAATCTTGCGTCAGAATTTTGAGTATGTATATCAGTTAAGGACGTCAAGTGAGAGTTATATACCTCGATTCCAGATTTCGGCGGAATGTAAACGCATCCAAGAATGAAGTGATTGTTATTAATTATAGCATTAACCCAAATTTCCTCTGAGCAGCTATTGACAGTAATGACGGAAGATTTCAATGAATTTAATACAGCGATAAGAACTCCACCACCACGAAGTTTCGAACTATTGACTGTTGACCGATCAGTGCGATAAACCATATATCTATTGTCAAACAGCTCGGAGCTAGCTATACCTGGCTCAAGCCATGTTTCTGTAAGAAATATGATTGAATACTCCTCAGAAATGACGGAGCAATAAAGATCTTGTAACTTTGTCCTGAGCCCTCGTACATTTTGATAGTACATTGTAATTTCGTTTAGATATTTGGATTTGACGGTGTTGTTTTGGGAAAATTTCCAGCATTGGATGGTTTAGAACCACGGCGATGAAAAAATTCCTTCACAGCAAGTCCAGTTGGCCACAATGTCGGGTCCAGTAGTGACTTCACAAGTGATTCCTTAACTCCTAATTTATAGGAGCATATATCCTCGTTTCTTGCGAGTTCATAGCATTTGGCATCCTTTATATTCAGGACGTTCTGAACATAGTTTATAACCGAATCAACTGTTGAAGTTGGACTGCATCTACCGATGTAGATCCATTGACGTCTCTCGGCTGATATGAAATTATTTATAACGCCTGTAGTTGTAGTAGCCGTATTTCTATTTCCAATAATTATTTTTTTTGGAGGTTGGACAATAGTTTTGTTGGCTTTATTAGCAGAAAGAGCGTCTTCCGATGCCGATTTAGATCTTAGTCTATTACTATAAGTATGTTTACTTGAATTATGCACCATTTGCTTTTGTTTTATATTTCCAGACGTACTAGGAGTTGATATGGTCTCTTTAACTAATAATGGGTCGATTTTAGGTACTTCAATTTGTATAGGTACCTCAATTTGTTTGGCAAGAGAAGTCAAGCTTTCTTTTTGTATATTGAGAATGCTAAGAATGGAATGTAGTAAAGTGGAATGTTCTTCAACTGTATCAAGAACATTCTGCATTTTGGTGCTAGTAGTATTTTCTGTATCAATACAATCCTTGCAAACCCAGTATAAGCTTATATTATCCAGTAAAGCTTTACACACGGTTTTGTTCAAATTGACACACTTAGTGCCATGGAAAAGATAGTTGCACAAACGACAGCGAACAGTATCCGAATCCGCGACAGTTACTGATGCATCACACATTTTGCATTTAGACATATTTATGTTTTTAAATAAGTAATTGAGTATGACTATAAATAGAAATAGTTACACTAATATAAAATAAAGTAAAGTAACTGACAACAGACTGACAAAAAGGGTAGACACAAGACAATCTTCACCACAAGGGGCCGATCATGTGGACTTTCAATGAACTTACACTGGTAGGCCACGGAAAGGATATACGTAATGATTAACAAAGGAAATATAGAAAAGTAACTCAATGTAATTTAATAAAACTCATAAGTTACAAAGTTTCAAAAGCAGTAAAAAAATATATATCTATAGAAAAATAAAAAAATAAAAGACAGACTTGTTCGGGAAGCGAACCTGCGATCTACGGGTTAGCAGGCGACGAACAAACACCTAGGCTAACTTCTGAATGATAATTAGTGAACTGCGCCGCACTTAGAGTACAATTTATTTTTATTTCGATGAGATATAGGTTATGTTGATACGGTAATAATAACAATACACGAGATTAGTTGAAACTCTTTAAAAATAGATTATAAATATTCACAATGATAACCAAGTATGCCCAAAGTTGCCTACTACTAGTGAGTAGCGAAGGAATAAGATATTTGAGTTTATTATTGGAAAAATTGTATAGTGTTTACGAGCACAGTCTGTTGGTGTCATGAAGACAAATACAATTTTAACGAACATTCTCCGAGAATTAACATATTACGTCAATTTTCAATTGATTTAATGGGCACGATGGGCCCATTCATAAAAATGTTCAACTTTCAACATGTTTGGATTTGTTTGTGAAACATTTTGGATGCGATAACCGGTACTCGGCCATTTTGAAAACTTTAACACGCCAACAGCAACCGGTCTATTTTGCGTGATTGCAAAATTCTCAGACACGTTCACGAATAACAGTCCGGTCATCAGAGAATTCCCTAACAGTTAGAAGTAAACTCCCAACTGTTGTCTTTGATGAACGGGCCCAATGAATGCGTGAACATTTACAGAATACACATCAGAATATGTATACTTAAAAGTAAAATTCCCTGTATCCTTCTTTTCCCTTATTTTTATAGTAACACGAAGTTCAACAATTTACGCTCAAACATTTGCAGGGATTCGTTCGTCGATTATTTGGGCGATTTAACCCGGTACTTAACAATCGGATAAAGCGAAATTAGCAGATTTATTGCGCGTTCGTGCGACGCACGGCGTGCGCTTAATGGCGCATGCATAATGCTCATTCAACAAATATGCACAAATGAATAATGTAAAGATTGTTTCTTGCAAAAAAACAACAACTGATGATTAATCGCATTTCGAGTGATTCAGCAGCAGTCGCGTCGCACATACTTATTACTTGAGGCTGAATAACATGAAATTCAACTGGGGAAAAAAAGAGTTGTTTTGATGAGGTAATTCATCGATTTGAGTGTAAAAATAATCATTGTTTACTGACCTTTAGAAATATATTACAAGTATCTACAGAAATAATTTAAAGTGAGAGGGTCATTTTTTGCAACCTGACACAATAAAAACAGGATTCAAAGACTTCTTCGTTCTTTGAAATAACGAAGAAACGTGAAATACATAAAAAATAGTACTCAATACATAAAAATAGTACTTATTTCTGAAATTTTCGAGAAATTGCAGGTGATGAGTTAATTATTTGGAGCAGTGTACAGTTGCGAGAGAAAAAAAACTAGTACAACAAAATATTTAGCTATGTGAACTGGACTCACTTTGATTTTTCAAATTGTCAATCAAATTGATAAATCTGCGGAAATGTCAAACAAAATGTAATTAACGTCGACATTCCTCAACTGACTGAAACGGAAAAAGCGATAATTACGACCCGTTTAGAGACGGTATTAGCATTAGAGACATTGCTAATAAAGTGCATGTCAACAAAAGCACCGTCTTGTTGGACAAGAAAAAAAAATGCTGTTAGCCTGCACATGACAAGTTTGCTTTACAAGAAAAAAAAAAACGATATTTTAGAAGTGGCTAAAGCTCGATTCTGTATTAGTTTTTTTCTCTCGCAACTGTACATAGGGTTTCGCAGCTCTTTCACAAATGTTAGTGTCGAGCGATTCATTCAATTATTTGTCGCGTTTTCCTGAATATTCTCATCCGAAATGTTCGTAATGTATTCGCGAACGAACATTCGGAGCACACAAATGTTAGTGTCGAGCAATTTATGGAATTATTCATCGCGTTTTTCTAATTATTCTATATTCTATATATTATTCTATATTCTATATATTATATTCTATATATATATATATATATATATATATATATATATATATATATATATTCTATATACAGAGAGTTTTATGTAACACCTAACATTTTCATAACGACAATATTTCTTTTAAGTATACATATGCATACGTCGTACATTTTCCGACGCTCGGTTTATCAAGAGAATTCAATTTGAAGCTTTAAACAAGTGTTTTCCACTCCCAGGCTAAGCATGAAGTAAAATTTCGAGTTTAGAAAAGCCTGAAAATTTGGTTTGGTCGCGTAGCGCGAAGCGCGGAGCGGCCAAACCAAATTTTCAGGCTTTTCTAAACTCGAAATTTTACTTCATGCGCCACCGGTACAAAACACTGATTCAGTGTAAAGTTTAGCTGTGTGTTTTAAGCTTCGTAATACGTCAGTGTTTTGTACCGGTGGCGCATGAAGTAAAATTTCGAGTTTCATATCACCGAACATTTTCATAACGAGAATTTTTCTTTGAAGTATACATATGCATTTCGTTGTACATTTTTCGACGCTCGGTTTATTAAGAGAATTCAATTTGAATTTTAAACGAGTGTTTTCCACTCCCAGGCTAAGCATGAAGTAAAATTTAGAGTTTAGAAAAGCCTGAAAATTTGGTTTGGTCGCGTAGCGCGAAGCGCGGAGCGGCCAAACCAAATTTTCAGGCTTTTCTAAACTCGAAATTTTACTTCATGCGCCACCGGTACAAAACACTGACATATTACGAAGCTTAAAACATACCGCTAAACTTTACACTAAATCAGCGTTTTGTACCGGTGGCGCATGAAGTAAAATTTCGAGTTTAGAAAAGCCTGAAAATTTGGTTTGGCCGCTCCGCGCTTCGCGCTACGCGACCAAACCAAATTTTCAGGCTTTTCTAAACTCGAAATTTTACTTCATGCTTAGCCTGGGAGTGGAAAACACTCGTTTAAAGTTCTAATTGAATTCTCTTAATAAACCGAGCGTCGGAAAATGTACAACGAAATGCATATGTATACTTCAAAGAAAAATTCTCGTTACGAAAATGTTCGGTGTTACATAAAACTCTCTGTATATCCTTGTACGAACATTCGGAGCAATTTTGTAAGACTGTTTAGATGCATTTTGATAATTTCCTAGCGATTTCGAAATAATAATACCCCTCAATGCGGATTTATAGCAGTCCATATTTCCACAGCTTTTGTGGAGTACTCTAGAGTTGATAAATCCACGATGTAAATTATAGGGATAGGCTCTTTTTGCACACGTGAACGTGTATTTGGGAGGATTTATTTCCCCCCGATGCGAATCTGTATCGGCTTTGAAATGAGGCGATTTCCGCGATGAAAGTATGAAATATCTCTCTTTTATGCGCACTTTCAGCGTTCTTCTTTCACGATTTGTGACAGAATTCGATTAAAGGAAATTTCATCGAAATTATGAATTTTCAAAACGTAAATCTAGTATGTTCGAGCTTAACTAAATAAATGGTTAGGTAATTGATTGTAAATTGATTCTTGTTTTATTTAAAATATTTAGTCTAAGTCGTACCGTTCAAGAGTAATTCGACAGTTTTCAAAAAAAAATCAGAGGTTTAATCAATGATTAGTGAATGATTAAAGCTAATCGGTCGGGGTGCAAATGGACCTAAATCTCTAAGATTATAGAAATATTAATGAATAATCAAATGAAAGAACACTTAGCTAGTTCTTTAATTTGATTATTCATCAATATTTCTATAATTTTAGAGATTTAGTCTGATGGGCGAATAACGAGGACTGTTTTTTACAAACCAAGATAAAACTTTCGACATGAGTTCTAGGCGAGTGGTGGCCATCATTCTCGCCTCGGAAGCTACATTTCATCTGCAATCCACAACACGATGCGTCCAATCGGCCGTGCCGTGCCGGCGGTGTTTATTAAAAACTTGATCCAACTAGAAAAGAAATAAATCGCGTCCAGGTCACGGAATTGCGAACAGATGACTCTCGGCGGCCCGGGAAAAAGAAAATATATAAATTTAAGAAGTTTTCCTTCTCGCGCGCCACATCTCTATATATCTCCCCAGTTTTGCAATGAAAGCCAGCTGCGTGGGAATCCAGCTTTTCCCAGAGAACTACAAACTAACGTTTTGACAACTTTCAGCGCAAACACGTGTGTGTGTGTGTGTGTGCCGCTGAAGTATTAAGAAGTATTAAACGCGCCTGGTGTTTCTTTTATTCTGCACACAATCTTTCAGCCTCTCTCGAAATTACACGCGAGACTTAGAAATTTAAATCTGTGCAAATCTTTTCTATTTTTCACTCTCTTTGAGTTAAATTTGGGAAAGCCCATCAGTGGCGGCCGACTATGGGGCAGCGCCGAAAACAGATTAAAACGAAAAAGAGCTCTAATTTTATAATTTTCGATTTAAAATCGACAGAAAAACGACAATAATGAGCTAATTATATAATATATAAAATTACGAAAAAACTATTCGTGAATTCGTAATTTTATATATTATGTTTAGAGTGTGCAAACTATAAGAAGCGTAAGCTTATTTTCTCGAATTCAAATAGTTTTGAATTTGAATTTATCTTGTTTGAGCTAATTATATTTATCGAAACAGGAAACAAAAATCGATGGGCCTCAGTGGAGGTCCTAGCTAAATTTTTAGGTGGTGCGAGATTTCATAGTGGCGCCCCTCGCCACTATGAAATCTCGCACAACCTAAAAATTTAGCTAGGACCTTCATTGAGGCCCATCGATCTTTGTTTCCTGTTTCGATAAATATAATTAGCTTATTATTGTCGTTTTTCTGTCGATTTTTTCAGCATTTGAATGAATAATTGTTGTTCGCAGGAAAGTACATTCGCGATTCTCCATTAAACACGCCAGATGATCCGGAATTGGAAATTTGCGCAATTCGTATTCCGTTCGCGGCGTTTAATCGCGACATTACTCTCGTTTTATTGCGATATTTAGTCTTTAATAATTCACGTTTCGAGGGAGAGGGGCTCGGAAATTATTCCAGTACGAGTAATTTCAGTTCCATTACAAAATTAGTAATAATAACGCGAGGTACAATTTTAAACACAAGTGCTGGTTAAACCTCATTACAATTGTACCTTTTTGTTTTATACTAATTAAACACGATTTTAACTTTGTTTGTATAACTGAGACTTTATTAAGTGACTATCGTTCTGACAACTTTAACTTGTCATTTTCAAACTGAAAGTTTTAAGTTTGAAAATGACAAGTTAAAGTGGTCGAAATATAGTCACTTAACCCATTAAGCGCCGTTGATGCATACAAGCAACATTATTAATTTTTTGTTAATTAAATTACTGAATAAGTTAATTTGATTTTTATTTTATTTGATCTAACTTGAAAATGCATGAAGAAAAATGTAAATATTTTGTTATTTAAAAGTTACGATTATTACTTATTTATACATAAATAATGTCAGTGTATTTTTAACTGCACAATATTTCAGTGTTTTATACGCGTGGCGCATGAAGTAAAATTTCGAGTTTAGAAAAGCCTGAAAATTTGGTTTGGCCGCTCCGCTTCGCGGAGCGACCAAACCAAATTTTCAGGCTTTTCTAAACTCGAAATTTTACTTCATGCTTAGCCTGGGAGTGTATAACACTCGTTTAAAGTTCTAATTGAATTCTCTTAGTAAACCGAGCGTCTGAAAACATTTTTTCAGACGCTCGATTTATTATTTTTATTTTCAGACGTTCGGTTTATTAAAAAAAAATCACGTAGAACTTTAAACGAGTGTTTTCCACTCCCAGGCCAAGCATGAAGTAAAATTTCGAGTTTAGAAAAGCCTGAAAATTTGGTTTGGTCGCGTAGCGCGAAGCGCGGAGCGACCAAATCAAATTTTCAGGCTTTTCTAAACTCGAAATTTTACTTCATGCTTAGTCTGGGAGTGGAAATACTCGTTCTAAACTTTATATCGCACGTTTCTATATGAGATCGAAGAATGCCGAAAATGTACAGCGTATACATTATGTATATTTAATAGAAAAATTAACAGTATGTAATACAATAAGTCATCCATAAAAAACATAAAATACAGTGCAGAATTTTACTTAAAATCAACTTCTAGAGTTAACTCTTTAATTGCTCGGCCGTTAATGGGTTAATAATAATGGGTTAAGTGACTATATTTCGACAACTTTAACTTGTCATTTTCAAACTCAAAACTTTGAGTTTGAAAATGACAAGTTAAAGTTGTCAAAACGATAGTCACTTAATAAAGTCTCAGTTATACAAACAAAGTTAAAATCGTGTTTCATTTGTGTAAAACAAAAAGGTACTGTGGTGTCGCCTGAACAAGAATAATCCGGACGGCGGGGAGAGATAGGAAGGTTGCCGTGGACACAAAAAATAATACAAAAAAAATAATTTTAGAGAATAACGCGTGCTAACGTTCATTTTTGTACGTGACATAGTTAAGTATAAATAAAACTCCCCAAGTACCTGCATTTCTTGTGTTTTCCTGTGGTAAGATTCATAGTATAACGACGGAATCAAATGCACCTATAACTGCAACCAAATGCACCTATGACCGCCATTATAGTACAATTGTAACGAGGTTTAACTAGCACTTGTGTTTAAAATTGAATCTCGCGTTATTATTACTAATTTTTTAATGGAATTGAAATTACTCGTACTGGAGTAATTATATAAGTTATAAAAATAAAGTTAAAATCGTGTTTCATTTGTAAATCCACCACTCCTCCACCGTTAACCTTTTGTTTTACCCTAGACGCGTTTAATTTGTGATAGAGAGTCCCTTTTTTCACAATTACTCAACCTTAACTGTATTTTTTAATTTCAGTCTTTACAAAGCGCGTAACAAATTCGTCTACAGGTGCAATAAAAGGGTGACTTTTTTGTACTTTCAGTTCAATTTCACGCATGAAGGAGCGCCGGGCCGGGGATACTTATTGCGCGTGCATGTTTTATTTCATCCCCCTTTCCCTCCGCTCGCTTTTTTTTTGTGTGTTAGTCCGCGTATTACTCACAGGGAGAATAATTGCCGTCCCCCTATTTTTCCACCCTCTCTCTCCACAGCGGAATATCAACAAATGGGGCGAATGGCGGAAACGGTGTTTACGCACGAGTTCGATTTTTGTACAAATGCATTTGCAGGATAGGGTAAGAAATGCACGCAAAGTGGATGAATACATTTACATATTGAATTGAAAAAAAGAAGGAATTGGTAAACTGTTAAAATGTTTAAAGACGCGATTTTGCAGCGATTAACTTGTAATAGCAATAAAAATTGCAAACATTAAAAGTGCGATTCTTTTTGCAATCTACAACAAGTTAGTCTTACAAAGACTATATCAAACACTCATTGAAACAACTACTTCCCGGGCTAATACCCCGACGGACATTGAATTATACAACAAGTGTTTGCTGTTACATACAGTATGTAACAGCAAACACTTGTTGTATAATTCAATGTCCGTCGGGGTAGTAGCCCGGGAAGTAGTTGTTTCAATGAGTGTTTTATATAGTCTTTGTAAGACTAGCTTGTTGTAGATTGCGAAAAGAATCGCACTTTTAATGTTTGAAGTATTGTTTTAGAGATGGTTTAATCTCTGTGGTGATTTCCTTTTGCACTGGTTCGAAATTACCACTATTTCCGATGCGGGTGAATGAAGTTGAAATAAAATACTTCGTAGCACTTATTAAAATTTTAAACTTATATTCACCGTAAATAAAATGTACAGAGTTATATACACTGATTTAAATATAAAATATTTTGATGTGTTGAGGTTAGATTTTGAGTAAAATGTTGAGATGTTTGTCGTTTCAAGAATAGAATTGTTATGTCAGTTTCTACATTTCAAAAGAACCAAAAACTGAGTGTTGCAAGTGGGGGTTGTGTTGTTATTGGTCAGCGATGGTCACGGGATGCAAATCTGTGGCAAAGGAAGGGATGCACCCTTCGTTTACCTAGATTGTATTATGCGTCGAAGGGACGCATTTCTAGGAATTAGCCACATGGCCATACAAATTATTTTTTCTGCGAATATTTCCCGAACGGACGAACAACAACACAACACCCCCCGTAGCTAACAGAGCCGTTCAACTTTACAACGGTCTATTAAAAGTACATTAAGATTTGAACTACATTCTTGTCGAAAATATACAAATATCTGGAGAAAATACAATCCAGCAATAAAGTAATAAAATAAAGATTAAGCAGAAAACATAAAATTGAATATTGAAACTGAAATGTGTTATAAAAATAAAATATTTACAGATACAAATATATGAATAAAAAAGGCTAAATATACAAATAAATTTACACATAATTTATGTACAATAAAGTGCCGCAACAAGTATTCTGCAACCAAGAATTGGCAATTTCATTTATACTTAATAAAAATTGCTGCAACAGCAATATATACACTTACGTGCAAAGAAAACGGCCCAACCATTATTTATTTTTATTTTTTTATAATAGCATAACTCTTGCACACAACAACAAACAAGCAATTACATAACATGCATATTTATATATAAATTTATAAAAAGCTGAAATTTTGTTGTTAATCGACTATCGACCCGTGGTCTTTCTGCCAAAATTCTAAATTGTCATGGTAATGTCATAGTAATGTCATTCGGTACGTCAGTTAGCAGTTAGTGATTATAGGCAACCCAATAACCCTAACGTATATTAGGTTGTCTATAATTGTTGTTGTATGTGTGTGTTTTTTTGAACTTAACTGTAAATCAGTGTTTTTAAGCGTGGCGCATGAAGTAAAATTTCGAGTTTAGAAAAGCCTAATTTGGATTGGCCGCTCAGCTTCGCTACGCGGCCAATCCAAATTCTTAGGATTTTCTAAACTCGAAATTTTACTGTATGCTTAGTCTGGGAGTGGAAATAACTCGTTAAATGCCCCAAATTATTCGCTTTAAAACAACGAATTCCCACAAATTACAAAAAAAACACTGTAATTATTGGGATATGTATACTCAAAAGAACAGGGCATTTTTCTTTTGAGTATACATATCCCGATAATAACAGCGTTTTTTTTAAATTTGTGGGAATTCGTAGTTTCAAAGTTGTTTGCTTGTTTCAAATGTTTTAGATGTTCAAATGTTGTTTCAAATGTTCTGTTTTAAACACGTTTTAAACGTGTTTTAAACCTGTTTTAAACATGTTTTTAATTATTAACGTTTTAAACGCTGTTTCAATAAAAAAAAGGTTTTGTTTTCTTTTTCAAAATCATAGTTAAATATGTTTCTCCACGTGAAAGATGCGAAACTTGTAGATTATATTATTAAAAGAAAAATTCCTTGTATGCCTAAACCTACTTCAAAATCCTTGTAATGTTTATAGTTTGATCAAACAATAATTATTTATTTGCTATACTCTTATGTTGCTCCTTAGAAATAATTGAGAAATAATGAGTAGATTCATAACGTTTAATCCAGCGTCGGATTAATTCATCAGCGTTAAATTACATAAACCCCATCCGCAATTCACCTTTTTTTTTCCATCATCTTCTTCCTTTCAAAGCCAGGACTCGCGCTCGTTCAAACGAAAAAGATTATAAGCGGGCTATTTATACGACGGTTCTCATATAAAACCTTCCATGCTAGAGCACTAACCGTTATTTATTTATCCGAAAGTGGCGCGTGTATCGTTTTATTATAAAGTTTTACGATCGCTAGATCATCCCCAAAATGATAACCGGTGTATATTGCTACATCTTTCTATTAAGAGCCAAGAACAAACAAAAAAAATCTTTAAAAAAAAATTAAACAATCTAATTGGGTAATGTTTTCTAATTCTGTTTATATCGGATGTCCAACAATTATTGAAACGTGAGTCAAATTCTGCGCTGAACAAATTATTTATAACAGTGATCATAGGCAACCCAATAACTCTAACGTATATTAGGTTTGGATTGATTGAGTTACTTGAAGATAATTATACTTTGATTAAAAAAACTCTTAGAACCTTTCTTCAATACTTTATTTTGTAACCAAATGTACATTTCGGACACGAAGTGTCCATTATCAATGGATAATGGACACTTCGTATCCGAAATGTACATTTGATTACAAAATAAAGTATTGAAGAAAGGTTCTAAGAGTTTTTTAATCAAAGTATATTAGGTTGCCTATAATTGTTGTTGTATGTGTGTGTTTTTGTGGGTGGCTGTGGAATCAAACATGAATGTCGATTGTTTACATTATGACTTTACAAACGTCAGCTACAATCATTTTAAAGAGAGACTCGACATGTTTGATTCCACAGCCACCAAGGACGTCAATAATTGTTGGGCACCCGATAGTTTAAAGTGGTAAGGGAATTGATATTTGTTGTTCGTCACTTGTTGGTCTCTCAATGTCGCTTGTCATATTCCGCTCCAATTATTTGCATGAAAAATAGACAAATTGCTAACAAAATTCGACTTGCATCTTTTCCAATTTTCCATGTTTCATGATGTTTTATTGCGCACGCTGTTCTGGTTAGGGTATTAGTTTTCCATTTTCCCGTCAAATTGAAATATTAAAAATCTCATCGCCCGACCGCCTGCCATCCATCCATCCTTGCTCGATGTACCGCTTTAATATTCAGGCGTAATTGATAATTCATGGCCAGCTGCAGAAAATCCACTCCCGGGAAGAAACGACGTTTTAATTCACCGCCGGGGAAAAAAGAGCAGAACAAAATTAAAATCGATATCGCGCTTTTAAAACAAATTCATTATTCAGGCGGTATGAATTTGTTGAAAAGCGCTTGAAAGTCGCGAGTTTTTATTGAGGAAGTAATGCGGTTTTGTGTTTCGCATTGAAAGATGAATGCTCTTTCATATTTTGTGTTGAAAATTGGTTTTAATCGTTTATTTCGCTTCTAAAATTACATTTAGTAGTGCGTAACGCTAAACTGAACTTTTGGTGGATGCGCCGGGCGCGCTAAACGCAGGGATGGGCGGCGTCAACAATGTCACCGCGACAATATTATTGTTGACGCGTCGAATGTTACGTCGACGTCGACTAGTTGTACAACGTTCCTGACGTCGACAATGTCGACAATCATTTTGATAAGTATAACATTTGAACTATTCAGCCTAATGCAATGCGATTTTGGCAGATAGCTTGGAAGTTAACAGAGTATCCAAAACTCGCAAAATCATTCAAAACCGCAACATATATATTATAATAACATAACCTTTAGATAGTATTGTTGACATTGTTGACGTCCTCGACATTGTCGATGTGCCTTCACGCCGACTATTAAAGTCGATGCGTCGAAGCCCATCCCCGACTAAAAGTATGAGTGGTGAAACAAAACACCATAGCGGATTAAATTTGCTTTGGATTTATTTGAAATTCACAGAGGTTGTTAAGAAATGTACCTTTTACTTGATAATGTTAAAAAATCGAAGTTTTGTAAAGTAAAAATTGAATAATGGGCGTCTAAAGTGAGACAATACAAAGATAGTTTAGTGAAATTAATCCAGGAGTTTTAATTACGCGAATTTGTAAATTTTTTTGGTTTGGATTTATTTTAACTATATGATGTTTGTTAAAAAATGTCTGTTTTACACGGTGATTATTAAAAAGTAAATTTTATCCAAAGAATGTTTAATAGTCGGCGTTTAAAGTTTTATAATGTAAACGCGAGATTTTTTTTTTTCAAGTACCTACCTAGTTGTTCTAGTTTTGTTTAGAATTTATAATATTCTTTTACACTATTAATCATGTAAAACAAGTGATTCGGTCAATAAACTAGGTTACTTTATTAACCGAATCTCTTTTTGTACAAAATTATTAAGAGTATAAAAGATATTATAAAATATACACAAAACTGAAACAACTAGGAGAAATAGTTCAAACAAGATAAATTTAAATTCAAATTCTTATAGTTTGCACACTTTAAACATAATATATAAAATTACGAAAAAACTATTCGTGAAAATTGTTTCAATGGATATTTATCGTCTTGAGTTGTCTTATTAATTAAGACATTGTTTGCATTTTCACGAATAGTTTTGCGTAATTTTATATATTAGGAGAAATAGTAATAATTGCACATTAAGTAAAAAAAGTATGATTTTTATACTATTAAAGAAATTAATAAATGAATTATTGATCAGTGAATGAGTAAAGTTGTATCTGATTGAAAGATAAATAAATTAATCTTGCATGATTAAGAAGAAAACAAAATATGTCGATTGAAAAAATTAATCGTGTTTCGAAATAATGGCTGTCTTTATTGAGACACAAACGTAAAGTTTAAAATATACTGTTTTAGGAGTATATTTTAAACTTTCCGCTATTTCAGTGTTTTATACGCGTGGCGCATGAAGTAAAATTTCGAGTTTAGAAAAGCCTGAAAATTTGGTTTGGTCGCTCCGCGCTTCGCGCTACGCGACCAAACCAAATTTTCAGGCTTTTCTAAACTCGAAATTTTACTTCATGCTTAGCCTGGGAGTGGAAACACTCGTTGAAAGTTCAAATTGAACACCTTTATAAAAAGAACGAAAATCTGAACATTTACGAAATATGTATACTAAAAAGAAAAATTACCTGTATAATTAAATCTTAGATGATTTGTTAAAAGGAATTATTTAAGTTGAAATATACGGCACAATTTATTTAAGTATCCGAAACCCCGATAAAGCTTTAATTATCCCGAAATTTATGCCGGGTTTTCGCTTTTATTTGAGTTTTATTGCCTATGAGAGGACAAACAAAGGCTGCTGATGATAATTTCGATTTCAGAAATCATTCAAGGATATAAAATTTTATGAGCGATACGTGCTGTATGAATAAAATACAAAGGCTTAGGGGAAACTAAATTATTGTGGAGATAATTAAGCAGAAAATTTGGTCTGCAGATTGTTTTGCGATGTGTGTTGTATGAATAATAAATCCTTAGAGAAAATTAAACTATTGTGTAATATATAAAATTACGAATATGTTATTCGTGAAAATGCAAACAATGTCGTTGACATTGTTTGCATTTTCACGAATAATATATTCGTAATTTTGTATATTATGTTTAAAGTGTGCAAACTATAAGAAGCGTAAGCTTATTTTCTCGAATTCAAATAGTTTTGAATTTAAATTTATCTTGTTTAAACTATTGTAAATAATAATAGTAATAATGGGCGCATTCATCATATAAAAACGGTGGGAGTTTGATGGCAACAGTTGGGGAATTTTCTGATAACCGCACTGTCAACAGCAAACACGTTCGTCAATTTTGCGAGCGTACGAAATACAATGGAAAAAGTAGCGTTCACTATACACCAACGTAAAGCGTAAAAAAACTCCAAACGTGTTGAGAGTGTATTTTTCTGATGTATGCGCCCAGTGCCTTATTTCTCAACAAAATTAATTAAAATTACAGAGAAATGTATATTGATCTTAATTTATAACTAAAACAAACGTATATAAAGTAACTAATCCTAATATCGATATTTCAGTAAAAATTATTAAATACATCGAACCGGGGATTAGGCCACCACTAACATCTCTATTATTATTATTAATTATTGAACATGGCATTTTTCCAACAATTCTGAAGAAAGCAATGGTAATTCCCATTTATAAAAAAATTATAAACTTGATACATGAATTTATAGGCCCCTATTTTAAACGGATTCTCAAAAATAAAAATAAATTAACAATTATTTTCAATAAGACGTGGCATTTTCTAATTAAATATAAACTAGTAAGTAACGCACAACATAGTTTTAGAGATAACAGATCAGCTAAAATTGCAAGTTATTCATTCATTACCACTGTATACGAAAATGTAGATAAAGGAAAATACGTCTGCGCGCTATTGTTTGACCTGTCCCAGGCTTTTGATAGTCTAGACATTATTTTATTTTATCCAAACTTCATAGTATCGGTTTCTGAGGAAATTTTCTGAGGCTTTAGGAATCTTTTCTTGAAAATAGACAAATTTGTGTAAATGTAAACGGGTATAAATCTTCTTTTTATAATATGAACGATAGGGTACCTCAAGGCTCGGTAATACGACCCCTGATTGTTTTACTATACATTAACGATCTTCCAATTAATATAGAGTCAGATAATATTACATTATACGCCGACGATACTATGATCTTAGTAACGGCCGATAGCACCAATCACCTTTATTTTAAGATTGACAAAGTCGTAACTGAAATGCAAGGATGGTGTCAGAAAAACAAGTTGTTGTTAAATCTTTTTAAAACAGTCTGTTTTTACTTTAAAAATTTATACTCAAATCAGAAACTCAAGTTAAATATAAATGGCTATAAAATTTCATCACAAGCAAATTCAAATTTCTTGTGTTTAAATGTCGACGAAAGACTTAAACTGGAAATCGCATATTGGCTGCACAGCAAGCAAAGTAAATGCCAGGCTATTATGCCATCTTACAGCTAAAGACAACATTACATGTCGATGCGTTATTAAATGTGTACTATGCTCTTATATACAGCCATTTGTCTTCTAACATACAGAGAGTTTTATGTAACACCGAACATTTTCATTTTTATGTAACACCTTTAATTTTTAACATAATATATAAAATTACGAAAAAACTATTCGTGAAAATAAAAACAATGTCTTAATTAATAAAACCACTTAAGAAGATAAATATCCATTGAAACACCTACTTCCCGTGTATTTATCGCCTTAAATTGTCTTATTAATTAAGTCATTGTTTGCATTTTCACGAGTAGTTTTTTTTTCGTAATTTTATATATTATGTTTAAAGTGTGCAAACTATAAGAAGCGTAAGCTTATTTTCTCAAATTCAAATAGCTTTGAATTTGAATTTATCTTGTTTAATTTTTAAGTTATGTGTAAATTGGGTTGCCTATATGACCATTACAAATTGTAGCCAATCAATCGCAACTAAAGCCTCAACTTGTACATACAGGGAGTTTTTCTTTCAAGTATACATACCCCAACTACAGCCGTAAATCTTTAGATAATCGTTTTTGTCAAGAGTTCAATTTGAAACTTAAAATGAGTGTGTTCTACTCCCAGACTAAGCATGAAGTAAAATTTTGAGTTTAGAAAAGCCTGAAAATTTGGTTTGGACGCGTAGCGCGAAGCGCGGAGCGGCCAAACCAAATTTTCAGGCTTTTCTAAACTCAAAATTTTACTTCATGCGCCACCGGTACAAAACACTGACATATCACAAAGTTTAAAACACACCGCTAAACTTAAAATTGAATCAGTGTTTTGTACCGGTGGCGCATGAAGTAAAATTTCGAGTTTAGAAAAGCCTGAAAATTTGGTTTGGCCGCTCCGCGCTTCGCGCTACGCGACCAAACCAAATTTTCAGGCTTTTCTAAACTCGAAATTTTACTTCATGCTTAGCCTGGGAGTGGAAAACACTCGTTTAAAGCTTCAAATTGAATTCTTTTAGTAAACCGATCGTCGGAAAATGTACAACGTATGCATATATATGTACTTAAAAGAAAAATTTGAAAATGTTCAATGTTACATAAAACTCTCTGTATGTTTATGGGACTCGAGTGGAGAAGCACGGAGATTATTTATCTGTCAGAAAAGAATAATACGATGTATGTTTAACCCATTAACGGCCGAGCAATTATAGAGATAACACTAAAAGTTGATTTGAAGTAAAATTCTGCAGTTCTTCTTATGATATCTATGAATAATTTATTGTATTACATACTGTGAATTTTTCTTTTAAATATAAATAATGTATATGCTGTAAAATTTCATCATTCGTCGATTTTATATAAAAACGTGCAGTATGAAGTTTAGAACGAGTGATTCCACTCCCAGACTAAGCATGAAGTAAAATTTCGAGTTTAGAAAAGCCTTAAAATTTGGTTTGGTCGCTCCGCGAAGCGGAGCGGCCAAACCAAATTTTCAGGCTTTTCTAAACTCGAAATTTTACTTCATGCGCCACGCGCACAAGACACTGAAATATTGTGAAGTTAGAAATACACTCACATTATTTTTTTTTAAATGAGTAATATACGAAATATTTAAATAACATAATATTGATATATTTTTTATACATTTTAGAATCAGGTCAAATAATATATATCAAACTAACTTATTTAGTAATTTAATTAACAAAAAATGAACAATGTTGCGTGCATGCATCAATGGCGCTTAATGGGTTAATGTAAACCCCACCGAGTCATGTATGCCATATTTTAAACAATACAAAATCCTTACGCTACCACGTATATTATATATACAAAATATTACTACTTATCAAAATTAATTTGAAAAACTTCACTAAGAATTCAGATATCCACGACTACAACACCTGAAACGGGACTTGTTTGTTAGTCGTCGCGCATAGATCGGCCAAATTTGAAAAGTCACCCCAATACACTGGAGAAAAATTATTTAACAAACTACCGACACAAATCAGAGAATGAATAGGGAATTCATTTAGAAAACAAATCAAAACTATTCTCAATAACAAGCGTTATTATAGTGTTCTAGATTATTTGACGGATACTGATCTTACATTGTTACATCCTTTTATTTTTAAACTGTGCCCTGTATATATTAATAATAATAAACAAATTTATTTACTGATCATAAAACCATAATATAAAATACAAAATAATACAGCTATGATATGAAATACGTCAATTTAATAATTGATTATAGCAATAATAATAATTCCTCTGACACTTAACAATTTAACAGTATATATAGGCTAATTCTTTGCGTAATTATATATAATTATATAAATATTCATGTAATGGCGTAATATGAAAAAAGATTATTATTATTAATAAAGATAATTAAGCATAAAGTTTGTTTCGTAGATTGTTTTTAAATGGGTTACGCAGAACATTTATTTTAAAATAAAATTTGAAGATTGTTTTATTGTGAAGATAATCGTTTTGCACGTTGTCTTTAAATAGCAGTAATGTGAATATGTCGCGCAGAACATTTATTTTAAAATAAAGTTTGAAGATTGTTTTCACTTTGGAATTGCCGTGAATGTATTTTTTTTTTCTTTAAGAGGTTAATCCAGTGGACAAGAATGGACACTTAAACGTTGTAAACGTCCTCCCCTGAGATTGCGGGACAATATTGTATAACGGAAGGCGAGTAGAGAGGATAATAACTTTCTCACGAGATTGCCCCCCAACTAATTCCGCTCCCTAAATACCTGCTCTCGAGTCTCTCAATTGAATCTCCAGAAAGTTTCTCACTTATAAATCCTGCGAATACAGTTTTTTCAATCAACAGGACATTTAGTAAGAATATGAATTTGTGTTCAGTACTCATTCATTCACCGGATAACTATATACGCGTTTCAGGCTTCAACGCCATCATCAGTATATTCCCGAACCAGTGCTTGGGTAAGACTGAACATCTTTGACTTTTATTAATCCGCAAAATCGATTTCGTTGCAATCAAAACGCAATATTATACTTTCGCATCCATTTCAAGGTCAGCCGTTTCCTAAAACCGGTCTCTGAATGCCGATCTTGTGCGTTTCAAGGTCGATTATATCCTAAAACCAGTCTCTGGGTGGCCATCTTGTGCGTTTCAAGGTTGATTGGATCCTAAAACCGGTTACTGAACGTCTCAAAATGAAATTTCCACGGGAAATTCGAAATATCAGGCTTTTATAAAATAATTAGAAATGCCTTATTTACAGATTAATTAAATTATCAAAATATAAAAACGAATTAAAATTAATATCGACTTCTGCAAAAAGTGTGTCTCCAAATATTCATTGAAACAACTACTTCTCGAGCTAACACCCCGACAGATATTGAATTATACAATGAATATTTGCATTACACGACAGCACTGCTGTTCTATGCATAATTTATATGCAAAATGCAACATCAGGTCAAACTATTCCTTAATCAAACTAAATGAAACAAAAGGAAATTGAAATAAATTGAAAAATTACAGGGAATTGAAATAAATTGAAAAAATTTGCAGAAAGTCGATATTAATTTTAATTCGTTTTAATATTTTGTAAATATTCTGCAACCTATTGACAAACTCAATTTTTCTTTATGATAAATTATCTAATAGTAATAGTTACACTATATTTTAAATATCATTATACATTTCTCTGTAATCGGATGTAATTCTGTTGAGAAATAAAGCATTATTATTATTATTATTAATTTATGTGAAATTAAATTATCATTTTATCATTTAATTTACTGAGAAATTGGATTAGTTTAACAATAACACACAATTTCCTTGCCTCCGCAATACAGAATAATTACATTATCCCTTTGAAAATGGTCTAAGAAGCCGATACTAGTGGGAATAAAGATTTCAATTTGTGAAACAATACCTAGTGTTTTTTCTCTCAATAATTTTACATATTAATATTACGATTAACCCATTAAACGCCATTGATGCGTACACGCAACATTATAAATGTTTGGTTAATTATATTACTAAATAGGTTAATTTAATATATATTATTTGACCTGGCTTGAATATTTAAGGAAAAAAATTTAGATATTTTGTTATTTAAATATTTCGATTATTACTCATTTAAAAAAAAAAATAATGTAAGTGTATTTCTAATTTCACAATATTTCAGTGTTTTATACGCGTGGCGCATGAAGTAAAATTTCGAGTTTAGAAAAGCCTGAAAATTTGGTTTGGCCGCTCCGCGCTTCGCGCTACGCGACCAAACCAAATTTTCAGGCTTTTCTAAACTCGAAATTTCACTTCATGCTTAGTCTGGGAGTGGAATCACTCGTTCTAAACTTCATACTGCACGTTTTTATATAAAATCGACCATTGCCTGAAATTTTACAACATATACATTAAGTATTTTCAACTTGTTTCTCATTGATCACTTGATGAAACATGATTAAATATTTTTTAAAAATTAAATTTAAAATAAAATCACTTGGTATGTTTCACTAATTTTACGTCTTTATTCCGACTAGTTTCGGCTATTAGCCATTTTCAAGGAATGAATGAAAATGGCTGATAGCCGAAACTAGTCGGAATAAAGACGTAAAATTAGTGAAACATACCAAGTGATTTTACATAAAGACAATTTATCATAAAGAAAAATTGAGTTTGTCAATAGGTTGCAGAATATTTACAAAAAATAAAAACGAATTAAAATTAATATCGACTTTCTGCAAAAAGTTTGTCTCCAAATATTCATTGAAACAACTACTTCTCGAGCTAATACCCCGACAGATATTGAATTATACAATGAATATTTGCGTTACACGACAGCACTGCTGTTCTATGCATAATTTATATGCAAAATGCAACATCAGGTCAAACTATTCTCTAACCAAACTAAATTAAACAAAAGGAAATTGAAATAAATTGAAAAAATTACAGGGAATGAATTTTAATTGTCTTAAGCCATCTATAGACGCGTTTCGAGATTTATCCCTCATCAGTATAGCTTTGCTTTAGACTTTCAATACAAAAAATATTAAAATAAAATAAACAGGAAAATATTACAAGTGATTTTATTTTAAATTTAATTTTTTTAAAATATATATTAAGTATATTTAAATGAAAAAATCACAGTATGTAATACAATACGACATTTATGGATATCATAAAAAGAAGTGCAGAATTTTACCTAAAATCAACTATTAGAGTTATCTCCATAATTGCTCGGCCGTGAATGGGTTAAGTTCTCCTCAAAATTGTAGATAACTTATGAATTATTATTGAAACAATACCGATGTTTTTCCTCTCAATAATTTTACGTATTATTATTATTCTGAATAAGTTCTCTTAAAAATTGTAGATATTGTATAAATTATTATTGAAATTAAACGGGTCTTTTTTTTAGTTTTCCCAAAAATGACAAAGTGCCCCATCCATTCTCTGCCTTGCGCCTTGCAGTGTTAACTAGCTGTATTAGAGCAACTATCATCGGAGTTTATTTCGGAGGAAGTTAATGGCCTCGAGGGGCCAGTAAAACTTCGCAACTCTAGCGTGCGCGCGGCCCGGAGTTATTTTGATTTTTTTTTGCTTCTGCTTTATCTACGAGAAGTATCTTCGCTTTATGGCACGTAAAGAAAAACGTGATTTATTCGTACGAGTTGTGATAAATGTGCCAAACTTTAATTGGCTTTCGTATCGTGTCCTAATTACAAAAAAAAACAAGATGCTGATACAAAAAAAATTTGCTCAGCTTGAAAGCAGATTATCGACAATTTCTTAAGCTGGAATGAAAACTGTCTAAAAACAGAATTTCCTCTTTTTACAGAATTTTTGTTCCAGCTTTATAATAAGGTTCTCTTTAGAGCTCGAATGCAAATTGTGAAGAGTTTATTTTCTTTTTATTTTATTAAAGTTTTTCCTTGTAATTAGGCTTTGACCTGTAGGAAATAAATAAATACATAAAGCCTTAAATAAATAAAGCCTGTTTTTGTCACTATGTTCACGGTCATCTATCTGATCTCACAGTATTCACACTCCAATTGGATTTAAATAGTGAAAACAAAAAATGCCTGATAGTCAAAGTATTAAAGCAATGTCCAGAATTTCCTCTTTTTACAGAATTTTTGTTCCAGCTTAATAATAAGGTTCTCTTTAGAGCTCGAATGCAAATTGTGAACAGATTATTTTCTTTTTGTTTTATTAAAGTTTTTCCTTGTAATTATGCTTTGACATGTAGGAAATAAATAAATACATAAAGCCTTAAATAAATAAAGCCTGTTTTTGTCAGTATGTTCACGGTCATCTATCTGATCTCACAGTATTCACACTCCAATTGGATTTAAATAGTGAACACAAAAAATGCCTGGCAGTCAAAGTATTAAAGCAATGCCCAGTTTCAGCAATGTTAATTAAATCTTATTCGGTGATTACATTAATTTGTCTATTAACCCATTAACGGCCGAGCAATTATAGAGATCCTTTGGAATTCCCCGATATTAAATGCCCTTATTACCCAATAAAACCTAAAACTCGAAACTGTATATATTCCCAAACAAATCCATTTGTACATCATTCTTGATAATGGCATTAAGCCGAAACTAGTAGAAAATAAAATACATATAAGTGAAACAAAACCAACTGAATTTAATTTACAAACCATTATATAACTCTAAAAGTTGATTCTAAGTAAAATTCTGCACTTCTTTTTATAATATCTACGTATGACTTATTGTATTAAATACTGTGAATTTTTCTTTTAAATACACATAGTGTATACGCTGTAAAATTTCAAGAATACGTCGATTTCATATAAAAACGTGCAGTATGAAGTTTAGAACGAGTGATTCCACTCCCAGACTAAGCATGAAGTAAAATTTCAAGTTTAGAAAAGCCTGAAAATTTGGTTTGGTCGCTCCGCGAAGCGGAGCGGCCAAACCAAATTTTCAGGCTTTTCTAAACTCGAAATTTTACTTCATGCGCCACGCGCATAAAACACTGAAATATTGTGAAGTTTGAAATACACTCACATATTTTTTTTTAAATGAGTAATAATCAAAATATTTAAATAACAAAATATTAATTTCGTCGATTTCATATAAAAAAATGCAGTATGAAGTTTAGAACGAGTGATTCCACTCCCAGACTAAGCATGAAGTAAAATTTCGAGTTTAGAAAAGCCTGAAAATTTGGTTTGGTCGCTCCGCGAAGCGGAGCGGCCAAACCAAATTTTCAGGCTTTTCTAAACTCGAAATTTTACTTCATGCGCCACGCGCATAAAACACTGAAATATTGTGAAGTTTGAAATACACTCACATATTTTTTTTAAATGAGTAATAATCAAAATATTTAAATAACAAAATATTAAATTTTTTTCTTCATACATTTTCAATGCAAGTCAAATAATATAATATATAAAATTAACTTATTTAGTAATTTAATGAATTAATTAACAAAAAATTAATAATGTTGCGTGTATGCATCAATGGCGCTTAATGGGTTAAAGCAATGTCCAGTTTCAGCAATGTTAATTAAATCTTATTCGGTGATTACATTAATTTGTCTATTAAAATAGACATTTTTCATGTCATTAACATCAATGCCATGTATGATTTCTGATATGTATGTAAATTTTAATTCGTTTTTATATTTTGTAAATATTCTGCGAACTATTGACAAACTCAATTTTTATTTATGTTAAATTGTCTTTATGTTAATATGTATGTAACTATTTTTAGATTTTAATCAATGAACAACTTTTGGCCAATTTAACTGACGTTGGTGAAACCCGGCATAAGTGCTTGAGATTATTTATAAAAATAAAAGCCCAATCTACTGGAAAAACTGGGCTAGTGAGAGGTATCTGTATTTATTTCAAGGTCAAGCATCCTAAAACCGGTCTCGAAACGCAGGATTTGTAGCGTTTTGTTTTTTCCTTTTTACAAATCCGCTCGCCTTATAGAACAATTGAATATTCTTTGTCCATAATCTGCATTTAATTTTTAACAAAAACAAAACCTAATATATTATTCTGTGACTCACACATCAAACACTCATTGTTTGATGTGTGATTTACAGAATAATATATTAAGTTTCGTTTTTGTTGAAAATTGAATGCAGATTATGGAGAAAGAATGTTCTTTTGTTCTATAAGGCGAGCGGATTTGTAAAAAGGAAAAAAACAATAATCTATGAGATTATTTATAAGAATCGTACGCTTTTGTGTGTTGTTAGAATTCCTGGCGCACAAAAGCGGTATAATGAAAGTTTCTGAAAGTTAAATTTTTAAGTTCCTCTTGAGCGGCGGTTTGGGATTTGGATGTAATAATCTTTGCCGTTAACACACCGAGGGGAGATTAAAGTTTCAGGCTCGTGCGCAACAATATAGCTAAAATAAAACGAGTGGGTAATTCAATTGTGTTTTCGTTTACTACGGGAGTGGTTTTACAGAAACGGTAAATTAAATTTAAAGAAATTAACAGCTCCAATGTTGCACTTAACCCATTAGCCGCCATTGCTCTTAATTTGAGAGGAAAATTATGATTTTACTTTCCCCCATATGCAAAACCAAGGGAAAGTATTGTTTTCACGTTTTTGGTAATTTTCCTAGACTTTCAAAATTTGACACTTTTCACGACTTTTGATTACACTTTTGATGATGAAAAGCGTTAAATATTTATTACCATTTTAGAAATTCACAAAAAAAAAACATGAAAACGTTGCAAATAGAAAGACTGTTATTCCTTACTTCACTTTTTATTTTTATGTTAGATGTACATTTCGAGACACAAGGTGCTCATTGTCAATAACAAATAGTTTGTTGTTGATAATGAGCACCTTGTGTCTCGAAATGTACATCTAACATAAAAATAAAAAGTGAAGTAAGGAATAGCAGTCTTTCTATTTGTGATTAATCACTTCACGTAAACTCGAAACAATACAGTTATGAAAACGTTGATAAACCGTTTTCCTGAATTTCTTATATTCTCGTGAATTATCAAAAATTTTACACTTTTCATGAATTTTTGTCGATTTTTTAATTCTCGGTAGTTTTCTTAAATGATCGTTAAATTATACCATTTTTATACTTTTCATGAATTTTTAAGATTTTCGTCAATTTTTAATTAATTTTCCCAGACTATCAAAATACGACAATTTCCATGAATTTTGATTACACTTTTGTGATTCAACTGTCAATAGTTAAAATGTATCCAAACTTTTGGAGAATTATTACTGTTTACATTGACTCAAGTCGACTGCTTTTTTTCTTTTATCATAAAATAAGCGATTTTGTGATAAAATAAAAATAACAGTCGACTTGAGTCAACCATGCTTTAACTATTTTGACATTAAAGATAAAATTACTTGGTCCACTATTTTTTTTTTTCATTCTAACTTTACATTGACAGATACGTCAATTTTGTTAAAACAAATAAAAATTATATCGATTATCGCACACTTTTAACTTTTAAAGTTTAGCTCCAACTGTCAAAAACTAGCTACGGACGATTTTAATTTTTTATTGACAGACACGTCAATTTTGTTGAAGGTAAGGTAAACTATACGAAATATTGCACACTTTCGATCTTTGAAATTTCTCTCCAGCTGTCAAAACAAATTAGCTATGGACGATTGTAACTATACGTTGACGGATACGTCAATTTTGTCAAAACAAATAAAAACTTAATGAAATCCCGCACACTTTCAATCCTTGAAGTATTACTCTAACTGTGAAAACAAACGAGCTACGAGCGATTGTAGCTTTAAGTTGACAGACGTGTCAACTTTGTCGAAACAAATGAAAACTTAATTAAATCCCGCACACTTTCAATCCTTGAAGTTTTACTCTAACTGTCAAAAAACAAGCTACGCGCGATTGTAGCTTCAAGTTGACAGACGTGTCAATTTCGTGGAAACAAATAATAACTTAATGAAATCCTGCATACTTTCAATGCTTGAAGTTTTACTCTAACTGTCAAAACAAACAAGCTACTAGCAATTGTAGCTTTAAGTTAACAGTTGTGTCAGTTTTGTCGAAACAAATAGAAACTTAATAAAATCCCGCGCACTTTCAATGCTTGAAGTTTTACTCTAACTGTGAAAACAAACGAGCTATGAGCGATTGTAGCTTTAAGTTGACAGATGTGTCAGTTTTGTCGAAACAAATAAAAGCTCAATGAAATCCCGCGCACTTTCAACGCTTGAAGTTTTAGTCTGACTGTCAAAACAAACGAGCTACGAACGATTGTAGCTTCAAGTTGACAGACGTGTCAATTTTGTCGAAACAAATAAAAACTTCATAAAATCCCGCACACTTTTAATCCTTGAAGTTTTACTTTAACTGTCAAAACAAACGAGCTACGAGCGATTGTAGCTTTAAGTTGACAAATGTGTGAATTTTGTCGAAACAAATAAAAACTTAATAAAATCCCGCACACTTTCAATCCTCGTAGTTTTACTCTAACTGTCAAAACAAACAAGCTACTAGCGATTGTAGCTTTAAGTTGTCAATTTTGTCCAAACAAATGAATACTGCACCAAATACCGGACACTATCAATCTTTGAAATTTCAGTCCAACTGTTAAAAAAAGCGAACAACGGGAGATTCTATCTAACTTTACGTTGACAGAGATGTCAATTTTGTCGCAACTAATGCAAACTATATAAAATGCAGCACACTGTCAATGTTTGAAATGTTGTTATTGTTGTACTTTATTTTCCAGTGTTTTCGGCGAGAAATACGTAGTTAATTTTGTAAATGCTAGTTTGTGTTGTCAAACGTCACAAATGACAACAATCTAAGTAAACTGTTCATCTTCGCACAGAAAACTTCGTTTATTTAAAGTTTGTTACCACTTAGCATTTTGACTGTCTTACCAAAATGCTAAGTGGTAATTTCCCAATCACCTAAATAATTGATAATTGGCATACTAAACTTATTTTACTTGTCAAGTTGATCAAGGACAATTTCACCTCAAATCGGCGTTTGTACGCGTGGCGCATGAAGTAAAATTTCGAGTTTAGAAAAGCCTAATTTGGCTCGGTCGCTCCGCTTCGCTACGCGCCCGAGCCAAATTTTCAGGCTTTTCTAAACTCGAAATTTTACTTCATGCTTAGTCTGGGAGTGGAACTCACTCGTTTGTTTCATTATTGAAAAAATTGTCAGTAAATGACTATTATCAAATTTTGACAGTATTTTTTCAATTACGGCAATTTGATAGTATTTCGTCATTAAATAACAATTGCAAAATGCTGGCTGTAAGTTTTTTTGTCGACTGCATTTTCACTATTATGACATTTTGACGTTAAGTCCCTTGATTGACCGCGAATTGCCTTTTGACGTCTGATATCAAAAAAACGACTGCTTTCTCTTTAACTTGTATCAACATTGACATTCTGTTCTAACCCCATACAATGTTTTCTCTCAATAAAACGACAATAGTCAATTATCAATTTTTTCATTTTTGATAAAACAAACGAGTGTCTTCCACTCCCAGACTAAGCATGAAGTAAAATTTCGAGTTTAGAAAAGCCTGAAAATTTGGCTCGGGCGCGTAGCGAAGCGGAGCGACCGAGCCAAATTAGGCTTTTCTAAACTCGAAATTTTACTTCATGCGCCACGCGTACAAACGCCGATTTACCGTTAAATTGTCGTTAACCAACTTGCCAAGTGAAATAAGTTTAGTATGCCAATTATCAATTGTTTAGGTGATAGGGAAATCACCATTTTTTTTCAATGAATCAGGTTCTAAACGAAAAAAATTACACAACGATTTTTTTCCCTAATCCGGTAATTGGTTAATTTTAAAGGAATAGCTTACAACACAAGAAATGCCTGTCGCATCTTTTAATGAGAGTAGCATTCACCGAATCGCTTTTGTTTGGTGCATACAACTCATGAATTCCCGTTCTGTTTATTAAACAATCAGAACTGTTAAATTTATTACAATCCTGATTATTAAAGAGTTTTAATTAATTTAACTTATATCCTCGTCGAGGTTTTCCATTGAAAATAAAATAATCAGCAAGGTGTGAATGTTAGAAAGCGCACAGTGAAAAAAAAAAAATACAAACAACAAAAGGGGGTGAATTACATATTTGATGTTGTGACACCATCCCCAAAACACGGCAAAGGTTGCGAGCTTTTAGTTTTCCCACCGGCCAATCGACAGCACTATGCACAAAAACCACCCCTTGTTATACACAAAAAAAAAACAACCACCTTTCATGTCCGTCAACACGAAAGAGGGGGATGTTCGGCAACAGCCCCGCCGTGTTTAACATAAAAGGGATTTGCTCTAATAAGATCAGGGGATTATAAAGCAAACGTCCCCCTTTTTCTATACACACTACTATAGTCAGATTTGTCCAATTGAATGAAGATAATCTTAATAATCTTTAAGCATTTTCACAGCACCTGGATGCAAGGGAAATTATAAATGGGGCTGGTTTTGTTTTAGGTCAGGGAATCGGGGAAAGGATCGCATGTTTGGTCTCGTGCGCTAGGATAAATTCGATAACTTACACAACGAGTTTCGTGTTCAGACCTAGATTTACTGACCTAAAGCTTTAGCCAACTCAGCTTTCCAACGTATTTAACGAATAAACGTGGAAAATGTATAAATAATCACATTAATTATCTCTTGGTGAAGAAATAAAGACCTAGACTTGGTGATTTGGAATGTTAAACAACTCAACTTTCCTAAGAAATTATTCACAAAGAACTTTTACAAACATTTTGCAACTGAAAACATAAGTAAGACATTGTTTGCATTTTCACGAATAACATTTTCGTTATTTTATATATTATGTTTAAAGTGTGCAAACTATAAGAAGCGTAAGCTCATTTTCTCGAATTCAAATAGCTTTAAATACAGCATGTGTTGCATTCAAACTTAATTTTCAAAGGTTTTGAAGGTACATTTATTTTCGGAATTCTAGCCTTGTTACAAATAATCAATAATATTTTGTATCCCTTAATTGATGATAAGGGCAAAAAAATAGTTTATTTTCTAAGCTAGTGCATCTAGCTTAGTTTGTTAAAAAGAAAATTCCTTTTTAACAACTAGATGCACTAGCTTAGGAAATAAAATAGAAAATTAGTAAAATCAGATCATTTCATCAACAAATTCAGAGATTTCTGCATGCACGAAATTTTTGAATGGACACATTTGTTTCGTCACACCGATAGGTTAACGGACAAGCCGCTCGAATCAACAAAACAACAAGTACATAAAAAGAACCGACACAGAGAAATTGTAGTTTCATGTCCGTTGCAATTTTATTCCCGCGAATACCGGAAGTCGCCGGTGCCCGTGAAACCGTTAACTTCAGCGGAGCGTGCACGGATGGCAATCAGAGGATGGTAAATTTTCGGATTTATCAGTTAACTCGGTAATTGCGGTTCGTTTTTATTTCGCGAATCACGCACCAAACAATCAACGCTACAGATTGTTCATTAATTAATCTAGTGTTTAGAGACCGGTTTAAGGATTTGTTATCTTGAAATCAAGAATCACGCAAGTGTCGATGTGAAGAGTTAATTCCATTTAATTAGGCGAGAAGTTTGAAGAAAATCGAACATTTGTGAAGCTTATCTGTGCAAATAAAGCTGTATGTATCTATTTATTATTGTAAACCGTGGGTATCAACAAGAAATAAACTTACTTACTACAACAAGTCTCTGAAAAGCCATTCGCAAGCATTTGCATTTAATCCAAGGTCAATTGTGTCCTAAAACCGGTCTCTACGTGTCCAGCTACTGCGTTCATTTCAAGGTCTAACACAGTGATGGGGAAACTACGGCCCACGGGCCAAGTCCGGCCCGCGGAAAGGTTTAATCCGGCCCGTTTAAGAGTGCCGTCGTGAGAATGTTTGAACGCGTTCTTACTTCGTAATATGACGACCCGCATAAAAAGTACCTACCTACGATAAAGCATTATTCTTTGGCCCACTACGATTGTCTGGTTATTACAAATGGCCCGTCTTAAAAAAAGTTTCCCTACCACTGGTCTAACACCTTAAGCCCGGTCTCGAATATAGCTGAGCTGTACTTTTTCATATAATCAAGTGATTTTCCTAAAAATAATGCCATTTTGATGTCATCATTCACTTTTGATGAGTTAAACAAGTCACATTTAATGAAGTTTCGTGTAATAAGCACATATTTAGTATAAATGAAATTTCCAATTCTTGGTTGCAGAATACTTCAAACATTAAAAGTGCGATTCTTTTCGCAATCTACAACAAGTTAGTCTTACAAAGACTATATCAAACACTCATTGAAACAACTACTTCCCGGGCTAATACCCCGACGGACATTGAATTATACAACAAGTGTTTGCTGTTACATACAGTACAGTGTATGTAACAGCAAACACTTGTTGTATAATTCAATGTCCGTCGGGGTATTAGCCCGGGAAGTAGTTGTTTCAATGAGTGTTTGATATAGTCTTTGTAAGACTAACTTGTTGTAGATTGCGAAAAGAATCGCACTTTTAATGTTTGAAGCACATATTTGTTTTAATTTTTTGCCTAGGTAAATAAAATAAGCAGTAGAATGTACTTTAGAGACCGAATTTAGGATTAACCTTGAAATAAACACACTGCGTTTAAACAAGAATAATTCCAATTCAAAAATATTTTAATTCGAGAAAATAAGCTTACGTCTCTTATAGTTTGCACACTTTAAACGTAATATACAAAATTATGAAACACTGCGTTTGCTTAGAATATCTGAAAAAATGCACAAGGATTATTACAAATATTTCAGCATTAATTAAGTGCTTTCAAGCAAATTTGAAAGTAAACTCTAGTGAATGCAAAGACTAAACTATTCGCGGTTAAATGAGACGCGTCGGGTTTCCCAAAAAGAAAACGGGAGAGACCGTAATGTATACAAATGGCCGGATTATATGAAACGTACACACAATCAAGAGCGCCGCGCACAGAAAACGAAACACCCGCCAATAATGGGCTTTTATTAATATTTCCACTACATTCCTTTTACTCTCCAGGCACACGGAAGCGGGCAATTTATTTCCCCAGACGCGGGGATTTTTTCGTCAAAACGAACGTGCTTGTGCTCTCCACGGCCCCCCCGGCTGCGATGAATTTTAAATGTACAGCGAGATGAAGAATAGGAACAAAAAAATACGAATTGTGTTTGAACTAGGACAAAAAATAAATAAATATACGAAAGCAGGCAAGGGGGAAATGTGAAAACTAAAGTTTTCAGAGCGAAAATCTCCTCTCAAGGTCGATTCCGTTCTAAGCAATAAATTACTGTGTTAAATTCAAAGCTGGGCGGTACTCGAGTACAAGTACTCAAATATTGTACTTTGAGTACTTTTCATGTACTCAGTACTCAGTCCACGAGTGCTCTATTTTCCAAGTAGCGTGCGATCGTTAAAAACATGATTTAAAGTAGGCTTTGTGTTTTAAATTAGATTGGTACTACTGACTGTTAAGACATAGTTTATCATAACCTCAAATTTGTTCCATCATCCAATTAACAGTCCAATCGGTGATAACTCAGCAACGGCGATAATTGTCTAAACTCGGTTTAAACAAATAAGAACTAGAGTATATTTCACATACTTTTTGTTTGTGAAGTTTTGCTCTAACTGTCAAAATAAACTAAATACGGGCGGCAACTTTGCAACGGTGACAGTTGTCTAAACTCTGTTAAAACACTTTTTATTCGAAGCATTGAGCTCCAGCTGTCAAAACAAACGAGTTATTCACATCAACTGTATAAATAAACTAACTAGGGTCTGTAGCTCGGTAACAATGACAGTTGTTTAAAATCTGTTTAAACAAATGAAAACTAGAGTGAATTACGCACACTTTATTTTTTGAAGTTTCACTCTGACGGTCACAATAAACTAACTACGGGGAATTCTATTAAACAATCGACGACTAGACCACCTTCCGTTCAATGTTCATTTGTTAAATTTTGCTCCAACTGTCAAAACAAGCGAATTTTTGCTCTAACTGTCAAAATTAACTTACTACGGACGCTAATTCCGCTGTCTACATTTTGTCGAAACAAATGAAAAGAGTGATTGTCGCTCTGTTGTTGTTGACTGTCAAAATAAACTTACTACGGCGATAACCCCGCGACGGTGACAGATCTGTCAATTTCTACTAAACAATCGACGACTATATCACCATCCGCTCAATGTTCATTTGTTAAATTTTGCTCCAACTGTCAAAACAAGCGAGTTTTCGCTATAACTGTCGAAATAGCATACCACGGGCGGTAATTCTGCAACAGTGCCAGCTGTCTAAATTTTGTCAAAACAAATGAAAACTAGAGTGAATGACGCACGGTTTTTGTTTTTAAAGTTTTGCTCTAACTGTCAAAATCAACTAACTACGGGCGATAACTTAGCAACGGCGACAGTAGGCAAAATTATGTTAAAACAAATGAAAACTAAAGCCTATTCCGCACACTTCAAAATAAACTTACTACGGCGATAACTCCGCGACGGTGACAGATCTGTCAATTTCTACTAAACAATCGACGACTAGACCACCATCCGCTCAATGTTCATTTGTTAAATTTTGCTCCAACTGTCAAAACAAGCGAGTTTTCGCTATAACTGTCGAAATAACATACCACGGGCGGTAATTCTGCAACAGTGACAGCTATCTAAATTTTGTCAAAACAAATGAAAACTAGAGTGAATGACGCACGGTCTTTGTTTTTAAAGTTTTGCTCTAACTGTCAAAATCAACTAACAACGGGCGATAACTTAGCAACGGCGACAGTAGGCAAAATTATGTTAAAACAAATGAAAACTAAAGCCAATTCCGCACACTTTATATTAGAAAAAATTCGCTCCAATTGTCAAAACAAACGAGTTACTTGCGTCAACTGTTAATAAAAATAACTAAGGGCTGTAGCTCGGTTACTATGACAGTTGTTGAAATTTTGCTAAAACAAGTGAAATCTAGAGGAGTTATGCACACTTTTCGCTTCTACAGTTTCGCTCTAACTGTCAAAATAAACTAAATACGGGTGCTCACTCAGAAACGGTGACAGTTGTCTAAATTCTGTTGAAACAAATGAAAGCTAGATTACATTAGGCATACTTATTGTTTTTATAGTTTTGCTCTAACTGTCAAAACAAACTAACTACGCTCTAACTGTTAAAATAAACTAAATACTGGCGATAACTCAGCAACTGTGACAGTATTCTAAATTCTGTTTAAATAGATGAAAATTAGAGTACATTGCGCATACTTTTCGTTTTTAAAGTTTTGCTCTAACTGTCAAACAGAGCTGGGATGAATCCTCAAAAGCAGGATTCAAATCACGAATCCGAATCACCTAATATGATTCGAATCACGAATACTCGAATAAAGGATTCGTAAGTGAAAAATATGATTCGAATCAAAGATTCGAATCCTCATTTTTGAATCACGGATACAAATCCTTTAAAAATAAATTTGAATCTATTATTTTTAACCAGTAATATTTGATTCCATCAGTTTCTATTAACCAAAATGTTCATTTACCACTAAATATCTGATTATATAATGATTTTAATTAATGATGATATATGTGTTATTGAACTTCATTTCAAATCTGTGTTCTATACGCGTGGCGCATGAAGTAAAATTTCGAGTTTAGAAAAGCCCCGTGAAAATTTGTCTCGGGTCGCTGCGCGACCCTCGACAAATTTTCTACGCGGGGCTTTTCTAAACTCGAAATTTTACTTCATGCTTAGTCTGGGAGTGGACAACACTCGTTCATAGAAGTTTCAAATTAAAGGATCACTCTAGATTACTAACTTTATTGTCATTTTACAAAGGCTACAGCTCGAAGGACCAATCATGGTCTTCGGAGACCGAAGGACTACAGGGAATCGAAGTTTATTTGCAAGAAAACAACGAATATCTTAAGGTTTACAGCATGGATAGGAAAGAAGACATCCAATTTTGAAAAAATATCGAAGTTGGGCTGGTTTTCAGTGCGTTTTTAACTTCACTTTAAATCAGTGTTTTATACGCGTGGCGCATGAAGTAAAATTTCGAGTTTAGAAAAGCCCCGTGAAAATTTGTCTCGGGTCGCTGCGCGACCCTCGACAAATTTTCTACGCGGGGCTTTTCTAAACTCGAAATTTTATTTCATGCTTAGTCTGGGAGTGGACCGTCAAGATTTTCTAAATGTCGAGATTTTCGATATTTCTAGATTTATGTCGATTTATTCACAGTTTGTTATTGTATTAAATGCAACTTTAATATTGAATAAAAACGGTATTTTTTAGGAATAGAATATTCACCCATTAAGAGCCGAGCAAATTATAAAGTTTACTCAAAAAGTTAATTTTAGGTAAAATGTTGCATCTTTTTCTATGATTTCAATGAATGATTTATTATATTACGTACGTCGATTTTTTAAAAGAGTTAAATTTAAAATTCAAACGAGTGTTGTCCACTCCCAGACTAAGCATGAAGTAAAATTTCGAGTTTAGAAAAGCCCCGCGTAGAAAATTTGTCGAGGGTCGCGCAGCGACCCGAGACAAATTTTCGCGGGGCTTTTCTAAACTCGAAATTTTACTTCATGTGCCACGCGTATAAAACAAAACCCAACTTCGATATTTTTTCAAAATTAGATGTTTTCTATCCTATCTATACTGTAAACCTTCAGATATTCGTTGTTTTCTTGTAAAAAAAACTTCGATTCCCTGTAGTTCTTCGGTCTCCGAAGACCATGGTTGGTCCTTCGAGCTGTAGCCTTTGTAAAATGGTAATAAACTTAGAAATCTAGAGTAATCCCTCAATTTGAAACTTCTAAGAACGAGTGTTGTCCACTCCCAGACTAAGCATGAAGTAAAATTTCGAGTTTAGAAAAGCCCCGCGTAGAAAATTTGTCGAGGGTCGCGCAGCGACCCGAGACAAATTTTCACGAGGCTTTTCTAAACTCGAAATTTTACTTCATGCGCCACGCGTATAAAACACTGATTTCAAGTGAAGTTAAAAATATAGTATTAACGTTGGATATTTTTCATGGTTAAGTAACCAAATATGCATTCACAAATATTTGAATTATTCGAAAATTTAAAAATTCAAATATGAATAATTTAGTGATTTAAATATTCATATTAGAATATTTAACTATTTCAATTAATCTAATTCGAATCCCAGCCTAAATAGCGATGATTCGAATTATTTAGGAGGATTTGAATCCGTGTATGAGGATTCGAATCCTTTTATAAGGATTCGATTCCTTTTATAAGGATTCGAATCCTTTTATAAGAATTCGAATCCTTTTATAAGGATTCGAATCATCTACATCTGGATTCGAATACGAATCCTTTTAAAAAAATGTAACGAATCCGGATCACGAATCCGTTTTCACTAAAGTATTCGAATACCTCTTTTGAATCCTCTAAAAGGATTCGAATCCGGGAATCGAATCCTGAATGATTCGAATCCTGCCCAGCTCTGCTGTCAAAGTAAACTAACTACGGGCAATAATTCAGCAGCGGTGACAATTGTCTAAATTCTGCTTAAAAAAATGAAAACTAGAGTGTATTACACATCGCTCCAACTGTCAAAACAAACGAGTTATTTGCGTCAACTGTAAATAAAAATAACTAGGGGCTGTAGCTCGGTTACTATGACAGTTGTTGAAATTTTGCTAAAACAAGTGAAATCTAGAGGTGTTATGCACACTTTTCGCTTCTACAGTTTCGCTCTAACTGTAAAAATAAACTAAATACGGGCGATAACTCAGAAACAGTGACAGTTGTCTAAATTCTGTTGAAACAAATGAAAACTAGATTACATTAGGCATACTTATTGTTTTTATAGTTTTGCTCTAACTGTCAAAACAAACTAACTACGCTCTAACTGTCAAAATAAACTAAATACGGGCAATAACTCAGCAAAGGTGACAGTTGTCTAAATGATGTCAAAACAAATGAAAACTGGAGTCAATTCCGCACACTTTATATTAGGAAAAATTCGCTCCAGATGTCAAAACAAACAAGTTTTTCGCGACAATTTTACAACATATTCAATGTTCGGAGAGCGCAATTTAAATTTGAAAAACCCGCATCTCGGCTCGTTGCGAGCAGTTATTATTATTGAACCCGAGTAGAAAAAAGTGTAACGTCCTGAAAAATTGGTTTCACCTTAACCAACCCCAACAAAGAAAAACGGCGCGGCCGAGGGAGATAAGACCCGGAGAGGAAATTAATTTCCGCGATTTTTCCCTTTTTCCTGATTGCGCGTGCGCCGAATACATGCGCGCGATGCGAGCGGGGGCCGGTTCGGGCGCCAGTTCTCCGCGTTGTTTACGCGGCGGAAGATCTCTTGAATATCATCGTGGCGCGAGCGTGTGCATTTCGAAAATTTCAAGTGAAGTGTTGTTACTTTTAAAAACATAAAGAAAATGGGAGAAAAAATGTGTTTACTCGCCGTCCTCCTGGTTGCAGTTCTTCAGCTAGCCGCCGCTGGTCAAACTGTCGAGCAGAAGATCAGCGAGGATCCGGATCTCTCTCAGGTAAAAAGAAAAGAAAGCAAGAAAAGGTGTTCTTCTCTGGTAATAACAGTGCGGTTTGTAAACACGTTGGGAGAGTCAAGGTTGAGGACTTTAGCGGTCATTCGTTCACCTGGAAAGGATGTTGCGACAAAGAGAACTGAAGACAGCGCGATTTTAAGAGAAATAAAAACGAAATGACCAAAACTTTTCGCAATGTAAAACAATTTTTTTTTCTTATAGATATAATTTCTTATTAAGCCTAGAATTAAGTAAAAATTGTATCATAATCAGGAATTCAATTTACAAATTACAAATAACGTTATAATAATAATAATAATAATAATAATAATAATTTATTTCCCAACAGAAATACACATTTCAAATTACAGGGAAAAATATACAAAATTCTAGCAGAAAATTATTACATATACAATATTTAATTCAGTTAAACAATACTTAACGATATCTGACATAGTGACTAAATTAATACAGCGGACATTTGGTTAATAAATTGTTTACGACTACAACAAAAGATATCAGCAACGTTTTGATCAACATTATAGCAACATTAAACGTTGTTTTTATGCTGTTGAAACATTACCTAAATGGATTTACTCAGTGGGGCGATTCTAGATTGAAGACTAAACTAAATTTGTGGCAGAAAATAGTTTAAATCAAATTGTTTAAATCGCACCTGTAATTATACAGGGTGCTCCAGACCACCCGTATCAGCCATTTTTATAAGAAAACAGCTAGTCCTAGTGAGTTGGGACAAAAGAAATTATTACAAAAGCTGTATTTAAGAATCGAATAGTGATATTGTTTTTTTCGCAAAAAGGTTGGTATCCCTGAAAGTTTGCCTAAAAATGTCAATAACTTCAGATTTTTAAATGGCACGATAGGTTAAAAGGTATCATTGAAAAGGTCTTTAAAAAATAAGCAACTTTTGTAGAAAACATAATTTTGTAACTGTAATATCTTTGATTAAAGTTATCAAATTTCAATTTTTCATGGCTAACTTGTTTTTCAATATTGAGTTTCAAATGTCAGTTAGACCTCTCAGATACATTCTAACCAAGTCCGCGAAGTCGCTAAAGATATATTCGACTCCAACTCCGTCCACAACTCCCTTATTTTTTCGAAAATCCTACTCCAACTCCGGATGCTGCTTCGAATCATGTGAACATTTAAAAACTTTACTTAATAATGCAATTTTTTGCAATACAAATAAATGTTTAATGGTTACTACATGTGCTTTTTTGAAAAAAAAAAAATCGGAATTTTGGTTTTCTCTCATATGCAAATTACATAAATTTCTTTAAATAATTAACACTGATTACTTTTTTGTATTCACTTTTTATTTTGTACTGTGACTAGTTTCGACTCAACAGCGAGTCATTCTCAAACTAACTACTTAAAACTAACATTGCATATACATTTCCATTGTAATTAAAAACTCTATTTAGGTTCAAATTTTAGAAAAAAAAAAAAAAACGAAATATGCTTAGCACTTTTATATTTAAATAATTATATTGAAAATCAGAGTCGGAATTATTCGAAAATTCCAACTCCACGGCTCCGATTTCCTCATCACAAAAATATTCAAATTCCGACCTCACAGTTTTGACTCTAACTGCGAGAACTGTTTTTTATTTACTTCTAAACACTATTAAACTGTTCTGGTCCTAATGCCAATGGCCCTAAGTATCAACTTTTAAAATAAGGTAGCCATGAGATATAGATATTTGGTAACTTCAAGCCAAAATTACTCAAAACAAACGCCAGTTACAAAAATATTTTTCCTACAAAAGTTGCTTATTTTTTAAAGACCTTTTGGATGATACCAGTTTGGACCTTTCATGCCTTTTTAAAATCCTGAGTTTTTGACATTTTCAAGCGAAATCTCAGAGATGGCTACCTTTTTGAGAAAAAATAATATCACTTTTCGATTCTTCAATATGGCTTTAGTAATAATTTTTCTATCCCAACTCTCTAAGACTATCCGTTTTCTCAAAAAATGCCTGATACGGGTGGTCTAGGACACCCTGTATACCTTCCGTTAAGTAAAAAGTGTATCATAGGTTTGTGACAAAAAATTGTTTAACCCGGTATGGGGTCAGTTTTCCTAATCCTTTTTTCCTAATTTTTTTTTCCTAATCCTTTTTTCCTAATATTTTTTTTTCCTAATTTCTATTATTATTATTTTCCCAATGCTATTTTCCAAATTCACATTTTATTTCCGAGATTCATTTCCAAATGTACAGTTCAAAAACCAATGTAGCAACCGACGTCCTTTAAGTACTCCATAGCTTCCTCCCGCCGATCTTCATACTGGAGAACGACGTTCGTAATCCTTTCTTCGTTCTGCTCCATAGCTTTGCTCACGTCTCGCCGGACTCTTTTCCCTAAATTTAGGTCGCGGATCATGCCTTCAGTGTCAGATTGCTCTTTCTTGAGTTCCTTGAGGAGAGTGTACAAACCCGGATGGTTCTTTCCCACCACAAGTGCGAAACGAGTATGCCAACCTGTAAGATAAGATGTGGGATAAAGGACAGTTGTTGGATTCGTGAAAAAGTAAAAGGAAAAAGGAAAAGGAACCTTCTGAAAGGTTGTTGGTTCTCGATAGGTTTTGGAGCGTCGCATCGTACATGTTCCAAATATCTGGTGGGTATCGGGCATCAACGGCTCGACGTCTACCTCACGGTTAACATTGGAAAATTACGAAAACTAGGAATATTAGGAATATTAGGAAAAAAAAATTAGGAAAATTGCTAAATTAGGAAAATAATAAGTTAGGGAAAAAAATCATTAGGAAAATAATATTAGGAAAACTGTACCCCAATCGTTTAACCCAGTAACGGCCGAACAATTATAGAGATAACTCTAGAAGTTGATTTTAGGTAAAATTCTGCACTTCTTTTTATGAAATCTATGAATGACTTATTGTATTACATACTATGAATTTTTCTTTTAAATGTGCATAATGTATTTGCTGTAAAAGTTCAGGTATTCTTCTATTTTATATAAAAATGTGCAGTGTGAAGTTTAGAACGAGTGATTCCACTCCCAGACTAAGCATGAAGTAAAATTTCGAGTTTAGAAAAGCCTGCAAATTTGGTTTGGTCGCTCCGCGAAGCGGAGCGGCCAAACCAAATTTTCAGGCTTTTCTAAACTCGAAATTTTACTTCATGCGCCACGCGCATAAAACACTTAAATATTGTAAAGTTTGAAATACACTCACATATTCTTTTTTAAATGAATAAAAATCGATATATTTAAATAATAAAATATTTACATTTTTCTTTATACATTTTTCTTTATACATTTTCAAGTCAAGTCAAATAATATAATATATCAAATTAACTTATTTAGTAATTTAATTACCAAAAAATTAATAATGATGCGTGTGTGCATGAATGGCGCTTAATGGGTTAAATCGCACCTATTATGATAAGAATATCGCAAAAATGTAGTTAAATATTAATCGTGTATCGCTCATAGCGCTCTTAAAATCGTACCAATTAGACTCTAGTCAAGTCTTACATTGTAGATTTATTGAATGTTTTCAAACGGAATGAATAAAACTGCAATTACATTTCCTATGTATATTCTTAGAACTAAACCATTTCCTACATCCAATTCTCAATATTTTCTTCAAAACCGAACAATTCCCCATGGTTAAGAACCGTTCGTGAAAATTACTCAAATTACATACGCGCCGGATTTGAGGACATGGCGCTATAAACTTTCCGCAGAAACGGCCGACTTATTCGCAACATGATTGACGTTTATTAAGCAAGTTTGTAATTTAGTGACGGTATCAAGAGCGGAAGTTTAACGGGAAGCACGGCTTTTAATAAATACAAAAAGGACGAGAGTTTTTTACGAGTCGATGTTTTCGTTTAATAATAATGAACGGAAATGATTCGGGCGATGGATTCGGGCTACGGATTTCACGGTGCATTAAAGAAATAACGAAATCGTGAGGTTCATTCAGACAAATCCAAGTGCAGACACGAAATTTGTTTAACCATAAACCATTATTTACAAGTAAAAATAAAAGATACATGTATACTCTGGGAACAATACTAGTGTTATTACACAGGAAACCACCCAAAATCTTTTCTTTGAATGGTTTTTTGCGAATCTCAGATGTTTTTGCTGCTAAGAGAAGTAAAACGGCATCGAGGTTTTTAGGCTAGTCGGTACGATTTTAAGGGCGTTACGCGTCCTATCGTAACGCTCTTAAAATCGTACCGACTAGCCTGAAAACCTCGATGCCGTTTTACTTCTCTTAACGGCTAAAACAACTGAGATTCGCCATTCACCATTCAAAGAAACGATGTTGGGTGGTTTCCTCATCATCTATCCAAGAGCGCTACTACTGACACACGATTAGCATTCAATTTTGTTTATTTTAATAAACGGCATTAGATAGATAGATATATATTCGTAGAGGTGGCCTCATTGGCCTGTACCACTGCGACCTTTGCAGATCTATTGTAGATCCCTGTTATCCTAGACGATGTGCTTGAGCTTCGCCTCTTTGATTAGCCCTATTAACCCTAGCAGTGAGCCTTGGGTGTGTTTTTAGTGTTGCCCAGCTTTCGGTATCTAACCCTTGCTAGGGCCTCACATTGGCACAGGATGTGGAGAGGATCCTTCTCTTCTTCCTGGCAGAATCTACATATTGTATCCTCTGCAAGACCTATTTTGTTCAAGTGTTTGTTGAGCCTACAGTGTCCTGTCAGTACACGTACTATAGCTTTAACCGTTTTTCTCTCTTGGTTGAGAAGATCGGTCGTAAAAGCCGGCGGTTGTTTTTTGAGGAACTGTTTCGCCTGCCTCTGCCCTGGTACGTTCGTCCACCAAGTTTGAGTTTGTGTCTTCGTCTATTTTTTTATGGATTGTCTGACTGTGGTTTTTGCGATACTGCAGGAGGGTTCAGGGCCAATGAATGCGCTTGACGAGCCTTGTTTGGCCGGTTTGTCTGCTTTATCGTTTCCTTGATGACCCTTGTGTCTTGGCATCCATATTATTGTACTTTTTTGCGACCGCCCGTTTCTTTGAAAGCGCTTACACAGTCCCACACTAGCTTGGAATCGACCTGTGTGGTGCTTAGTGCTCTTAGCAGCGCTTGGCTATCCGAGAAAACAGCTACTGATCGACTTTTGTTGTCTTGCCTTGCTATTTCTCCAATGCAGAGGTGGACCGCGATCGCCTCTGCCTGGAACACTGTGGTGTCCCTCGCCAGACTGACTGAAATCCTTGTCTCGGGTTTTGTGCTGTATATTCCGACTCAGACTCCTTCATCTGTCTTTGAGCCGTCAGTATACCAGTTTGATTTCGCGTTGGTAGGTGTGCTGTTCTCCCAATCTTCCCTCTGCGGGATCATCACTTTGTATTTCCTGTCGAAATTATATTTCTTGACCATGGCATCGTTTGGCATTCCTGTTGTAGGGTTTGTCTTCAGCTGGTCTTCTAGCCTTTGGTACTTTTTCTGTGTCTGTGTTTATGGGAGCCTGTCGGCATTAATCACTTATCTCGTTGAATGACGAATATATAGATATGCAACTGAATGGTTAATTCAGTTGACGGTAAATATATGCAATCCAATATACAATTTAACGTTCACAAACACAAAATAGTGCCCTCTTCGCTTTATTTTTACTCTATCTCTGTTACTCTTATTATATCGCTCTGTTTCGTTCTAGAATTAGCGAATTCTCAACATTTTAGTTCACTGATGTCGCCCCTCAGTTTATCGTAACGCGAAAAATACATTGAGTTGCATTTCTATATATCATCATTTGACGCTCATCTAGACAAATCGATATCATCAGATAACGTTCTTTTTTCAGAGATTATAATAAGACGTACATAAGAATACGTATATTACACGTTTATCCTTAAAAAGAAGAGTGGAATAATCCCTCTATATATGTCCTAAAATAATTAAAACCCGCCCGTATTTCACCAACCGGATTCGATGATAAAGTGATAACTCTTATTAATGGAGTTCTTTTCGGGTTTTATCTTCCCCTTTTTTTTCGGCGTTTGGAGTGCGTCCAGAAAATACGATGAATTACTTCCAAATCGGGTGCAATCAATAAAAATGTTCAGGAGTCGATTTCTGCTGGTTCTGTTTAAGTTTGATTGTCGCATGGATATTTTCATCCAGTGTGAATCGTAATAATTGATTCATACGGCAGCCAAACTGTTAAGGTCAAAAATTTACGTGAATTTGACAAACTTCGTATCATCATTGATTTACAAGATCCCAATGGTGAGCACGATAAAAAACGAATAGTATAAATTCGTATATTAAAATTAGTTTTAATAATACATTCAAATTCACACAGCCAGATTAATTTTAATTATTTTTTATACAAAACTTTGCTGAACAAACGCAGATTAAAAAAAGGCTGATGTTTATGCGGCAAGGACGCGCGCTCATTCACAATGTTGGGACAGTTTCCTGTCCCTCTCTTTACGAGTGAATTGTTCAAATGGAATTTAATGGCTCTCGCCGTAATTCCGAACTCAACAGAGCAAATAACAACGTCCACAACGCGGCCAATACCCGTGCTAAAACAATTATTCTCAAAAATGTACATTTCAAAAAACAATACACTTTATTGAATCGTTAAAAATAATTAAAAAAAAAATTGATGATGATAAGTTACAGTTATAGAAATTATAGTTAAAATAAAAAATATCAAGAATAATTCCAATTATAAAATATTTTAATTCAAGAAAATAAGCTTCCGCTTCTTATAGTTTGCAAACTTTAAATAATATATATAAAAAAAACATTTTCGTAATTTTATATATTAAAAAATATCAGTTATACATATACATTGTATGTAATTCAAGATTTGTTGCTCCATCCTTTTAGGACCACATATCAAATCGCAAGGTTTCCTAAAAACCCGTAGAACGAATTAGGAAATCAATCAATTGTTTTTTTAAGGATTTATGATGAAATAAGGTTATTTCCTTTGATGGAATAAATCCGACAGATACGAACATAAGTACACTTTTATCCTTAATTAAAGAAACCTTACGCTCTTACAGAAAAATCCGGTAAGGTTTCTTTAAAAAAAATCCATAAAAATTACAAAATCACTCCTTGCTGCTATACTAACACACCCGTAAAAACTCAAAACGGGAAAAAAAAAGAACCCTTGTGTGTGGACGACAAACTTTAATTTCAAGTATTTGCATTTAAATTGGGGTGAAACAAAAACCGGGGGTGGTTTTTTCCGCCGTCCCTGATTTATGCTTTCCCCTATCCTTAAACCTAGATGTGTGACCTTTTTGTCTCCCACTGACCCGAATAATAATAGTCTATTTTCGAACGTGTGCGAGGGTTGGGCCGGGAAATGCGGGACCTTTCGCAAAGAGGGAAATGTTAAGTTGCGCCTCTCTCCAGGTGTGTGACGTTCACTGGAGCGCACGCAAAAAGAAAAGTAATCCATACCGACATTTCGAAATACGAGAACACGTATTTTTTTTTTTGTTTCGTTTCTAAGTCCATTCGATATTCTATTTTTCCGTTACTGATTATCGCGTGATTTACGGATGTGGGAACATTGAATAGTCGAACAACAGGAAGTGAATCAAGCCTTTTATGATAAACGTAATTAATAACGCAAGCGAGATTCATCACAAATTTAACATATTTAAAGGTTACAATAGTTAAGACACAGTGCGTTTAAAGATATTTACTTTTAAACTATGGATTAGCAGAAATAAAAAATACTTTTAGATTAAGTCGTAATTTGATTAATAAAATTCCAAACCAGACTTATTCATATTCTTCTACATCGTTTAAATTATGCGGCATTTTTTTTTGTGCGGTTACCTAGAATTCTAACTAAATGATGAAATAAATTTGAGGTTATGGTAAGCTATGTGTTAACATCTTCAATTTGGTGCTCATTAATCACTTGATGAAACATGTTTACAATATTGACAATTAAATAAAATTCACTCCTAAATAACAAACAAACAACGGGGTTTGCCCGTCATTGCATCGCATCCAATCATTTTTTTAATTCAGACGATTTCCAAATTTTATATTCGGGTAATAAGGGACGAGAATTGAATTTTAGAGAAGGCCTGGAAATTAGCAAGGCAATAAAACAGGGAAAACACATCGTAAACGAGTACGAAGACATCTGGAACTCCCCAGTTCGTAACGCCCTTATTACCTGACCTTCGAAAAAATATGTATATATAACTTGTAAAATATTTTTCTGTATTACTCCTTGAGAATGACGATAAGTCGAAACTAGTCGGAGAGAATAAAAAAAATAGTAGTGAAACAAACCAAGTGAATTTTATTTAATTACTAGCATTTAGCCCGGTTTACAAACCGGGGAGCCGAGGGCCGAATCAAGGAAATGTAGAAATGTAAAGAGAATTGCATAATTAAAAAAAAAATAAATGATGTTGAAGAAAAATATATGTATAATAGTAGCAAGGGGAAAGGGAGGGGGAGAGGCGTTGGTGCATGAGCCGAATGGTGGTGACTGCAAGGTAAATCGTTGTTTTGTAGTGGTTATAGAGTAGAGAGGGTAGTTGCTCCTTTATCCCCGCGAAAACAAATTTTCTATAGCGTAATTTTTGGACCGAAAATTTGCTGAAACACCGGGAAGGCGGCTATTTGTTGGCTCGAAAATAATTTGCTGAGCACTGCGAGGTCAAACCATTTAGCCCGATTTACCAACCGGGGAGCCGAGGGCCGAATCAAGGAAATGTAGAAATGTAAAGAGAATTGCATAATTAAAAAAAAAATAAATGATGTCGAAGAAAAATATATGTATAATAGTAGCAAGGGGAAAGGGAGGGGGAGAGGCGTTGGTGCATGAGCCGAATGGTGGTGACAGCAAGGTAAATCGTTGTTTTGTAGTGGTTATGGAGTGGATGGATGTAAAGGTCCGTGAAAAGGTTGGAAGAGATGGTCGCTTCGCTCCAGCCGCTCCCTTCGCTCGCTTGCCTTGCTCGCTTCGCTCGCTAGGGTGCTCGCTTCGCTCGCACATAGAGAGGGTAGTTGCTCCTTTATCCCCGCGAAAACAAATTTTCTCTAGCGCAATTTTTGGACCGAAAATTTGCTGAAACACCGGGAAGGCGGCCATTTGTTGGCTCGAAAATAATTTGCTGAGCACCGCGAGGTCAAACCATACTACCCTACGTTTAAACAAATCGTTTTGGAGCATTTTAATTCGGGAAAAAAAAATAATCAAGAAAATCACGGTTTTAGACCACCCTGTATATACACGTTAAACTTAAAAATTAAAAAAAAAATACTTTTAATAATCGGATCGAACTCGCAAAAGAACGGTGATTTGTCGCATTAAATTCTGCACACGATGGAATTTAAAATAATATACAATCGTTGGGTGGTGCCGCATTCGCCAAAACTCCTCTATCGCAATTTTTCGAAAATGTAGATTTTTGATTTTGTATTTTTCTCAGTCGCGAATAAACAGTCGAAATCCAAATCTGAAATCCAAATTTCACTATCGCAATTTTTCGCGAAAAAACATCAAAATGAAAATTTTAAAATTTTTTTTTTGTTTTAATTGTTTTGTTTTGTCTTGTTTCATCTTGTCGTCGGTTGCGGATAATTATTCGAAATCGAAATGTGAAAACCAAATTCCTCTATCGCAATTTTTCGACCGAAAATGTGCTGACAGCCCATGAAGGCGGCCAATAAAAAAAAAAAACATGTCCCAACACCGCTAAATTTAATCGTAGCGATCTGCGTTTAAACAAAACATTTTGGAGAAAAAATAAAAACCATCGATTAAATGCGAGATTTAGACAGCCTGTATATATTTTTATGAAATTTCAATTGCAAAAAAAAGTACTTTTCCTCGATAGAAAAAATTCTCGATAGATAGGTCATGTTTCTAATGGACTTCTGAACACGATAGACGCAAAATTTTGAAAATCTATTTTTTTTGCAAAATCGATTAAATGCGATATTTTTTTTAATCGGGCGATTTGAGCGCTCGGAAGTGTCGCGTTGGAAAGGCCAGGTCAAATCCCATCGAAATTGTGGTATGCGCGACCTGAAAAAGTTCCGTGTGAAGCAAGACCAGCGTGTAAAGTATTGAGGTTAGGAAATCTTCCGTCGGGCGTAAAATTAAAAAAAAGATTTAAAATAGAAAACGCGGTCGGATTTGAACGCCGCTTAGCCTAAGACAGGCGGATTTTTTTTGTTTTCGGTGGTGTGAAAATTTGAACTTTCTAAAATGAATTCTTCAATTTTTCCACTCCCGCTATCAGTCGTCTCCCATAAGAGCAACGTAAAAGTCGCAGCCTTCTTGGATCCCCGCCGCTTTAACGTTTTTATTAAGGGAGATAAATATGTGTTAACAGTTAGTAGTGCCAATCTAATTTAATTTTAAATTAAAATTTGGGGTTATGGTAAGCTATGTGTTAACAGTCAGTAGTGCCAATCTAATTTTTTGTGCCTACTCTAAATCATGTTTTAAGCGATCGCACGGTGTTTATATCATTATTACTAATCATTAACCTATTCACATAGAATGACGTACAAGAGACGTCAATTGTTTTAATATTACAAAGTCGGTTTTGATGTGTCACAGCCGTCACAAAAGTCACTCTATATTTGTGACGTCTGTGACATACTGCTTAGGTTTGATCGTATGTTAATCAATTTTACAATTGTTTATATCGATTATGTACAAGTATGCTAAAAAGAAAAAATCTCTGTATGTACCTAAATGTAATTTTAAATAAGTTTTAAATAATTCAATGATTAATTATAAGCAAGATTCGCCACAGTCTACTGTTTAAATTATTGTAATTCTTTAAAGGCAAATAGACAGGTACTTAATGCTTTTTACATTAAATCATACATTTACAAAGTTTATTCAAATGCCTGATGGACGAATGGCTTGAGTTAATTAGAGGTGGAGTGAATGATGATTCAAGGATTCAAAGAGTTGAATTCGTGTTATATGTATGAGTGTGTGTGTGTGATTATTTATTTAAATGTGTACGACAAATTGGTGAAGAGTGAAGAGAAGTTGCGGTCGAATTAACGAATGATTCATCCAATTAATTTAATCAACGCGTTTATTGAAACAACGGTCTCAATGTTAACACGTCGCATCTGTTTTACAAATTTCAAACGCAAACGCTTTTATTTTCAATTCAAATTCAATTCTCACCTTAAAGTCACTGCAATCTAGTTTACGAACATTTAACCTAACCTTTGCAATTGTTATCTACATCAACCTAACTTTAGTATATCTTAACCTGACTTATGTAATTGTTATCTAACCTAACCTAACTTTAGTACACGTTAACCGCGAAGCGGAGCGACCAATCCAAATTTTTATGGTTTTCTAAACTCGAAATATTTACTTTATGCGTCAGGCGTACAAAACACCGATTTAAAGTACAATTCAGTTGTTCTCTCTTGTTTCTCTATTATATTGTACAATTATCGTTCGTATTTTGTATTGTGGAGGTTTCTACGAGGGGTGATACAAAAATTAGGTTACAAAGCCTGCAATAAAACATATTATGATATAAAGAAAACACTTTACTTTTTTATATCACTTTTATTTTACTTTTGTGACTAGTTTGAATTACACGGTAATCATTGTCAAACTAACTACTTAAAATACGAGTTACACTGACATATATAGGTTAAATCTAGAAAACTGGGGTGTACATAAGGCCAACCTGGTCGTTAAGGATGAAAATTCAAAGATTAATTTTTGCCTTTATCTACCTTTTTCGGTGAGATGGATTACCGAAAGTACATCCTTGCGGAAATTATGGTTTGTTTCGAACAAATAATTTGCAAAAGTTGAATTATCATGTTTTAATTTGTATGATCGATGGTGTTCTTTTAATTACGACCTGATTGTCCGATGTACACTCCTTTACAGTCTGGACATGCTAATCCGTAAATTCCTGACTATTACTATTTATTGGAGTTTTCGCATTCAAAATTAAATTACAGAGTTTAGTATTCGATCTAAAAACAATATCAATGTCTGTTTTTTAAAAATATTTTTAATTTTTGAACTAATCTACCAAAAATGTTAAAATGTTGTATGATTTGTTTTCTGTAGCTGGGCTGATAGCGTATATGTAATTATGAATTTGTTTTTATTAATATTTATTAATTAATAAGTATAAGTTGTTTCGAATAGCAATTTGTTTTATTGTATCTATTTCTTTGTTCCGATATTCGAGACTAAGGGGGATTTTAAATGCATGGGTAACAAAAAAATAAATACAATAAAACAAATTGCTACTATTATTATTTCTTATATATTTTGTAACCTTACTTTTTGATCACCCCTCGTATTTCGTTATATATGTTAATTTAATAATGAAAAACACTTTTAACTTTGTTTGTTAGTGTTATACATTTATATATTTTTACGTGACCTCATGTTTGATAACGGTAAGCTAATTGTGCTCAAATTGCAATCACGTAAAAGTAAATAGTGTTTTGTACAAAGTGGTTTTCATTGTTAAATTATCGTTTGGTTAACGCAAAATTGGAGACGATCCGCTTTACGCTTTGTCAATAACCGTTAAAGCAACACACACACACAATTAAAAAAAATACAGATTAAATAAAACAAGCCTGTTTAAACACTCCACCACTGCGTAAAAAGCAAACAAAAATACGTCGGGTTTAAATAAATGGTTGAATTGCTCTGCACTAACTAAATTTCAATTTTACCTTTTGGTTTTGGCGCGCACTAAGTGAATTTTACTTTAATAATTTCAGCACATATCGCGCGCGTGCTGAATTAAAAAATAAATCGAAACGAGCGTAAAAATTTTAAATCGAAATAGAAACAAATGGTTTATTGGATTATTTAATTGGAATTGTTTGTTAAATTGCTTTTTGTTGATTTGTGGAAACAGGCGAGGGCATTGTGTGTGCGAGAAAGAGAGAGGGCATAAAATAGATTTTTAAACCCTCTAACATAGCAAAAAATTGAGAGACTTAGTTTTTATTTTTATAAGACGCGCATTTGTCATAAATAATTAATTATGCGCGTTTCTCCTGGCGCGTCCACCAACATTTAAAACCTATAATATAGCAAGAAATTGAAAGACTTAGTTTTTATTTTTATAAGACGCGCATTTGTAATAAATAATTAAATTCGCGCGTTTCGCCCGGCGCATCCACCAACATTTAAAACCTATAAAATAGCAAGAAAATGAGAGACTTAGTTTTTATTTTTAGAAAACGTGCATTTGTAATAAATAATTAATTTCGCACGTTTCGCCTGGCGCATCCACCAACATTTAAAACCTATAACATAGCAAGAAAATGAGAGACTTAGTTATTATTTTTACAAAACGCTCATTTGTAATAAATAATTAATTTCGCGCGTTTCTCCCGGCGCATCCACCAACATTTAAATCATATAATTTTCCTTATACTCAATAAAGCTCCATTAATAACTTTAAATTTAAACACACCGCTTCTGACTAAGACAAAACTTATCAAGTACATCCTATTGCCTTCTTTTAAGTTGACAAATTTCCGCTTATTTGAAGGTAAAACTCAGGAAGTGCACAGGGAATCGATTACTTGAGCCGTTTAAGTTAACGATTAATACTATTTTTATTCAACTAACAATAAATAGTTTTTTTAGTAACTACTGCGTAAAATTATAATCAAATATACACATGTAATATTTAAGCACTTGTAATACATACATACAACTTAATACACGTTAGAGCTATTGGGTTGCCTATAATCACTGTTTTAAACAATTTATTCAGCCCAGAATTTGATTCATGTTTTATTCACATCTACATATTAGATTGCTAAAGCCGTATATTTTAAACTCTACGATATTTCAGTGTTTTATACGTGTGGCGCATGAAGTAAAATTTCGAGTTTAGAAAAGCCTAATTTGGATTGGCCGCTCCGCTTCGCTACGCGGCCAATCCAAATTTTCAGGCTTTTCTAAACTCGAAATTTTACTTCATGCTTAGTCTGGGAGTGGAAAACCCTCGTTTAAAGATTCAAATTGAAATCCTTAAAAAAAAACGAATGTCGTAAAATTTATAGGGTATGCATATATGCATATCACATTTATGCACACACAGTTATGATATTTTATTGTAATAATAAAGTGTTATGCCAAATAATGTAATTTGAAATATCTTCAACAATTTAGCGTAAACGTAAATAAAAAATCTAAATTAAAGTTAAATTTATTATCTTAGTAAATTTAAGATAATAAATTTAACGTTTGAAACATGTTTTAAACAAGTTTAAGATTTAAAACACGATGGCGGTTTTTAAACATGTTAAAAACACTGTTTTAAACATAACAACTCTGTTGATTGATAAACACAAAAAAAAAACAAAAAGGATGTCGACACTAAAGATAGAAATTTAACCTGTTTAGAAGCCAGCAAAATAAGTATAATCGCTAGTGCGCTCTTGCATAGTAGTAATTATTTCCAAAACAATTATCTGTTGTTTAGTGCAAGGATTTTATTCATATCCTTATAAAGTTTTATATAAAATTGTAGAAGACGATTCGGCGAGAATTTTTTTTTGTTTCATAAATTTCTCAAAAATTACCCAATAGTTTTATTTTTGGAATATACAGTGAAGTGATCGCTATACAAATTGTTAGATGGACCATTGTTGTAGTAGATATTGTTAAGAAGTTGTTTGAATTCGAAACATTGTATAATTTTGTCTCGTCAAGTCTGGAAAACCCTCGTTTAAAGATTCAAATTTAAATCTTTAAAAATAACGACGAACGTCGTAAAATGTACATTGAATGCATATGTATACCTAAAAAAAAAATTGCGGGAATTTGTTGTTTCCAAGCGGTTAATTTGAGGTTTTAAACGAGTGTTTTCCACTCCCAGACTAAGCATGAAGTAAAATTTCGAGTTTAGAAAAGCTTAAGAATTTGGATTGGCCGCGTAGCGAAGCGGAGCGGCCAATCCAAATTAGGCTTTTCTAAACTCGAAATTTTACTTCATGCGCCACGCTTAAAAACACTGATTTACAGTGAGGTTCAAAAAATACACCCACACAACAACGATTATAGGCAACCTACTACACGTTAGAGCTATTGGGTTGATTATAATCACTGTTTTAAACAATTTGTTCAGCGCAGAATTTGACTCATGTTTTATTCACATCTGCATATTAAATTGCTAAAGCCGTATATTTAAAATTTTACGATATTTCAGTGTTTTATACGTGTGGCGCATGAAGTAAAATTTCGAGTTTAGAAAAGCCTAATTTGGATTGGCCGCTCCGCTTCGCTACGCGGCCAATCCAAATTTTCAGGCTTTTCTAAACTCGAAATTTTACTTCATGCTTAGTCTGGGAGTGGAAAACCCTCGGTCAAAGATTCAAACTGAAATCTTAAAAAAAAAAACAACGAACGTCGTAAAATTTACAGTGTATGCATATGTATACCTAAAAGAAAAATTTGCGGGAATTTGTTGTTTCATAGCGGTTAATTTGAGGTTTTTAACGAGTGTTTTCCACTCCCAGACTAAGCATGAAGTAAAATTTCGAGTTTAGAAAAGCCTAAGAATTTGGATTGGCCGCGTAGCGAAGCGGAGCGGCCAATCCAAATTAGGCTTTTCTAAACTCGAAATTTTACTTCATCCGCCACGCTTAAAAACACTGATTTACAGTGAAGATCAAAATATACACACATACAACAACGATTATAGGCAACCTAATACACGTTAGAGCTATTGGGTTGCCTATAATCACTGTTTTAAACAATTTGTTCAGCGCAGCATTTGACTCATGTTTTATTCACATCTACATATTAAATTGCTAAAGCCGTATATTTTAAATTTTACGATATTTCAGTGTTTTGTACCGGTGGCGCATGAAGTAAAATTTCGAGTTTAGAAAAGCCTAATTTGGATTGGCCGCTCCGCTTCGCTACGCGGCCAATCCAAATTTTCAGGCTTTTCTAAACTCGAAATTTTACTTCATGCTTAGTCTGGGAGTGGAAAACCCTCGTTTAAAGATTCAAATTGAAATATTTAAACAAAACAACGAACGTCGTAAAATTTACAGTGTGTGCATATGTATACCTACCAGTAAGAGAAATTCCCTGTATTTAAAAATCAAATTTATGCACACACAGTTGTCATATTTAATTGTAATTAAATGTTATGATTAACAAATCTTTGTTTCGTTTAAACGCCCATCGCACAAATTATGCCTCTAATAATCCTGTTTGTCGCATAATGAAATATTGTAATATACTAAATACATTTCCGAACTTTTTAATATTTTGTAATTCTTACAATATGTTTAAGCGCCACCTTTCGCTCATTGATCTTGTAGTTGTTTTTTAATGGTATTTATTAGCTAATTGTAACTTGAATTTTATAACTATCATGTGCATTGTATTATTTGTTATATGTTTAATTTACACACACTTATTATATATATATTTAATGTAAAATGGAGATTTCCGTACAAATAAATAAAGAAATAATAATGTAATTTGAAAAATCTTCAACAATTTAGCTTAAATTTAAAACGTAAACAAAAAATGCTAATGAAGTAGTATAAAATATAATTTAGCAAATTTAAGATAATAAAAGTAGAGCTTAACGCTTGTTAATCGATGCGTACATGATGCTGTTTTGGTAAGGTCGTAGATAAAACTAAATTTGTCAGTTTTTCGTAATGAGTTAGAGTTTTGATAATTTTGTTTAAATCACCGTTTGTTTAAATGAACGGTTTTTTGTGTGCGCGTACGCGAAACGAATTCTTTCTGCTTCTACCGGTAGATTATATCTAATGATATTTAGCATACGGTTTAATTAAAACCTCGCATTGCAAACAACGAGGTTCGTCCTCATAAATCATTCACACTCTAGTTACGCGCTTTTAAAAACTACTTATGCTCGTACGCTTGATGCATAAAGTAAAATTTCTAGTTTAGAAAATGCCGAAAATGCATTTATTAATACACGGCGTTAGTTCAAATCGTCAAGCTTTTCTAAGGTCGAAATTTTACTTTATGTTTAACCCATTAACGGCCGAGCAATTATAGAGTTAACTCTAAAAGTTGATTTTATGTAAAATTCTGCACTTCTGTGTATGATTTCTATGAATGGCTTATTGTATTACTTACTGTACATTTTTCTTTTAAATATACATAATGTATACGCTTTAAATTTGTAGGCATTCGTCAATTTTGTATCAAAACGTGAAATATGAAGTTTAGAACGAGTGTTTCTACTCCCAGACTAAGCATGAAGTAAAATTTCGAGTTTAGAAAAGCCTTAAAATTCGGTTTGGTCGCTCCGCGAAGCGGAGCGGCCAAACCAAATTTTCAGGCTTTTCTAAACTCGAAATTTTACTTCATGCGCCACGCGTATAAAACACTGAAATATTGTGAAATTAGAAATACACTACAATTTTTTTTTAAATAAGTAATGATCGAAATATTTAAATGTCAAAATATTTACATTTTTCTTTATACATTTTCAAATCAGTTCAAATAATATAATATAAAAAAAAGAGTGTTAATCCATTGATAATGGTCACTTTGTGTCCGAAATGTACATTTGGTAATTCAAATAAAATAGTGAAGAAAGGGTATTAGTGCTTTATTCGTCAAATATAATATAACAAATTAACTTATTTAGTAATTTAATTAACAAACAATTAATAATGCGTGTATGCATCAAAGGCGCTTAATGGGTTAATCAAGGAGTCTGGAGACACTCGTTGGAAGCTTCAAATTAAACTCATTTCAAAAATGAAAGTCCGAAAATTCCCAGCGCATACTTCGAGATAAGCAAACTTCAAAGAAACATGTATGTTACGAACTTCATAGAAAAAGACATAAAAATCACCTAGAAAACTAATTAAAAAAAAGAGAAATCCAGTAGTAAGTTTAAGTTATCCTAAAACCCACAAATAAAATAGCAGATTGATTATGTGGATTTACAGAAAATATACCGAGTAGCAGTACCTATCATTGAAAGCTCTATTTATCTTTGCTAATTGATAGAGTCGACTGTAATCTTCTGCTGGACAAATTAAGGGTTGCTGGTTTTAATTGGTGTACTATTAAATGGCTGTCGTCTTTTTTGACAGGCAGAGTGCAATATGTCCGTATAAATAATTTCAAGTCAAAAGCAATAAATGTCACTTCAGGTGTTCCGCAAGAGTCCCATTGTGGACCCATACTATTTATTGTGTTTATCAATGACATATATGCGATTCTGAAGAATTGTAAGTTTTTAATTTACGCTGATGACTTGAAATCATTTAAAATTGTTAATAACCTCACTGACTGCCAGTTAATTCAGGAAGACTTTATTTATTTATTTAACGAAAATATCTTTACAAACATAAAATTAATATTAATACAATACAACAAAGAATTTAAAAATAACGTACTGAAGTAACACCAATTACATTTCCCCATAACAAAATGAAGGACTTAAACTAAATGAAAATTAAATCAAGATTAATGACCACTACCGCCCTACGAAAGCATGAATAATTACACGTCTTAACGAATGGTGTTTAATGAACAAACTGTACTTAAACGTTCAGAAGTGTTATTCGATGTCCACCACTACACGCCGATCGAAAATAGATTTTCACTACAAAATTGGTAATTCTGCAATTGTTCGTGTTGACACAATCAAAGATCTTGGAATCACTTTCGATACCAAACTAAATTTCACCTCTCATATTAGAATACAAACAAATAAGGCGCTACAAATGTGGGGATTTGTATGGCGGAGTGGCAAAGATTTGGACATAGAATGCTTGAAAACACTCTTTTGTTCGTTAGTGCGTTGTCACCTTGAATTTGGTTCCTGTGTTTGGACACCATCATCGGCTACTAACATAAAAATTATCGAATCTGTTCAGAAAAAATTTCTTCGATGTATGGAATATAAATTCGGTGTGCAACACGATAGAGGGGAATATGATACTATTATGAAGGATCTTAATATTATATCTCTTGAAAATCGTCGGAAAATGGCTGAATTATGCCCTCTCCATGGAATTATAAATGGATCTTTGGATTCGCTCTTATTATTAGATAATGTATTATTTTCCGTTCCTGGAAGGAGACCTCGCCAAAATCAGCTATTTTACCTAGAGAGACATAAAACATCTCTTGGTTTACAAAACTCGATGTCAAGATTAATGTCCCTAGGTAACGAATATCTCTCTAATGAAAGAATCGATATTTTTAATATTGAACGTTACCAACTAAAGCGTAAACTAACCAGTATGTTTAGTCTATAAATAATTCAGTTTATTATTTGTAAGCCTAATTTATATTTCATTGTGCACGTCGCAACTGAGCGTGGATACTTTAATTACTTTAATGTCATAGATAATAATACTATACATTAATTAATTATCCTGTAAAAAGGTGTTATACCGTTAATTTAATAAATAAAATAAAATAAAATAATTCATGAAACCACTGCTCCCCTTGCATGTACTACATTTTTTCAAATTTCTTAGTACATTCTATCTAGAAACAATTTATACCTGAAGTAAGTGTTAATCCATTGATAAAATTTGGTAGTTTAAATAAATGTGTGAAGAACAGTTATTAGTGCTATATTCGTCAAACCTGAAGTAAAGTGCATTAACCTCCCAACAAATGCAAGTCTTACGTTGTTTGTGTTAATAATTGAATTGAAATTTCAACAGCCGTTTTCCGAGTGGACTTTTTTCCCTTTCGCAGGTAGATTCTGATAAATATTTAAACCCTCACGAGGGGGAAACAGGTGTAGCGACCCTACCTGTCTGGTTCTGTTGTGTGAGTCATCGGGTTGGGGTCGACTCACCCTCATGTGCATTTGTATTCAGGTATAAATGCAGTTTGTCATTCTGCGTAATCAACGAATATTTTATGCACTTACACACGACTTTTTTTAATTTCGTGTTTAAGTGCACAAAATATTCGTTATACTCTGGAAACGCTCAATGTTCATTTCAAAACCTGAAAATTTACAACCGAAGTCATTTAAAGTATCTAGTTGTTTCCACAGATAAAAAAAAACAGTTCTAATCATTCGATTGTGACGTAATAAAGGATTGTTTTTTTACTAGGTATAACATTTCCAGTTGTGTATCGTATGTTCAATAAAAAAAACCTCTAGAGTGCCATGATTTTATCATTTTTAAAATTTAAGTTAGCTACATGCTTTAGGACTTGACATATAAAACGTCAAACATAATAATTATAATGTATAATTTCATAGTTGCCAACCTACAATATTTTCCATAGCACTTTGGAGATTTTATTTTATTGAACATACTATACATTATTTTAAAGCATTTCATTGCTAAAATTAGGGTTGGATTTATTCTGTTTTAAACTCACCAGTTAAACACAGTCCGCAAAATCAACAGCTAACGCCATCTATTGCTCTCCGACCATAATATTTCTACTAGTCTCCTCCTTTCGTTACCAATTTAATTTTAAAGCAGTTCATAGCTGAAACAAGGATTGTATTCATTTAGTCTTAGACTCACAAGTTAAACATATTTAGAAATATCGACAGCTAAGGCTATCTATTGGTCTCCGACTATGGTCGGAGACCAATAGATGGCCTTAGCCTACTTTGTGAATGCTCTGCCCTGTCCCTTCAAAGAGGGAACTATCTGTCATCAGTTACTTTAAAGCCTGATGACATGGTACAGATTAACCCTCAAGTTATTGTAGACTACGCAAAAGGTCTAGGCATTGAGGTACTCATGTAGGTTAGGGATAATTACAAAAGATCTTCCAGGTCGAGGTAATTTCGGAGGGCCCAGAGGCCATACGACCCACCGACCCCATAACATAGCCTTTACCTGGTTGAATTTAAAGTCTGCTCCGTGCGTTGCGAACCCAATTTTAAAGCAGTTCATTGCTAAAACTAGGATTGTATTTATTCAATCTTAAACTCACAAGTTAAACACATTTAGAAATATCGACAGCTAATGCCATCTATTGGGCTCTGGCCGTGGCATTTAACTAATTACATTTAAAGTTTCCTCAGTTTAAATAACGAATCCAGTTATTTAAAGCAACACTTAAACAGTATATCTTAAACAAGTTTCTTATCTTTCACGTGGTGAAACATATTTAACTATGATTTAAAACACAACACTTAAAAAGGATGGTAGAAAATGAAAACATCAGATTGAGGGATTTAAAATCGCGGGATCAATCATAAGTTTTCCAGCCGATTCGGCGACGCGGCGCTCTTTGTTAATAAAAAATAATAATAAAAAAAGGGACCCCGGCGAAAGAAGACGGTTTCCGGTTTTCATTTATGGAAGGTGTCCCAATTGCGCGCTTCCGATTGAATTATTAGTCCACGGCGACTCGGCGCGCTGATGAATAGACAAAGATAGAACAAGCGGGCGCGAACAAGACGGAGAGAGACGCCGAGTTTATTAAATAGAGCGGTTCGTTGTGTTTCAGGCCAAGGACTGATTGTTTATCAGCCGAGGAGAGTTTGTTTTGTTAGGGAAGTTCGAACCGTAAATTAATTACAAACCACAATCGCAATTACTAATAATCAAAGAAGGAAGGGAAAACTAGGTTAAAGCAATTATAAATAGGTGAAAAAATGAATAACACTCAAACGGATTTATAAAGTTGTTTTTTTATCTTATATATATATATATATATATATATATATCACGTTAATAAAAATCGAAGTGCAATTAACGAAAATTAGAATTTTAGGGGATTTTTTTTGCTCCCTTCTCGCGTTCTCTCTGTATCTCTATCCCTCTCTGGCCATAGTTAAAGGCAATAAACCAAATGGGCTGACGCGCACGCGGAAAATTTCATTAAAACTTAATGATCAAGCTGAAGAAGGTGAAATTTATAGTATTTAGTGTGGATTCAGACGAAGGGCGAAGGGAAAGAATGTTATATAACGCACCCTTTTGGAGCGCTGGAAATCCAATTATTATCCCTTATGAAGATACTGATCTATGTATAATCCTAATTACGAACGATATAATTTGATATATCGCGATAAGAGCGAAATTATCCCATCGGTAGAAGTTGGAAACTGAGCAAAAACGTTTAACTAACGTTACAGCAACCTTTTTTTATCTCAGTGAGCCAGTCGAAAATGTTTCATGTTCTTGTAATGTCAAGAATTTGATACTTGTCTGTTGACTCTAGTTTGTACATTCTAATCTAGTCTAGAAACTAGAGTCTAGTCTGTAGACTAGGCTGTAGATTTTAGTTTGTAGTGCAGTCGACTTATGTAGACTCTAAACTGTAGTCATTAGACTCAAGTCTGTTGACTCTAGACTAGAGTCATAAGTCAACTGCACTACAAACTAGAATCTACAGTCTACAGACTAGACCTTAGTTTCTAGACTAGATTAGAAACTATAAACTAGAGTCAACAGGCAAGTATCAAATTCTTGACATTACAAGAACATGAAACGTTTTCGACTCACTCACTGAGTTAAAAAAAGGTTGTTACAAATTTATTGAAGAAAAACACTTGTTTTGCTTTTTATTTTCAGTTTCCTGACACGTGTTTCGGTTTTTACAGATCCTTCTCAAAGGTTAAACAACAAATAAACAAAACAAGTGTTTTTCTTCACCAAATTTATATATCCGGTTCCATCAAGAGTGCAACAAGCATTAACTAGACTTTAATCTGGTGTAGAAACTTAAGTCTGGGCTGTAAATTCTAGTCTGTAGCGCAGTTGACTAATGTAGACTCTAAACTGTAGTCATTAGACAACCTAGACTCTAATCTGTTGATTCTAAACTGTTCAATCGACTCTAGTCTGTAGACTCTAGTCTATAGACTCTAATCTACAAATTTGGTGAAGAAAAACACTTATTTTGTTCCATGATTTATTTTTGTTGACACGTGTTTCGGTCTTTACAGATCATTCTCAAAGGTTAAACAACAAACAAACAAAACAAGTGTTTTTCTTCACCAAATTTGTACATCCGGTTCCATCAAGAGTGTTACCCAACAAGCATTAACTAGACTCTAGCATAGTCTGGAAACAAGTCTGGGCTGTAAATTCTAGTCTGTAGTGCAGTTGACTAATGAATACTCTACACTGTAGTCATTAGACAACCTAGACTCTAGTCTGTTAACTCCAATCTGTTGACTCTAGTCTGTAGACTTCTACTCTGTAGACTAGGCTGTAGATTCTAGTCTATAGTGCAGTCGACTTATGTATACTCTAAACTGGAGTCTTTAGACAGCCAGGCTCTAGTTTATTGACTCTAATCTGTTAATTCTAGTCTATAGACTCTACTCTGTAGACTAGGCTGTAGATTCTAGTTTATAGTGCAGTCGACTTACGTATACTCTAAACGTTTTATGGTCGTGCAATGTCAAGAATTTCACACTCTTGCCATTACAAGAGCATGACACGTTTTTGTTTCACTAATCCTTTTTTAATACTTACTGTTGGTAAGTATTAAAAATGGGTCAATCGTAACACTAGGCACTAGGTCTATAGTGTAGTCGACTTAAGTATACTCTAAGCTTACTGTTGGTAAGTATTAAAAATGGGTCAATCGTAACACTAGGCACTAGGTCTATAGTGTAGTCGACTTAAGTATACTCTAAGCTAGAATCTTCAGACAGCCAGACTATAGGCTGTTGACTTTAATCTGTTGACTATTCTGTTGACTCTAGTCTGTAGACTCTACTCTGTAGACTAGGCTATAGATTCTAGTCTATAGTGCAGTCGACTTATGTTTACTCTAAACTGGAGTCTTTAGACAGCCAGATTATAGTCTGTTGACTCTAATCTGTTGATTCTATTCTGTTGACTCTAGTCTGTAGATACTACTCTGTAGACTAGGCTGTAGATTCCAGTCTATAGTGCAGTCGACTTATGTTTACTTTAAACTGGAGTGTTTAGACAGCCAGACTCTAGTCTGTTGACTCCAATCTGTAGACTTAATCATGTGGACTTTTGCCTGTAGTCTTTAATCTAAAGGCTAGGCTCTACATTCTAGTCTGCAATGTAGTTTATTTATGTAGACTTTAAACTGGAGTCTTTAGACAGCCTAGATACGAGGAAGTTGACTAGTCTTTAATTGTAGTCTGTTGACTCTGATCTGTAGACTCTAATCTATAGACTCCAATCTGTAGACTCTAGGCTGTAGATTGTAGTCTGTACATTCTAGTCTGCAGAGCACGCGTCTTATGTAGACTCTAAACTAGAGTCTTTAGACAGCCCAAACACAAGCATGTTGACTCTACTTTTTCGTCTAGGTTAGAGTCTACAAAGTAGAGTCTAGAATCCAGAGTTAACAGACTAGTCTACAAACTAGTGAACATACTTCTGTTTAGGCTGTCTGAAGACTTTAGAATCTACAGCCTATATATAAGTAAACAGATTTGACCTGTTTTTACTAATATAAAGGCTATAGATTCTAGGGTCTTTAGACAGCCTAGACATGAGTATGTTGAATCTAATTTGTTTGACTAGTCTGTTGACTCTGTAGACTCTAAATTAGTCTAGAAACTAGAATCTACAGACTAAAGTCTAGTCTATAGACTAGGCTGTAAATTCTAGTCTGTAATGCAGTCAACTTATTAACACTCTAAACTATAGTCCTTAGACAACCCAGACTCTAGTCTGTTGACTCTGGTCTGTAGACTCTGGTCTGTAGACTCTAATCTATAGTCAATCTGTAGACTCTAGGCTGTAGATTGTAGTTTGTGCATTCTAGTCTGTAGAGCAGTTAACTAATATAGACTTTAAACTAGAGTCTTTAGACAGCCTAGACATGAGCATATTGATTCTAATTTCTAGACTAGGTTAGAGTACAAAGTAGAGTCTATAATCCAGAGTCAACAGACTAGTGTACAAACTAGTAAACATACTGCTGTCTAGGCTGTCTAAAGACCTGGTACAAAAACTTTACATTGAATCAGTGCTTTGTACCGGTGGCGCATGAAGTAAAATTTCGAGTTTAGAAAAGCCTGAAAATTTGGTTTGGTCGCTCCGCGCTACGCGACCAAACCAAATTTTCAGGCTTTTCTAAACTCGAAATTTTACTTCATGCGCCACTGGTACAAAACACTCGACAAATTACGAAGTTTAAAACACACCGCTAAACTTTACATTGAATCAGTGCTTTGTACCGGTGGCGCATGAAGTAAAATTTCGAGTTTAGAAAAGCCTGAAAATTTGGTTTGGTCGCTCCGCGCTTCGCGCTACGCGACCAAACCAAATTTTGAGGCTTTTCTAAACTCGAAATTTTACTTCATGCTCAACTAAGGATTGGACACACTCTTTAGAAATTAGACACATATTTTATATGACTATCATTCTACATTTTTATTACTTGAAACAAATGCACTTCCTGGTATTTATTGATTTTTTTTGTTTCAAACTTAGTGAATAATTATTGCAAATTTTCGTCATGAATAAAATGAAAACTAAAAAAAAGAAAAACAATGCTGACTGCTGAATTTGCTCGATGCGGCATGAATTAAGGTTAACGCTGATTGTACAGCATTAGCATTCTAATGGACGCTGCAAACCGCTGAAATAAGTTAGAGGGAGACAGACAGAAAAGACGAATACAGCGAGATTGATGCTTCGTTTCATAAAAGTCCTCGCGAAGGATTAGTTTTACGAGCTCGAGCTTGAAAAATTAATATCATGATGTGAGATAACGCTAAGTTAATTTAATTTAAGCATAATAGAAAGATAGAGTAGTGCCATTTTCATAAAATAAAAATAGTTCAAGCAACAAGAATATTTCGAATTGAAAGCTATCTTAAATTTAAAAAAATTGGCTTACACTTTTAGTTTGCAGAACATTAAATATAAATTATAAAATTACAAAAAATTCATATATATATATTTATTTGACCTTGGCTCTTAGCCATACAGTTATCTATCTGTTGTATTTTTAACTTATTCAATGAAATCTTTTTACTAATTACACACTGATCTTATTAATTGATGACGGCACAACACATTTACACATCCATAGCTCCAAAGGGTGCTAATTTCAATATAAGAAAGTAACACCCCCTGAGGGATTCGAACCCACGACCCTCTGGTCAAAGATCAGGAGGAGTAGAGCTCCTGCTCTTGGACCAGATTGTCGTGGATTCGAATCCCACCGGGGGGTCTTACTTTCACCCACGAGGGTCCCCGACAAAAATGCATATAAACCATAAGCAAAGGTATACTGAATATAGATTAATATCGAAACGCTTCTGGTAGATTGATTTTAATCTAAGTCCTTTCCATTTTAATTTTTATTGTAGTTTCTCTTTTTTGTTAATTGTTTGTAAAGAATTTGACCTAAAAGTTTCATATACTATATACATTCCTTGAGAATGACTCAAAGTCGAAACTAGTTGGAATAAAAAACCAAAATATTAGTGAAATTTAACCAAGTGTTTTCTTTATTAAATCATAGTTAAATATATTTCACCACGTGAAAGATGAGAAACTTGTTCAAGATACTATTAATAGTGTTGTAACAAATGAAATATGATTTTTTGCTCAATGCTTAATGTATAATTCAATTTCCGGCGGTGTAATTGCACTGGAAGTAGTTGTTTTAATGAATATATTGTCTTAGTAGTCTCAATAATTCAGACCTACTGTTTTCTCGTCATTTTATATTTCATAGTTCAAGCAACTTCTACTATTTGACATTTTTTCACACTATACACAAATGTTGTAACCTTTATTAATCGAGATTTAAGCCTAGAATCTCGATTAATAATTAATAAAGTACCGACTCTGAAATTGACCCTTTTTTGGTTAAGTTCCTGGAAATTCGCCTACCTCTTTTCGGTGATTTATGGATTTTTTTCTCGTTTTTCTCAGCCCATCGATTACGACGTTGTAATCTTCTGAGGGTAAGGGAAAAAGAAAGAGGCGAGCGCAATCCATTAAATATGATGATTAGCGGGAAATATTTCACCGAATCCGCGATAAACTTCCAACTTTCAGCGGTTCTTAAGCGCCCATAATTAATCTCCCTTCTTGTCTAAATCCACCCACCGAGCGCGCGCACACACACACAGGAATAAATCACTCCGCGTTGAAATTTCGAAAGAACAATGCGAATTACTCGAGCTGATTAACAGTGCTTAGTATAAGTCTTAAAACCACTTACTAATCATTGAAACGCTTAATAATAAATAATAATGTTAGAGATTAAACTACCGTGCGATCGTGTAAATTATGATTTAGAGTAGGCGGAATTTTTTTGTGCGGTTGCCCAGAATGCTAATTGAATGATAGAATAAATTTGAGGTTATGGTAAACTATATGTTAACAGTCAGTAATACCAATCTAATTTAAAACTCAAAGCCTACTCTAAATCATGTTTTAAATGATCGCACGGTATTTATTAACACACTTGGTATTGTTTTATTGATGCGTGAGTGTGTTTTATTTAATAGTAGTATTTATTTAATAGTATATATGTTTTATTTAATAGTATATAGTTCAACATATTTCACCGCAGGTTAAGTGGGAAACTAATTAAAGATACAAATATCAAAAATATAAATTTGCGTTGAGTACTCATTCATTCACCGGATAACTATATACGCATTTCAGGCTTCAATGCCATCATCAGTATAGTCCTGAACCAGTGCTTGAAAAATACTGAACATCTTTTACAATTTATTATGGCTTGTGCAATTTAGATATGTTCTAAAGTGTAAACGCCATCTCACGCCCGCTTGACGATACTACTTAAGCAAATGGGCATGAGATGGCGTTTAGGCTTTCGAACATACAGAGAGTTTTATGTAACACCGAACATTTTCATTACAAGAATTTTTCTTTGAATTATCCATATGCATACGTTGCACATTTTTCGACGCTTGGTTTATTAAAAGATTTTAATTTGAAGCTTTAAGCGAGTGTTTTCCACTCCCAGGCTAAGCATGAAGTAAAATTTCGAGTTTAGAAAAGCCTGAAAATTTTCAGGCTTTTCTAAACTCGAAATTTTACTTCATGCGCCACCGGTACAAAACACTGATTCAATGTAAAGTTTAGCGGTGTGTTTTAAACTTCGTAACATGTCAGTGCTTTGTACCGGTGGCGCATGAAGTAAAATTTCGAGTTTAGAAAAGCCTGAAAATTTGGTTTGGCCGCTCCGCGCTTCGCGCTCCGCGATCAAACCAAATTTTCAGGCTTTTCTAAATTTTACTTCATGCTTAGCCTGGGAGTGGAAAACACTCGCTTAAAGCTTAAAATTAAATTCTTTTAATAAAGCAAACAGTTGTTGTATAATTCAATGTCCGTCGGGGTATTAGCTCAGGAAGTAGTTGTTTCAATAAGTTTTTGATATAGTCTTTGTAAGACTAACTTGTTGTAGATTGCGAAAAGAATCTCGGCACTTTTAATCTTTAAAGTATTTTGCAACCAAGAATTGGCAATTTTATTTATACTGATGATGATTCACGATTTATAATAATTCTTAAAAGTTGGTTAAGTACAAGTTTGATTACTGCTTGTTCTTTAGAATCCAGCAATTATAAGGCAGTTTTATAATGCTTTTTCTTTAAAATACTACAACACTAATAAGGCAGTTTTACTGTTATTTTTTTTATTTTACAATGAGAAATGTGCGGTTTAGCGAAAATCAATTTTGTTTCATAATCTCGCGCACTTGCTAAAGGTGCATCTTTTGCAAGTGGACGAGATTATGTAACAACGCGTTTCGGGATCATCTTTAGATGTGCAAAGTCCGGCCGGAATTGACCCACACAGATGCGTCCCATGTTCATTTTCCGTCGCGCTGCAGTAATCCGCTGGAAGAGGGACGTAATGCGGCCATTACGACCCTCTTCCTGCGGATTGTACTCAGAAACTCGGGACCGTAATGATCGTCAAGATTGCAACTGAAAGAAATAAAGGCCGTTCTCGGCAATTAAATTTTCGCACCGCGATCGTTCGGAGTTAATCGCGCAACATCAATGGATTCTTTTGCGAGCTCGCCAGAGAGGAAAAATAGAGCATTCCACGCTAAAAGGGCGCGTTAATTAAAAGTTTTTCTAAAGCTGAATATTAATTTTAATTATATTTCCCCTATTTACCTCGCCGCTAGCTATTAGTGTTCTCGCATTACCGGGAATTTCTAAAATTTATTTATGTGTAAACATACTAGCTATAACTTTAAATAAAAAGACTTTTTAGCTTTTCTTCACAAATTTATTTTATACCAGATGTACATTTCGGTCACAAGTTGACCATTATCAATAGTTTAATACTGTATCAAACCATTGATAATGGTCACCTTGTTAATTTAGTTGTGACAATTTCATTTATGTTCCAGAGTTTTGTATTAATTTTGTGACCATTTATCTGAAACAAAGTTTGTTTATTATTTTTTTTTTTGTGGTGTGGGAGGGGAAAATCCATTTACGGATGGAGTGTCGGACTCCCTCCAGGCGGAGGACTACCGACTAAAAACCCCTCCCACCTTACCGGCTTCGACTACAAGGTCATTAGCCGGTTTACTTGTTTCTTTGAAAACTTAATAATAAAGCAAAAGAAACAACTAAAACAATAAGATAAAAATATATAATACATAAATAAACCTAAGCCTAAAATCACAGATTTTATGGTACCAGGGTTGTAAAAGACCCTGGCACCGATTATACACAAAATAGACAAACACACCTTAAACCTAATATCACAAGTAGGCCGGAGCCAATTATCACAGATAAGACGACATTGGGATTGTAAAGGACCCCAATGCCGGAACCAACACACACAAGATAATCACAACCAGAACCAGAACCAGAACCGGGGTCGTAAAATACCCCGATGCCGGAGCCTACACGAAACGGACAACACAACCTTATATCACAGATATACGGTGTCGGGGCTGTAAAAGACCCCGATGCCGGATCCTAAACCTATATACAAAACGTGCTTCAGAGTTGTAAAAGACTCTGGAGCGGACAGACACAAAATTAAAAGGTGACACCGAAGTTGTAAAGAGACTTCGATGCCACTGTAAAAATTAACACAAAAGAACATATACAAATCGCTAAAATCGCTTTAAAAGACTCGTATCACGTAGAAAACTAAGACATGTTTCTACGGACCCCTTATCATTTGCCAATACGGACGCCACAGTATCACCAAGCCTCAGCCTATTTCGCTGTATAGCGTAGACTGGACAATGTAATAATACGTGCTCCACCGTTAACCGGCCGTGACATAGATGACACTGGCTCTTCGTCGCCGGCAAGAAGATACGAGGAGGTTAAGTTGTTATGCCCAATGCGATGACGGCATAGGGCAGCCTCCTCCCTCCTCGTAAGTGTAACCGACGACCGCCAGGGAGTCACGGAGAGCTTAAGATGTTTTAGTTTGCTCTCGGAGCCATTCCAACTCTCTTGCCAATCCTCTATAATTTTCTTTTTGATGTACCCTTTAACGTCGTCTGGACGTACGGGTACATCATCTGTGCCGTCCGCTTCCGCTGCTTGACGAGTAGCTTCGTCGGCCAGCTCATTGCCCTCGATACCCACATGTCCCGGAGTCCAGACGAAGATAATCGTCTTTCGCTTCCGAGACATTTCAAATATCGAGGCTTGTATGAGCTGGACCAGCGGATCGGCCGAGTATAATGACACTATACTCTGGATGGCACTCAGAGAGTCGGAGCAGATGAGAAATGAGCTATGGTGGTTATTATATATACAGAAACGAAGGGCTTGATATATTGCGTACAGTTCGGCGGTGTACACGCTGGCCGACTCGTGGAGTGACCATGAATGTGGGATGCCGTCGATGACGAAGGCAGAGCCCACACCGTGATCGGATTTCGAGCCGTCTGTGTACAACCGCGGAGAGTCCGGGTATTCAGCGATAATTTGGAGGAATTGGCCCCTTAAGACGTAGGGGCACATATCGCTCTTCTTGACTGAGGTCAGATCCAGCCGACACCTTACCCTTGTCATAAGCCAAGGAGGTACCTCCAGGAATCCGACCTCGAATACCCTTGGGAGACTAAAATTAAGATTCTCCAACAGCTCTTTCGCACGGACGCAAACCGGCCTACTGACGGTAGGTCTTCCAGCGTATTTTTTCTGCTGCTCTGTAATCGAAATAAAATGCCGTTGATTAGTGTGTCCCCTCGTCGCACGCATTGCCGCCGCGTATTGTAATACGAAGCGGTTGCGGCGTGCGGATAGTGGAGGGACACCCGACTCGCAGCAGAGACTCGGTGCGGGACTCGTCCGGAAAGGACCTGTGGCGTACCAAATTCCGGCATGGTGAACAGCATCTAGGGCTTTCAACTAGGACTTTCTTGCCGAAGAGTATACTGCGCAGCCATAGTCGCCTCTAGATAAAACTAGAGCCGTGTAAAGCTGCATCAGCACTTCTCTACTAGCGCCCCAGTTGATGCTGGCCAGATTTGATTACGTTTAACGCATTTTTAGAGCGCTGGACCAGCTCATCGATGTGGGCCCGATAGTTTAGAGTCCTATCGAGCCTTAGTCCTAGAAAACGGATACTTTCGACAACTTGTATCCTAGTGCCCCGGAGAGATAGTCCGGGGTCCCGGTGTGGATGTCTGAGTCTACAAAAGTGGACGCATGAGGTTTTCGTTTCAGAGAAACGAAAACCTCTGGACTCAGCATCGCTGTTCACCTTGTCGATGACCACTTGAAGTTGACGATTTATGGCGGGGATAGTATCTCCCGCCATGTATATTACTAGGTCATCGACATATAGACATTTTTTTACAGGGGAATTTACGGATGCAGCGATTTCATTTACGGCGATTGCAAATAGTGTTACACTGATAGTAGAACCTTGGGGAATCCCGTTCTCCAGCACAAATTGTGCTGATTCGGTGTCCCCAGTTTTCACTCTAAACGAACGATTAGACATAAAGGATTTGATAAAAAGAGGCAGACGGCCCTTAAATCCCCATTCATGTAATTTTTCGAGAACTCCGTACCTCCAAGTCATGTCATATGCCTTTTCTAGGTCGAAAAACACAGCTACAAGGTGCTTTCTCTCTAGGAAGGCATCTTGAATGGAGTTCTCCAGGCAGACTAATTGGTCAACGGTACTGTAGTACTTTCTGAACCCCGCCTGGTACTTTGCCAGGAGACCATTCGTCTCCAGCATCGATACCAGACGGTTGTTGACCATTCTCTCAGAGACTTTTCCCAAGCAGCTCGTAAGTGATATAGGCCGGTAACTGTTGACGTTTGTGGGGTCCTTACTCGGTTTAAGAAGAGGCAGTACAGCGGCGACTTTCCATTATTATTATTATTATTATTATTGTGACCGAAATGTACATCTGGTATAAAATAAATTTGTGAAAAATGGTTAGAAAGTGTTTTTATTTAAAGTTGTTATCATCTTCACGTAACCCCCTCATATTCAATCCTAACTATATTTTAATAGCATAGTGCTGGGCATATTGTTATTAATAATTCTGCAGTGTTTCTTCTTGTTATAGTTGAAAGAAATCAGATTGAAAGTGGTACGCTACAAGCGGCTTGTAGCCCCACCCTGCTAGAACTTAAAACGGTGCGCGACATCCATCTTGCTAAAACCTGAAAAGATAGCGTGATTCCAAATCTTAATTTTTTTGGAAGAAAATATGATTTTCAGTCACACATTTCTTCAACACATCTTTTTACACACTTGACCAAACGCTATTTATGTTTTCAATTGACATATTTACAAACGAGTCCTCTCGGGTTTAATTAAAATATGAATTAATTCAAGAGTGGGTGTGCCTAAATAAATATTCCGGACACCGCGCGGCCCTCTGGGCCTAAAATAAATTAGGATGAAGCCGTAAAGTTAAAGCAATTACGTCAAACATTTTAATTACAGCCAGAGTAATGTAACTACACAGAAATTGCGCTCGTTTTACGTTAATCTCTCTGTAAAACAATTGATTGGATCGGATGCACCGCGATATGACGAATTAATCGCTTTAAAATACGTAATTATGCATGAGTTATTCTGATACTCAACACGTGTCCAGTTTGTGAATGCACGTTTTGTTACGTGCAGTTGATCGGAATTTGATTATTGCTTACTTTAAAGTTATTCATTTTCAAGTAATTCGTGGGGTAGACCAAAAAATAAGCCACTTGTGTAATAATGTAATAACCAATGCTTAACCAAGGAGTCGAAACACTCTTATAAGCCTTAAATTGATCGCTTTTAAAACACAACAAATGCATAAAATTTTACAAGATACAGAGAGTTGTATGTAACACCGAACATTTTCATAACGAGAATTTTTCTTTTAAGTATACATACGTTGTACATTTTCCGACGCTCGGTTTATTAAGAGAATTCAATTTGAAGCTTAAAACAAGTGTTTTCCACTCCCAGGCTAAGCATGAAGTAAAATTTCGAGTTTAGAAAAGCCTGAAAATTTGGTTTGGTCGCGTAGCGCGAAGCGCGGAGCGGCCAAACCAAATTTTCAGGCTTTTCTAAACTCGAAATTTTACTTCATGCGCCACCTGTACAAAACACTGATTCAATGTAAAGTTTAGCGGTGTGTTTTAAGCTTCGTAATACGTCAGTGTTTTGTACCGGTGGCGCATGAAGTAAAATTTCGAGTTTAGAAAAGCCTGAAAATTTGGTTTGGCCGCTCCGCGCTTCGCGCTACGCGACCAAACCAAATTTTCAGGCTTTTCTAAACTCGAAATTTTACTTCATGCTTAGCCTGGGAGTGGAAAACATTCGGTAAAAGTTCTAATTGAATTCTCTTAATAAACCGAGCGTCGGAAAACGTACAACGAAATGCATATGTATACTTAAAAGAAATATTCTCGTTATGAAAATGATCGGTGTTACATAAAACTCTCTGTATGTTGTGAAATTTCAAGCATTTATTGTGTTTTAAAAGCGCTCAACTTGAGGCTTCTAAGAGTGTTTCCACTCCTTGGTTGGTACATCGAAAACGGAAGCCGTCATTTATCTGATGTTGTTTTCGCTACTTAAGGTTTTTTTCTAAGTTTTTATATACGTTATAAACTTCCAATGTTCCTGTTTACAAATAAAAATTTAATAAAATATCTTGAAAATCGATTGAGTTGTACTATTTTAAAAACCGCCAGGTAACGCTACCGGACCTTGTAGTATTGAAAAAAGGTTCAATCTTGTTCAAGAAGAAAATGGCGGCCACATATAACATTAACGATGAATGTAATATTTTTAATAAATCCCATTTCTTTCTGTACATACAGGCATTTATAATTTTAAAATTACTCAATGATTGATAAAAATATCAGTATTTTAAAATTGTACTTACTTTTGAAAAACCCTGTACATTTCGGACAGAAAGTCACCATTATCAATGGATTAATACTTTTGCAAAAAACATGCTCTGAACCGTGGTTTAAATTTAATTTTTTCCACCTGGCTTAAAGTTGATTCATTAGCGGATGATTCAGATAAATTGGGGTAATAATTAATTAGAGTGGTGGGGGGCGCCATCGATCGCGCCCACCTGGCACGGGGCTGCGCCCTCTGAGCCCTATAAATAGACGGGCGATAAATACCTCGGCGCGAAAAAAATCAATAAAATTCAGTCGGAGAAAATTACACGCATATGTGATGAAACAAATAAACAAGAAACAAACATTTTCGATTCGTGATCTCCAAGATGTTTTACACATTCCGATAAATACGTTGGATATTTTCTGGAATACGTCGTTTTTTAAAAAGCGTTCGATTTGTTTTTTCGTAATTTTATATATTATGTTCTATTTGTAGTTTCGAACGAGTGTTGTCCACTCCCAGACTAAGCATGAAGTAAAATTTCGAGTTTAGAAAAGCCTGAAAATTTGGTTTGGTCGCGTAGCGCGAAGCGCGGAGCGGCCAAACCAAATTTTCAGGCTTTTCTAAACTCGAAATTTTACTTCATGCGCCACGCGTATACAACATTGATTTACAATTAAGATCAAACTACGCTGCTTAAGTTAATAAATTTTACGAATACTTATTTCGTCTAACCAAATCTTGAGTTTTTTTAAATTCGAGGATTTTTCTTTGGGCCATGTCAAATGTCAAATCAATTAGATTTTGTTTGTTACATAATCTCGTGCACTTTAGCAAGTGCACGAGATTATGAAACAAAATTGATTTTCGCTAAAACGCAATCTTCTCATTATGAAATTAAAAAAAAAGGTGTAAAACTGCCTTATTATTGTTGTATTCTAAAGAAAAAGCATTGTAAAACTGCCTTATTATTGTTGTATTCTAAAGAGAAAGCATTGTAAAACTGCCTTATTATTGCTGCATTCTTAAGAACAAGAAGTAATCAAACTTATACTTGACCTACTTTTAAGACAATTATCACTAATCATCAAACTGTTTAAGTTGAGTGAAACACATTTACCTAATTATCAACAAACAAACTAATATTAATGATTATCCGCGCATCGAATGCCTAAACTTTTGGCCCAACAGTTAATTAAAATCAATTTAGCGCAATTGCGCGGTTTACGGATAACATCAAAAGCGCTTATTGAGTGTTTCTGTAATGCGTGAGATATCTAGAATTAGTGCAATTCTTTTTAAGCGTAAAATGAAAATTACGATAAGGTTGGTAGGTTTCTGAGCGATTCTTAATACCGCGATCGTTATAAATCTTAAAAATTGGTTTAATAAGTTTTAAATTGTCTTAAAGCTTTGGAAAGTTTTAAGTGACGAGAGGTTTATATTCTTAGTTTTCTCCAATGGATTTTAAAATTGGTTTAGTAAATTGGTACGTAACGCGATACGACAGTTTCACAATCAACGGAAAAAAAGAGATATTTGTCGCTGAAACTATGCACAGTTTAAAAAATAGGGACTGCAGCTTTCAACCGCAGAGGGTTCAATTTAGGGATGACATTTTCATGTCGCACGATGTCATTTCTTGATCTAAAACTAACGTGAAATGACGGTGTCATTTTACAATCTAAAACTAACGGGGACACTTATTTCAAGCGTAGTTTACTCGTTCACAATATTTCAGTACAATAATTAATAAGCAGAGTTGTTGAAAAACATGTATTTTTCATGTCAATCAAAATAACAATTAACTCCTTGAGAATGACTCAAAGTCGACACTAGTTGGAATAAAAAAACCCCAAAATATTGGTGAAATTTAACCAAGTGTTTTCTTTATTAAATCATAACAATTAACAAATTATACTGCTATTAAAGCAACGTAGACTAATTCTAAATATAAAATGCAAGTAAAAGTAATAAAAATCAGAAATGTACATGCTTTAGTTTTGACATAAATTGAGGATGGGATTGTGAGAACAAATCAAAATTGGGATCAAGAGACAGTGAGTTTGAAATACGCATGCATCTGTAGAGTGGACAACAGATATTTATACATTTATAGTGAGATACGAAGAAGAAGAAAAAAGAGGTAACGAAATGTTGAGAACCGAAAAGCGAACATTTTGAGAAAATTGGTTTAGGTTTCAAAATTATATTTATTGTACTACAACAATTGCTTCACTACACTGTGGCTTCATCAGGTAGATGGATGGTCACCATTCATCTACCTGATGAAACCACAGTGTGGTGAAACAATTGTTGCAGTCAACATTCATCTACCTGATGAAACCACAGTGTGGTGAAACAATTGTTCTAGTACAATAAGTATAATTTTCAAACCTAAACAAATTAAGTGATATTATGGAGTTTCAACAACTAACAGCCTCAACTATACAGATTTTGAGCAAATGTTAGAAAGAGATGATCTACAGGGATTTTTTTTTCCAGGTATACATTGCATACACTGTAAATTTTACGACATTCGTTGTTTTTTTTATAAAAGATTTCAATTCGAATCTTTAAACGAGGGTCTTCCACTCCCAGACTAAGCATGAAGTAAAATTTCGAGTTTAGAAAAGCCGCGTAGCAAAGCGAAGCGGCCAATCCAAATTAGGCTTTTCTAAACTCGAAATTTTACTTCTTGCGCCACGCTTAAAAACATTGATTTACAGTGAAATTAAAAATATACGGCTTTAACAATCTACTATGTAGTTGTGAATAAAACGCGAGTCAAATTCTGCGCTGAACAAATTGTTTAAAACAGTGATTATAGGCAATCTAAAAACTGTAACGTATATTAGGTTGCCTATAATCGTTGTTGTATGTGCGTGTTTTTTGAACTTCACTGTAAATCAGTGTTTTGTGCGCGTGGCGCATGAAGTAAAATTTCGAGTTTAGAAAAGCCTAATTTGGATTGGCCGCTCCGCTTCGCTACGCGGCCAATCCAAATTCTTAGGCTTTTCTAAACTCGAAATTTTACTTCATGCTTAGTCTGGGAGTGGAAAACACTTGTCAAAAGCACCAAATTAACAACGAATTCCCGCAAATTTAAACAAAATGTTGTAATTATCGGGATATGCACACTAAAAAAAAAAATGCCCTGCGGGGTTGCCAACTCAGTGATTTTCTCATCAAATCTGGTGTTTTTCACTTTCGGATTGAGACAAATTATTTGTGATTCAGACGTGGCTAAATTCTGGTGTTTGTTGGAAGTTTTCAGTGACAATCTAGTGATTTACCGTCATTAGAAGGTGATTAAAGTTAAAACGGTCAAACGCAGCAAAATACTGTCAGAACTATCAAAAAATGGGAAATATTCAGCAAATAATAACATTTTCAATGTCCGTTTGCAAGAGAATCCTTTTTGATCAATCTTGTATGAATCATTTCTACGGAGTATATTTTAAACGTTTGAATTTGAATTTAGTGTTTAAAACATTAAAAATTAAATACGTCTTTTTTTCTAATGTCCCGAATTTTTATTTTCAGTGATCTGAAAGCGATTAACTGATATTACTCACCTCGCAATTCATTTTAAATTACATGGATTTTATCAAACTAAATGGAACTACATGGAAAATTGTGAAACAAAACCTCTAGGCATATCTGGGTTAATGAGTTTTACTTTTTTTACATTTTGCAGGCCCTCAGTGCGATAACCCTTCCAATAGAATCACATTGGGTAGTAGTCCATTAGAGCATGTTTTTTGAAACTTGAATAAAATAGAATTATGTTTGTTTAAGGAAAACTAAAATGTTGATTCTATTCAACATTTAAGTTTAATGAGGTGCGGACTAAAACTCACAAAACCTATTTACTGACAACAACAACATAATCACCCGCTCTTTCTCATCTATTCATCCGACGAGTAACAAACAAAAAAAAATTGAAAGCCGAAGTCTTAGCAGCACAATACACAAAGAAAGGGGATTATGAATGCGGAAAGGGGCCCTTTTCGCACGCTAATGAATATATTTAATAACTTTTCCTCTTCCCGCGGGCTTAATAGAAACACGCCGCAACATTAGCCTTCCTACCCGAATCTGCCCTCTTTAGGCTTTTACGGTCGGACCGGAAGGAACCGGCCTCCACGAAAGGGACGCACCGCGCTTTCCGGGCACCGGCTAAAAGCACCGGAAGTGTCCTCTTTTGTTTCATGCATGAATTTCATGTGTGTGTTTGTGTTTGAGTGTGTGTGTTTATGATAAATTGAGGACTTGCCCTAAAGGTTAACCATCATCAACGTGTTTTGGACGTTAATTATGAAAATTGAGTTGATTGTGTTGTATAATAATTAACGTCATGCTGAAGAAACGATCCTAGTAGAAATATTATACAAATAAAAAAAAACCTGAATACTTTAACAACTGAATTTAAAAAAATGATTTCTAGGCCGCATTTACAACAAATCAAGCTGAGGTAGTCATTTAAATGAAGTAGTATTAAATGCTTAACTGGAAGGTTAAAAATAGAATTTGAAATTATTTGCTGCATTTTAATTTAATATGCATTTTTAAAACAAACTAATGGTTGCCCCACTCTTTATAAGCTGGAAAATTAAAAACCAACCATCAGTGACTTTGAAATGATTAAAATGTGTTTTTTCGAAATTTTAAAACAAACTAATGGTTGCCCCACTCTTTACAAGCTGGAGAATTAAAAACCAACCATCAGTGACTTAGAAATGATTAAAATGTGTTTTTTCGAAATTAGTTAATACAACCAACCATCAGTGACTTTGAAATGATTAAAATGTATTTTTTCGAAATTATAGTATTATATTTGTATTCGAAATTATAGTATTAAAGTATATAGTGGATGTTGTATACAGGGTGAGTCAGTTTGGTGTTCCACCCCCCTCTAGCTTTTTTATTTTGATAGTAAAATATAACAAATTATATATATTTGTAAACAGCAAAACAATCTCTAGTTATTGGCGTCACCGAATTGACAATACGATGACAACTGTCAAGGTAGCGATAGTCAACTTGTTTTCTCAAATGACACCATACCTATTTTGTGTTCGATTCGAATAGACACTATCCTACATCCGCATACTTATCTCTATTAATTTGCAATTGCCAACGCTAATTTCTGCAAAACAAATAAACCAACCTACTGCACCAGAACTGCCAACACCAAGATCTACCCAAACATATTAAAACAATCAATGATTAAACCTATTCCTAAAAAGGGTGATCGAAATGCTATCTCAAACTATAGACCGATCATGCTGGCGAATTCAATATCAAAAGTTTTTGAGTATGCCATGCTCCAGCGTCTCTTTGCTTTCCTAGAAAGACACAATATTATAAATACATTCCAATTTGGGTTCCTACCTGGAAAATCCACGGCAGACGCCCTTTTGCACTTCTGCAGTGAAATCCCACAGGAACTGGAAAATAAGAAGTTGCCTTTGGGAATATTTTGTGACCTTAGCAGGGCCTTTGATTGTGTCCCCCCACTGTCGTCTGCTCTGGAAATTAAATTCATATGGCGTAAGGGGCCTAGCGGGCGAATGGTTTGCCTCGTATTTATCCAATAGGTCTTATTTTGTGGAAATTTCTAACCAGAGTGGCCTAGGCGGGGGACACAGATCTGAGATCCTGTCTTCGTCATTGGGTGTTCCACAGGGATCAATATTGGGACCAATACTATTTATCCTATACATTAACGATGTTGCTGAATACCTTAGTGATTACTACATTGCTATGTATGCTGATGATACCTCGGTCCTAGTTAAAGACGCATCAATTAGAACAGTTGAAACTTCCGGAAACATAGCTCTCTCTAGACTCTGTAAGTAGTTCCAGACAAATGGCCTTTTCTTAAATTCCGATAAAACAAAAATTATACTAAAATTGAATTTGTGTTCAGTATTCCGGCACCAGATACCCACAGACGCGTTTCGGACTTCAAGGTCCTCTTCAGTGTAGTCCCGACCCAGTGCTGAGGAATACTGAACATTTCTGACTATTTCAAGCCAATATGTGAAAACTATTAATGATTTCGATAGCTAACGCCATCTAATGCTTCATAGTGGCATCGTCAGTGACACGAATGCACAAAGTGCATATACAGGTCACTGTTTCGTCCACGAGCGAGCAGAACTCTGTTTGTGAAACCAGAAAACAAATATCAAAATTGAATTTGTGTTGAGTATTCCGGCACCAGATACCCACAGACGCGTTTCGGACTTCAAGGTCCTCTTCAGCGTGGTCCCGATGCCACTATGAAGCATTAGATGGCGTAAGCTATCGAAATCATTAATAGTTTTCACATATTGGCTTGAAATAGTCAGAAATGTTCAGTATTCCTCAGCACTGGGTCGGAACCACACTGAAGAGGACCTTGAAGTCCGAAACGCGTCTGTGGGTATCTGGTGCCGGAATACTGAACACAAATTCAATTTTGATATTTGTTTTCTGGTTTCACAAACAGAGTTCTGCTCGCTCGTGGACGAAACAGTGACCTGTATATGCACTTTGTGCATTCGTGTCACTGCCGATGCCACTATGAAGCATTAGATGGCGTTAGCTATCGAAATCATTAATAGTTTAAAAATAATACTGTTTCATAATCCGCAGAAGAAAATTGACAGTACTGTAAAATTAGTAGTCAATAATGAAATAACAAATACAACCGACCATGTTAACTTTTTGGGAGTCACAATATCAAGCGGTTTAAAATAGGATGAACACTGCACGAAGCTAATTAGTAATCTAAATAAATCAGCCTACAAACTTCGAGCATTACATCACTGCCTAAATCTTACAGTACTAAAAAAATCTATTATGCTGAAGTGCAATCTAAATTATTATATGGACTTCTTCTCTGGGGCTGTTCACACTGGCATGAGAAAGTCTTCATTACTCAAAAATTGATAATTAGACGAATCTTAAATATTGGCCAAATGCAATCATGTCGTACACATTTTAAAAATTTATCTATATTAACATAACCGTCATTGCTTCTACTCGAACTCTGTAAATACGCATATTTAAATAAATACAAATTGGATCATCGCGCACCTCACAACTACAAAACACGTCATAACAATTTACTATTGAAAAACATTAAAAGTGCGATTCTTTTCGCAATCTACAACAAGTTAGTCTTACAAAGACTATATCAAACACTCATTGAAACAACTACTTCCCGGGCTAATACCCCGACGGACATTGAATTATACAACAAGTGTTTGCTGTTACATACAGTAACCTACTGCAAATGTAACAATTGAATCGCACTTTTAATGTTTGAAGTATTCTGCAACAAAGAATTGGCAATTTCATTTATACTTAATTTACTATTGCAACGTAAAGTTCATCTGGAGCTTTCAAACAGATCCTGGAATATAGTCAGTGTTAAGGTGTACAACAAACTTCCCCCAACCATTCGCAACCTAAATTACCACCTATTTAGAAAGAGCCTGAAGTGCATTTTTACTAACCATGCATTTTACAATCTAAACGAATATTTTAATTGCGAAACACTAGATTAGATTGATGTAATATTTCTCTTATATTTTATATTTTCTATACTCTGTTCTGACGTTCCTATACTATGTATTGTAGTCTTTATGAAAATAAATTGTGTTTATGTTTATGTTTAACTATACGCTTAGATTAATGAAACACTTGTATCTTTTCTTCACTTATTTATTTGGAGTACCAAATGCACATTTCGATCACGATGTGATCATTATCAATGGTTGACAAATTCGTCAACCATTGATAATGATCACATCGTGATCGAAATGTGCATTTGGTACTCCAAATAAATAAGTGAAGAAAAGATACAAGTGTTTCATTAATTTAAAACCATCTTCACGCAACTCAACAACAATTAAGTATACGCTTAGATAAAACAAAATTCGCTTCGCGCTACGCGACCAAACCAAATTTTAAGGCTTTTCTAAACAGGAAATTTTACTTCATGCTTAACCAAGGAGTGGAAACACTCGTTCGTTACAAAAAAAATGCATCCCGCAGTAGGGTTAAATATTATATAAATAGCACAGTATATTAACTTTTAAAGGTGCAAGTGTTATTATCAAACAACCCTCTTGAATTCAAATAATTCATTCGCGACAAAAAAAAAAAACAGGGTAGATATTTAAGTGATTATTTCGTCTGTGTCATGAATTATTTCATAATCCCCTTTTTACGTTTCGTTCACTATTATTTTCGTACATAATTTTTATTTGAATGAGCCCACCTGGGCGTGTGTCAGTTCTACAGTCCAAAAAGAGGGTGAATATTCGTGCAGGGTGAAACGTAAAAAAAGGGGTGGTGAATTTCAACCCTCCCAAACAAACACGTTCCACGTTTATTACAAACAACACAACAACCTCTTTATGGATTTGACACATACTTGGGCGTACCTAAACACAAACAAATGCACCCTTCATCGAGAAATTTAACAAAGTAAAAACACCCCAATTGAATAGCGAATACTTGATTTTTAATAAAAGTAAAAGTATTGTCATAATGTGAATTATGGTAATTATTTCTTTTTAATATTATTTAAATCTCGATTGATTTCGACTGAAAATGTTTTCAAAACTGAAAACTGAAGACATCGTCTAGTCGTTGTTTTGTGTGTTTAGTGGAAAAGAGAAGGAGAAATTGGGGATAGAAAAGTTAGAGGAGTGAACTTTTTCTTATCCAACATTTCTATCCCCAATTTCTCCTTTGTGTCTTTGTGATTTAAGGGTATTATTGTTATTCTTCTCTTCATTATTATTTAAATCTCGATTGATTTCGATTGGGAATGTTTTCAAAATTAAAAACTAATAAAATCGTCTAGTCTTTGCTTTGTGTTGTGAGTGAAAAAACAAAAGATAATTCGTAGATAGAAATGTTGGATGAGAAAAAGGAAGAAGTGAATCGAGAAAGGAATTCGCAAACTTTATTTAATGGAGTGACTTGCTTTAAAAAGTAATTTCCCCCCGTAGCGAGAACGCGTCGAATGAGAAGACGCTGAATTCCACTGAAAGACAGACAAACAGACAGCGGGGATTTGATGTAAGTGTTATCGATACCGTAATTACTCGGATTATTAAGTTATTTCTCTTCTTCGCAATCATCTCCCCCATTTCTGGCTTTATTAAAATTCAAAAGTTTTTATTCGTACAAAAGAAACAAACAAACAAATTGATTCTTATACAGGGATTTTGTTTTTTTTAAGTATGCATATCCTAAAGTATTAGTGTTATTCTAACGAGTGTTTTCCACTCCCAGACTAAGCATGAAGTAAAATTTCGAGTTTAGAAAAGCCCCGCGTAGAAAATTTGTCGAGGGTCGCGCAGCGACCCGAGACAAATTTTCACGGGGCTTTTCTAAACTCGAAATTTTACTTCATGCGCCACGCGTACAAAACATGGATTTAGTCTGAAGTTCAAAATATACTGGTAAGGTTAGTTTTTGATTTATGTACGATCGCTAAAAAAATATGCTCTCCTTAAGATACTTATTTTTTTAGCGATCTTACATAAATCTAAAACTAACCTTACCAGTATATTTTGAACTTCAGACCAAATCCATGTTTTGTACGCGTGGCGCATGAAGTAAAATTTCGAGTTTAGAAAAGCCCCGTGAAAATTTGTCTCGGGTCGCTGCGCGACCCGATACAAATTTTCTACGCGGGGCTTTTCTAAACTCGAAATTTTACTTCATGCTTAGTCTGGGAGTGGAAAACACTTTGACGAGACGATCACGACACGAACACGACACGTTCATGACACGAGTGTGTTGAACGCCTCGAGCTCGTCTCGTGTCGTGCACGTCTTATGCTCGTCTCGTGTCGTGCACGTCTCGTGCTCGTATCGTACTCGTCTCGTAATTGTCTAAAAGAAGTGAAGTGAAGTAAAGTGAGGTCTATGAGACATCATGAGTATCATGTTCAACATTCGAGCAATGTAGAAAAAGAGACACAAAACAAATTTTCACGGGGTAGACAAGCCCCACAAATTGATTCTTATACAGGGATTTTCTTTTTTTAAGTATGCATATCCTAAAGTCTTAGTGTTATTCTAAGAAGTGTTTTCCACTCCCAGACTAAGCATGAAGTAAAATTTCGAGTTTAGATAAGCCCGCGTAGAAAATTTGTCGAGGGTCGCGCAGCGACCCGAGACAAATTTTCACGGGGCTTTTCTAAACTGCTGCTTAGTCTGGGAGTGGAAAACACTTCTTAGAATAACACTAAGACTTTAGGATATGCATACTTAAAAAAAGAAAATCCCTGTATAAGAATCAATTTGTGGGGCTTGTCGCATTCTAGGCAATAATTTCAATAAAACGTTGTCAAACATTGTAGCAAAATGTAATATGTTTACATGTGAATGACAACCAAATTGTTACGACCAACAAAAAATGTCATCCCAACGAAGCTTCGTTGGGGTGACATTTTTTGTTGGTCGTAATAATTTGGTTCGCGAAGCCTATTGCGGTGAGAATTAAATGTGAATAGAGTTTGTTTATACGCAAACACATAACTTTATTTCGATTCATTCGATTTGCATGTTTTGACTCATGGATTAGAGTAAAGAATGCTGAATTCTCTACATTGCGGTTGATTCATGATTCATTGAATGAAATTCTCAGAAGGAATAATCCGATGATTAATAAATTCAGGTGCAGTTTTTTTTCTCTTACATTGCGTGTCTGCGACTTTATGAGTAACCGCGTGTTACTCAATTTTCACACAACCTCGAACATATTGATCCGACCCAAGCGCAAACAAAAACTGGAGCAACGACTTAAATCGACGTTCCCTTCATAAATGTAATTGTCCGGCTTCTTGCCACGAGCACTTGTACAAACTCATCAAAACGTGAAATTTAATTAACGGATGATCTTAAACCTTAATCCTGCTCATGATCGGATGGGTTTGAGGATTAAGCCAGCCCAGGAATTAATCACGTTTTTCGGGCATCGTAAAATACACAAGTTGTCTTCTTAACGTGACAAATCCACGGCGGACATAAGCTGTGCAGCGTTTCCAAAATTGTGGGTTAAGTTAGATTAGATTAGGTCAGGTTAGCTTTGAGGAATCGATCTTGAGTGTGTACATTTCAACATTTAAAATGAAAATTCTGCCAATATATTAATTTTTGTGTGTAAAAAGAAAGCTTTTGTTCATTAATAAACAAATTTTATAATTATAAAAAATAGTTAGAGGTTAACACGTTGATCACTTTGTGCAGCGTAAATCTTGCGTTTAGGTACCGCGGCGATCAACGTGTTAGTCTGCAGACATACTTACGGCAAAGCCGCGCGGTATGGCCGCGGCGGCGTCGCCGCAAGTGTTGCTCTACACACATTTCTATGCGAGAAGACATACTTGCGATCGTGCCGCAACTCGCCGCTATAAGCTGTGCAGCGTTTCCAAAATTGTGGGTTAGGTTAGATTAGATTAGGTCAGGTTAGCTTTGAGGAATCGATCTTGAGTGTGTACATTTTAACATTTAAAATAAAAATTCTGCCAATATATTAATGTTTGTGTGTAAAAATAAAGCTCTTGTTCATTAATAAACAAATTTGACAATTATAAAAGATAGTTAGAAGTTAACACGTTAATCACTTTGTGCCGCGTTAAATCTTACGGCAAAGCCGCGCGGTAAGGCCGCGGCGGCGTCGCCGCAAATGTTGCTCTACACACATTTTTATGCGAGAAGACATACTTGTGATCGTGCCGCAACTCGCCGCTTCTTTAACCCATTAACGGCCGAGCAATTATAGAGTTAACTTTAAAAGTTTATTTCAGGTAAAATTCTGCACTTATTTTTTATTCTATGAATGACTTATTGTATTACATACTGGGCATTTTTCTTTTTAAATGCCCATGATGTATACTCTGTAAATTTTCACACATTCGTCGATTTTATGTAAAAACGTGCAATATAAAGTTTAGAACGAGTGTTTCCACTCCCAGACTAAGCATGAAGTAAAATTTCGAGTTTAGAAAAGCCTGAAAATTTGGTTTGGTCGCGTAGCGCGAAGGGCGGAGCGGCCAAACCAAATTTTCAGGTTTTTCTAAACTCGAAATTTTACTTCATGCGCCACGCGTGCAAAACACTGAAATATTGTAAAGTTAGAAATACACCGACATTATTTTTTTTTTAAATGAGTAATAATCAAATATTTATATAACAAAATATTCACATTTTTCCTTATAGATTTTCAAGTTAGGTCAATTGCGAATGTTCTCCATTATTCTCCCTTAAACTGCATGGTACGACACTGTAACAATGTTCCAGACATGGATATATTTAATGTAACCTCCCTTGATATCAGAACCTCATTGTCACCGTTAATATGTCTTTTCTTTTGTTTTTTGTTATCAAATATGCCATATAATTTATTCACTACTCTACTTTATTTCTGCCATTTTGTATTAATGTTTATTTTTAGTATTAATGTTTATTTTTAGTTAGTATATTTAAAAAAAAAAACTGTAATTTTCTCTGTAAATAGAATTTATTCTGCTGAGGAATAAACGATTATTATTATTATTATTATTATTATTATTATTATTATTATTATTATTATTAAATAATATAATTTATCAAATTAACTTATTAAGTAATTTAATTAACAAAAAATAAAGAATGTTGCGTGTACGCATTAATGGCGCTTAATGGGTTAAACCAACATGCTGCGTTTGCACCGCGGCGCGATTTCACCGCAAGTATGTCCCTGGACTTAAAGTTGGTCGTAATCTTTGAAAGTTCGAGAACCGCTGGTCTAAACCAAACCTAACTTCAGAAATTTCAGGAAAGAAAAGCGCAAAAACCCTGAAGCTGGGAAGCAGTGAAATACGTATACTCTTATTGCTTTAATAAAGTCCAGAGAAAATGTATAAAGCGTACTGACTTTACATTTATAAATCAATTATATTGAATCACTGCAGAATTTTATGCGGGTTTAAAAAAAAGCAATATCTCCTCTGTGCACATTTTCCGGGCAATTGCGAGGCGTGCATATTTCAATTCTACCGCGTGTAAGTGAATTATTCAGAGATCGGTACATATATCATGTTTGAATTGAATAATCCAGCTGTGGATAGCAATGGAAAGGAAAACGGCATAACCTAACTGTGCAAACTATGATTTTCCTCACTCTAAAAATTGTCATCTAAACAAACTCAATTACTGTCTGTTGTTCAAAATAACCTTATAACTTATTATACCCAACCCAACTGTACGAGTTGGTATGTAAAGTAACTTTAGTGAAAATCATCTAACCTAACTCTGCTACCTAAGGCTGTAGCCAGGAAGGGAGAATGTGGGGGTTGACCCCCCCCCCCCTCCCGAAATTTGCAATATGGTAAATTTTAGTATGATAAAGCGGCTCTGTTAAAGCAAAAACAATACTTAAACCTCGGAAATTTTCATAACCACCTTCGAATTTTTTTTCTGGCTATGGCCTTGCTACTACATTTTGTTATCTCCTCAATTGAGGAATTTTTAGTCAGTGATGGCAGTATTTTTAAGTAATTTTTATATTTTAATATTTTAATGTGTTTTTGTATTTTATTTTCCGTGTATACTCTTGTATTTGTATATTTCTACCCTCAATGTATTTACTAGTTTTAAGCTTATTCTCCGATGACAAGTGTAATGACAATGTATGTTAGTGGCACAATAAATAAATGAATTATCTAAAATAACATTAGAACGTATTATCTAACCCGACTGTACGTGTTAGTATGTTAACTAACTTAAGTAATTGTCATCTAACCTAACTCTACTACCATCTGGTATTTAAAATAACTTTACAAAGTGTTATCTAAAGGCGTGCGACTGGACGCAGCGATTTGTCAGTCGCACGGTCCAGTCGTAACGCCAAAGCGTCTGATGAAATTTGGTTGTGTTGTGTGTGAATAAATGTAGCGATACAATAACTCGCATATTTTGCAATATTCGTAGTTTCTTTCGTCTTAGAGTTTGTTGTAAAAAATGTTCAAATTTGGCGTTTTTTACAGTCACTGCAATTGACGCGTGCGATAAAGCAGTCGCATAACAAATCCATGACTGCTAAATAAATGGCGAGTATTCGCTGCGTCCAGTCGCGAAAACAAAACCACGCACTTTAAGCAACTACCCGAACTAGTATCCAACTTAAAAAATGGTGATGTGTCCATCATAGGACTTTAACCGTCATTTAAACAATTGATAATTAACATACTAAACTTATTTCACTTGTCAACTGGTTAAAGACCAACTAAAAACTAAACTTGGGCTCACGGGGTGGTTCTCAAGAAGGCGAGAAGAGTTAACAGTAACGCGGTTATATACACTTATATATACAGTCGATCTTTACAATGTAGTTGTCAAGGAGGTAGTTGTGTTGCTCGGGGTACACCCCCTCACCCGCCCTACTATCATTGCGCGCCAAGGGTGGCACATGCGTTTTAAGGGGGTCTTCCGGTATAATTTTTTCAAAAAAATCGATTTTTTTTGTATGAAATCAAAGCTAAACATGTCTAGAATATGTGGGTAAAAGGATATTTCGATCCGGCAAATATTTACGTCGCTACAGGCCTTTGAATGCATCGCCGTCCCGAGCGGTATGGGTCGCGCAGGTATAACTTTAATCTCGAATTTCATAAATTTTGATGAGTATGAGTTTTTTGGTCCGCCATATTGGATCCGTCATTTTGAATTTTTCAAATTTGACCTCAGATTCGTATTCAGCGACCCCGAAAACCTGGGTATTGACTACTGTTTGCGAATTTTCCGCCGAATACTTTGAATTACACAGAAAAAATGTTTCGCAAACTTTAAACGCGTTTTTCTCGAAACTACATTTTTAAAAACTGCGAGCATTCTAGCGTTTGAACGGTTCCACCAATTGACTTCGTTCTTTGCTTCCGTTATTGAAAACACTTTTCTTCATGGAATGAACTAACCTCCCGGTGCAATTTGCAATTTTAAGGATTTTTTACAGCCTGTCAAAGTCAAAAAATCGACCGAAAAACACGACTATTTTTCAAATGCCCGCCATTTTGTCAAATTTTGAGTTTTTTCAAAATTTCGTAGTTCATTCCATTCTCTGAACTATACTCTTCAAGAAACTGAGCTAATTTTGTTTCTAGGTGACGAATAGCGACCCCTAGGCTGCTCGCAGTTTTGGAACATTTCCGCCGGGCAGCTGTTATATTGGACGCTATTTTGATTTTTTCGACTCGACAAAAATCCCAATTGTAGAGCAAGGATGAATAAAGATTTAAAATAAACCAGGTCTCTAACTCTTACCAGTTCCCTGGAAAAAATCCAAAGTTTGGGTCAATTATACCGGAAGACCCCCTTAACAGCGTGCGACTCCACGCAGCGATTTGTCAGTCGCAGGGTCCGCGTTACGACTGCGGGAGCGTCTGATAAAATTTGGTTGTGTTGTGTGTGAATAATTGTAGCGATACATTAACTCATATATTTTCCAATATTTGTAGAGTTTTTTTCGTGTCAGTATGTTGTAAAAAAATGTATAATTCTCTTCAAGAAAGTATCAAAGAATTAGAATTTCTGCAATTTAAAAAAATCATAAAAGATCTTTTGATATCAAGAGCACTATACTCGGTTGATAATTTCTTATTCTGACCTTCTCTTGACGGCAGTGGTATTATATTATGATATTGCTGTATTAGAGTTAATTGTTTGACGTTCACATCTTACTTGTACCTTGTTTGTAACATTGACCATTGTAGCCTAAGTGAATAAAGTTTAAAAATAAAAAAAAATGGTCAAAGTTGGCGTTTCTTGCAGTCACTGCAATTGACGCGTGCGATAAAGCAGTCGCATTAACAAATCCATGACTACGAATTAAATGGCGATCATTCGATGCGCCCAGTCGCGAAAACGAAACCACGCAGTTTAAGCAACTATACGAACTAGTATCTAACCTAAAAAAAAGTCAACTAACCGGATGATATGTAAAATAACTTAACAAAGTGATATCTAACTATTGACGCCAGTAGGCGCACACTTGCGGTGGCCCGAGCGCAAGTCCTGTTAAAATAGGCACATTTTAATTTATCGTACGGGATGAAGCACTGCTCATAGCGCACATTCGCCTGACGCATGCGCCAAATCTATACGAAATGTGACAAATGCATTTGACACAAATCGTATGTCTCAAAATCGACCTCGTTTCTGACTCAAAGCGATGACGCGTTGGGACATACGAGATGTGACGAATGCATTTGTCACATTTCGTATGGATTTGGCAGATATATCGGACTAGTGTGCGCTACGTGCAGTGCTCCATACCGTACGAAAAACTAAAATGTGACAATTTTAACAGGTCTTGCGCTCGGGATACCACATGCGTACGAATACTCACAACACTAGTTCGTACAATTGAGTTAGATATAACTTTGTAAAGTTAGGTTACTTATCAGGCGGTTAGCTGACAATTTTTTTAAGTTAGATACTAGTTCGGATAGTTGATTAAAGTGCGTGGTTTCGTTTTCGCGACTGGACGCAGAGAATAATCGCCATTTAATTCGTAGTCGTGGATTTGTTAATGCGACTGCTTTATCGCACACGTCAGTTGCAGTGACTGCAAGAAACGCCAAATTTGAACATTATTTACAACAAACTAAGACGAAAAAAACTCTACTAATATTGGAAAATATGCGAGTTAATGTATCGCTACATTTATTCACACACAACTAGTGATGCGAGTAGGCGCACGCTTGCGGTGGCACGTGCGTAAGGCTTGTTAACAATTTTAACGTTTTAATTTGTTTTATTCGTAGTAATGGATTTGTTAATGCGACTGCTTAATCGCACGCGTCAGTGACTGCAAGAAACGCCAAAATTAAATATTCTTTACAACAAACTGAGGCGAAAAAACTCGACTCAACGAATATTGAAAAATATGCGAGTTAATGCATTGCTGTATTTATTCACACACAACACAACCAAATTTCATCAGACGCTCCCGCATTACGACTGGACCCTGCGACTGACAAATCGCTGCGTTCAGTCGCATGCCTTTAGATAACACTTTGTTTTTGTTTTGTTTTGGGTTTTACGTCATCTATTTCCGCTGCTATGGCCTATCTTGACGCTGGAGATTAGGTCTACAGCTATCCGGGAATTTTACCGAACCCGGTGGGAGTTCCAACCCACCGGTAGGAATCTTTAACGTGCACGCAACATCCAGGCAGTACACGGGTCCTACATGCATTTAACGTCTTATCCGAGAAGACGGAGTGTTTGGCATTTTTATCCTAACCTATATAAATGCAGACAACTTGTTAGGCCGGTATTTGAACCCCGGGATAACACTTTGTAAAGTTATTTTAGATAATAGACGGTTATCATCCAACATAACCCTACTACCGTCCGTCATCTAACCTCTCTCTTTATCGCTATCCGTCATTTAACTTTCTAGCATGGACGGCTGTAATTCGACTCTTCTCGCCCGCACTCCTATTTCCGGATTGAATTCCGCCATTCTGGCCGAACGTTCACGTGTAATTAATTCCACACCGTGCCATTAAATCCACCGCGCGCGCGAAAGAAATCCAATTTAGTTACCACCTTGGAAAACTTATCTCTCTCTCCCTCTCTCGGTGTGTTGCGTTGATAAATTTCCCATTTTCCAGCGGGGAGCGTTCGAATGCGGTATTCTATCTAGGTGGGCGGGTAATTACTCCTCGAGCCCTTATTATGCGAGGAAAGATTTTTTTTCGCGACGCTTTTAATTAATTTTCACATTTCACAAATTTACATTTTTATTAAAGTTAATTGGCTAGTTTTGTTGTATTAACAACGTGAATAGGAGAGCAAGAAAGAAACATGTTTTATCTTTGAAAATTATTGAAACGGATTAAACACGTGCCAGGCAACTGCGAATAAAAATATGAAACAAAACAATTGTGCTACTTTACATAATAAATAGGAAATAAGGCCCAGTTGCACCAAAAAAGTTAAACTTCAGGGCAAGCTGAACTCCAGTTAAAGATGACAGTTCCTATTGTTCTAATGTCACTTTAAACTCGAGTTCAGAGTTTAACCAGCTCAACGTGTCGGTATTGGGATTGCAACAATTTCATATTTAGAAAAGCCTGAACTTTGGTATGATTCTTCGAACTCGAAGGACCAATAAGGGTTTTTTGAGATGGAAGGAGCAAACATGAGTATTTGTTAATAATTCACAAAAAGACACAGGGAGTTTAGAGCACACAAAGACGGAGAATATCACACACATACAAAACGCATCGATTTTTGGTTCAGTGAAGCTAGATTTCAATAATTTAATCGGTTTTTATTTTTCTATTTTTTTTTTTGTAAATCCCAACTCAATCTGGATGGAAAAGAGACGCGTCCGCTTATTCAAATAAACTCGCAATTTCAGCAAATATTGTCATTCATTGGATTGAATCCAATCCAATCCTCCCCCGCTACATATATATCCACAGATCAGCAAACTTCCCTATCTGGAACGGAACGTGTCGGAAATCCATAATTGCGACCCCCCCATAGCCAGCCAGCTTCGGCGAACTGGGTCAAAGTTGTTAAGCACACTTTTCACATAAAAAAAAACGGCGTGAAGTTAATCATATGCATAGGGTTTTAATTGCAGTAAAGAAATTTTAATTTTAATTATGATTTTGTTGTATACAGAGATGTATAGTTAACGTTGTAAATAATATTATAATTTTATTAAGTTTGCTGCGTTTCATATTTTTAAATTCGATAGAAATTATTTAAAAAAATGAACTTTGTTTTGATGTAAAAAAAATTGCTCTGGGCGCAATATTGATTTATTTCATACTTTCTTTTGTTTCAGGTATTTTCAGGCGAAACTCTAGCGGAATTAGCCTGCCCTTCTGGTGGAAATATCATCCGGCTAGTTGGCAACACTGGTTCCAACTTCACTGCAGTTACATTTCGAGGTTACTTTACATTGTTTTTGTTTTTTGTATGTGGAAATGAATTTCTTTTGCTGAATTATTTAATTGTAATTAACTTCCTCCGAGTGTCTCTACTCCCAGATTTAGAATGAATTATAATTTAAAGTTTAGAAAAGCCAAAAAGTTTGGCTTTCCTAAACTCGAAATTTTACTTCATTCCTAACCTAAGAGTGGAGCCACTCGCTAAAAGCTTTAAATCTACCGCTTTTATAGAAAAAAAAAACGAGTTCTTGCAAATTTAGTACACGTTCTAAAAATCGGGATATAAATTCTTAAAAAAAAGCATTCCCTGTAGTCGGATTTTTTGAAATTTGTGTTCCACCTTTAATCAAGGAGTGATAGGCGCTCGTTAGAAGCTTTAAATTTACCGCTTTCATAAAACAAACCGAATTCTTGCAAATTTACAAAACACTGTTAAAATCTGGATATGTATACCTAAAAGAAACTCCCTGTAGTGGGATTTATTAGAATTTGAATTTGTATTCCTCCTCTGCGTTCTAAAAGAAGTTTATGTATGTGGCTTATCAATAAAGCTAGAGGAGGACGGCAGAAAATAAATAAATAAACAACAAATTCTCCCGTATTGTGAAAATCCCCGGTTCGGACGGAAACTTGTAAATTGCCTCGCCGCCCTCGCTTCCCGTACGAGAAAAATTCGGAAAATATGCGCCGCGCGTTTCACTCACTCTGAAAGTCAAATCGGAAAAGAGGAATGATCGCGGCATCCTGTTTTGAAATTGCTCGAATTATTTATACATATTTTCCAAAGGAAAAATCTCAGCGTTTTCAATCAGTTGAAGGAGAACGAATAGATTTATGATCGCACTTTTAGTATTTTTGGACATAAACAGTGTTTTTCTTTAATAGCTCTTGCAATTTTTAAGTTACAACGGTAAACCATTTTTTTTCCGATTATTTATAAGAACAGCTGCCGAATTACGTAGGATCTTTTCATTATATAGCGTAGTTCCCTTGTTATAAATAATTTTCTGGCGATATTTCATGACATTTGAACCTTATTTTTTTCAGAAATGCGCCATTTTTGCAAAAATCAATATATCATCCTACATAGTTCGATAGCTATTCTCATAAATAACACAAGCCACAAAAAATTTTGATTTGGATTTGTTCATTTTTTGAAGTTTTGGTGGCTAATCTAATAAAGAATCAAAGTTTTTTTTGTTTCCATCACGCACAATTTTTTAATAAATTTACTGGTTGTGATATTTATGGTTTTTTAAATATTGTCGAATAAAAATTAAACAAAAAATGAAATTAAAGCTGTTCTATTACACAATAGGGATAGGTTAGGTTTATATGGCAACAGCCGAGGCTGTTCACTTAGGCCCATAGGGCCCGTTGTGATACCATGAGAGATCCTTCCCCTATACAACCCAATTTGAGCACCCAATGAATCCGATCAGATCTCCCACCTTTATAGGTGAGAGCTCCGCCAGTTCACTTGCGTGGTGCAGACCGAGGTACTTCATTCGTTTCCCCTCAAGAGCAGGACATTGACCTAGATAGTGGAGTACTGTTTCTTCCTCCTCCTCATCTAGGCATTCTCTGCAGTAGTCATTGTATTTGAGACCCATCTTTTGTGCGTGTCCACCCAGAAAACAGTGACCCGTGATGATTCCTTATGTCGATTCTGCTAAGTGCAATTAATCTTTTACTGTTTATAGTGTCACACATAGGCCATAGCTGCCTTGTTATGTGACACGTGTCTTCTTCCTTCCACCTAAGGTTAACCCATGATGTCATTTGCTCCCTTAATAGTCTCTTGCGTTCCCCAAGAGGAATGTCGGCGGAAAGTTCAGTAGATAGGTCTCTCATCTTTGCCCCCTTCCTTGCGAGGCCGTCGGCAATTGAGTTTCCCTTGATATCACTGTGACCTGGTACCCAGATGAGCCCCACATCACAGCTGTTAGCGAGCTTGTTAAGCACTTATCTGCAGTCTCTGACCACCTTGGAGGTGCAGTAGGGACTATTTAATGTCCCAATGGCGGCCTGGCTATCGGTGACGAACCTGATATGGTTTACCTGAAGGTCGGTTTTACCTATCCAGTCCACTGCCACTTGGATAGCCATGACTTCCGCCTGTAGGACGCTGCAGTGGTTTGGGAGTCGAAAAGATTTTTTGAGGTTGAACTCATGTGAGAAAATTCCACCCCCTACTCTGTTTTCGGACTTGGAGCCATCCGGGAAGAGCCAGACTTCATTTTCCTGAACAATCTTGCCCTCTACCCATTCAAAACCTAATGGGTAGAGGGCAAGATTGTTCAGGGAAATGAAGTCTGGCTCTTCCCGGATGGCTCCAAGTCCGAAAACAGAGTAGGGATGGAAATGGAGAACTTGTTCCCAAAGGTAAGTTCTGGAAGACAGCTATCAGTCCTCAGTGGGATATCAACAAGCTCATTCAGGATCCTTCCATGGCCCTGTTTGCTACTATTCCATATCCCGACCGAGTTGATCCTGATCGCTGTGGTAGCTGCAGCATACCTGCAGTAAAGGTCAACAGGAGCTAGATTTAGTATTACATCTAGCGCTTTGGAGGGGGTAGATCTAACCGCGCCTGTTATGAGCAGTTCGGCTGATCTCTGTACCTTACCCAGTGTCTCTTACATAATGGGAATGTTATTTTTATTGGTACCGGTTGCCCATTCTGTGCAAATGACGAAAAGCTACGAAAATCTTAAAGTAATGCTTGAAAAAATCAAATACAAGGATCATAGTTGGAAAATTTGTAGGGATTTGAAAATTGTGGGACTTTTACTAGGACAGCAGTCAGGGTATACAAAGTACCCATGTTTTTTGTGTGAGTGGGACAGTCGAAGTAGACATCAAGATTGGAAGAAAAAGAACTGGACAAGAAGAAATAATTTAACTCCTGGATGAAAAAATGTTCTGCACGAAAGTCTTTTTGATCCACAAAAAATCTTGTTACCTCCACTGCATATTAAACTAGGATTAATGAAACAATACGTTAAAGCTTTAAATAAAGATAGAGACTGTTTCAAATACCTTCGGGATTGCTTGTAATCACAACAATTTCTTGTATAGAAAAGCCTGAACGTTTGGAATGATACTACGAACTCGAAGGACCAATGAGGGTTTTTTGAGATGGAAGCAGCAAACATGAGGCGATTTTTCCTTCAAAATTTACAAATCCGGATGTACGCGATGTGATTTTCAAGGCGTTCATTCTCTTTCGAAGCAATTTGAAGCTTTAAACGAGTGTTTTCCACTCCCAGACTGAGCATGAAGTAAAATTTCGAGTTTAGAAAAGCCCCGCGTAGAAAATTTGTCGAGGGTCGCGCCAGCGACCTCGACAAATTTTCTACGCGGGGCTTTTCTAAACTCGAAATTTTACTTCATGCGCCACGCGTGTCAAACACGGATTTAATGTAATGTTCAAAATACACTCTACTTGAGTTTGGTAAAATACTACGAACTCGAAGGATCAATAAGGGTTTTTTGAAATGGAAGGAGCAAACATGAGGCGATCTTTCCTTCAAAATTTACCAATTCGGATGTACGCGATGTGATTTTCAAGGCGTGCATTCTCTTTTGAAGCAATTTGAAGCTTTAAACGAGTGTTTTCCACTCCCAGACTGAGCATGAAGTAAAATTTCGAGTTTAGAAAAGCCCCGCGTAGAAAATTTGTCGAGGGTCGCGCCAGCGACCCGAGACAAATTTTCACGGGGCTTTTCTAAACTCGAAATTTTACTTCATGCGCCACGCGTGTCAAACACGGATTTAATGTAATGTTCAAAATACACTCTACTTGAGTTTGGTAAAATACTAGGAACTCGAAGGATCAATAAGGGTTTTTTGAGATGGAAGGAGCAAACATGAGGCGATTTTTCCTTCAAAATTTACCAATTCGGATGTACGCGATGTGATTTTCAAGGCGTGCATTCTCTTTTGAAGCAATTTGAAGCTTTAAACGAGTGTTTTCCACTCCCAGATTGAGCATGAAGTAAAATTTCGAGTTTAGAAAAGCCCCGCGTAGAAAATTTGTCGAGGGTCGCGCTAGCGACCCTCGACAAATTTTCACGGGGCTTTTCTAAACTCGAAATTTTACTTCATGCGCCACGCGTGTCAAACACGGATTTGATGTAATGTTCAGAATACGCTCTACTTTAGTTGATTTTACTTGTCTTCTAAGAAGTTTCTTACTTACCCTAAGTATACCTTAGTTTAAGTTATCTTCTAAAAAGCTGTTTGTTTCATTATATAAGTTCCAAGAATTCAAATGATCCACAGTACAATTTTCGAGTATTGGCAATTGTTATTGACGATACCACTATGGGGCAGTAGATGGCGTTAGCTATCGAATTCGTTTAATAGTATTAGCAATTGTTTAATTGTTTACAAAGGTCTAATGTTATGTTTTCGAACAAACTGCATTCATCCATTCAATTAGACAAAATATTCGAATTGAATAATCGTTTTCTGGTGATTTACACACAACTGACACAACAATAGATTCAATGAGAAGGCAAAACTCTCTAAGTGCTCGTTGATTTCCTACGAACTTACTGACGTTTACTTGTATGTGCACACACATCTGTGCACGTGCGAGTAAAAGTCAGTAAGTTCGTGGGAAATCAGCGCTTAGAGAGTTTTGCCTCTTTAAATGCATCTGTGACCACAAATGTATCGAACAAATCAAATTTTTGTTTTCCTTCGTAACTTAAAAATTGTTGGAGTTGCTGGTCGGTCCGTTTCCTCATCCGAGAATTGCTATACAGTCACCATTTTGATATATATCGCTTTGAAAAAAAAGACTTACTATAACAAGTCTTTTTTTTTAAAAGCGATGCATATTAAAGCGATTAATATCAAAATACCTATACAATGAAGTCCTTTGTTTAACACTAATAAAGACTACACTTGTTATGTTCCATATTTTTATTTTCAGTTGCCTGACACGTGTTTCGATCCGTTACGATCATTGAAAAAAAAGTTTTAACTTTGAAAATGATCGTAAAGTTTTAAGTTTGAAAATGATCGTAACGGATCGAAACACGTGTCAGGCAACTGAAAATAAAAATATGGAACATAACAAGTGTAGTACTTTACCCAATTTAAAAATTTGGTTCCATCAAGAAAGTAGCAGAACAAGTATCGAATATACTAATAAAGACTGTTATTCCTTACTTCACTTTTTATTTGTATCGTTAGATGTACAATTCGAGACACAAAGTATTCATTATCAATGAAAAACTGAATTCTTACAACTTTGTTTAACATTTCTAATAATTTCATTGTTTTGCTGGAGAAAAATCACACAATGTGCCTATTTTATCTACCTCTAGAGTGGCTTAGCCCTTTAATAAAATTTAAATTAATTTATTAAAAAACCTCGCAGCCTCTAACTCTCATAATAAATCAAAAACGTTTGTGTTATGATGTTGAGAAATGTGAGGGTGAAGTTGAGGAGGATGAATGCGGATCAAAGTTGTCGGTAACAAGCCGTTCGCGGATAAATTGGCTCGTTCCAGATACAAGGAAACCGCACTGGATACATCATATTAATATCGGTGGAGAGGCGGAACGGAAGCGTCTACTAGTAGAAAGCAGATCGCGGGACGGGTGCCAGCTTGCCGCCGGAAATTCATTTTGATGCCGCAACTAATATTGCAGTAACGTGAAATTTATTGGATTTACAATCCAAATTTCCAGGGCAAAATAAAGTAAATTGAAAAAGAAAAAACCACCCACAACTCACCATCTAAGATAACTCTACTACTACTATCCCTCATTTAACTTTTTATTATACTTATGTGAAAACACTTCGTTTACAAATGCCTCTAGAATAATAAAAACGTCTCTTTTTCAAGCCATCGCACGGAAAACGTTTGTTTGTGCTCCTTTCCGTGCGCTTTCATATGTTTCCATAGCAACCATGTATTTGTCCCTGAAGTTTTATTTTCCGTCAGTGAAATACGTAAGTTTGGTTAAAATGTACGCAGAATTAGAAGAAATTGATTTTGTAGATGATATTTCGGATGATGTATTAACCCAAGCGGCACAAGTAAGCGTGGAATTACTGCTAGTATAATCCAGATATAGACACGAACACAGGCGGAATGGGAACTATAAAAAACACAAAAATTGTGAGTGATGATGTATAACTTCTATTTTATTTTTCTACAAAAGCCAAATCCGCACAATCGTACACTTTATGGTGTTGATTCGCCACGATAAAAAGATGTTTGGCTTTAAAAAAAGTGCTGAGCCGATTAAATTTCAAATAACTGGAATTCAATTTCATTTTCTTTCGAATTAGTTGTATTTTTTTACTACCATAGATATCACTTTATGGTGTTGATTCGCCACGATAAAAAGATGTTTGGCTTTAAAAAAAGTGCTGAGCCGATTAAATTTCAAATAACTGGAATTCAATTTCATTTTCTTTCGAATTAGTTGTATTTTTTTACTACCATAGATATTACTGGTTTGAAACTTTTTTTTTTGTTTGTTTGTTTGTTTGTTTGGCATAGGTTTTTACCATTCAGCCACTAACGTTGATTTATATTAACATATATTTCGACTAATTTGGACGTCACAACACATTCACACACATCCATGGAACCGGAGACGAGTATTTTTCGTTAGAAAAATTACTCGCCTCCCCGCTGGGAATCGAACCCAGATCACCTCCGTGACCGATTTGGCGAAACCGGCGGCTCAACCGCTCGGCCACGGCGGGCTTCTGGTTTGAAACTATAAAAATAATTTAAGTTTTTAGATAAGTTTAATGTTTTCAGATAAGTATAATAAAAAATAGTGTTCATTACACGTCTAGAAATAGATTTTTCCGTGCTTGCATGACTTTCCGTGTTCGGCTACGCCTCACACGGGAAATGTCACGCGCGCACGGAAAATCCCGTTTTCTGGACTCCTAATGAAATATACTATTCTAGAATGGAAACCCGCAAAAATAAAGTTTTACGGCGAATATCAATTACCCACCACAAATCTGAATTGGTAATCCCATTTCATCGACATACCAATTTTCCTTTTAGAATCCACATTAACAATCAAATAGTTTCCCCCTATGGCACCTGCAAACACCTTGGCATAACCCTTGATCCCAGATTCAGCTTTAAAGCCCATACCCAAAACATAAAAGAAAAAAGAAAAAACAGAGCAAGGCATTTCAGAATTTTTACAGACAAGCAGCAAACCGTGCATATATATAAAATGATTTGTCGACCTCTGTTAGAATATGCAGCAATCCTCTTTCACAATCTCCATCCTACCTCCTTCAAACACTTACAAGTAGCAGAACGAGCAGCACTAAGAATACTCACTAAAATCAGACACCCCCTAAATCCTCTTTATAATCCCTCCAATGCACTCCTTTATTAAAAAACTAATATTATTCCCATCGAAGAAAGATTGATACAACTAACTCAAAAATTTTCCTCCAACCCAAATATCCCAGAACCGATTAACTTCCTGTGCATTCCTCGTAACCTCAATATAACCCCAAAAATTAAATTTCCCCCTGACACCATTTATAATTTCTACACATCATTCCACATTGACCTCCTTGACAACACTGATGGACAATGACAGGACAGGACTCTGACAGACTAATTTACTAAAATAAATAACGTATTTTTTATTTTTATTATTTATACAAAACAGGCTGAAAGACTGAACGTCGATAGCCCGTTTATAGGCGTATTTATATATATATATATATATATATATATATATATATATATATATATATACCGGGTGTTGACATGGCGGACGCAACATAGGAAATCGCATGTTAATTTTAAAGTGTTCAAATATTGGCTTCCCTATTTATTTTAGAGACAAAATGTATTGCACTTTTTTGTAGAGGGAAAAATTCTAAATTCATAAATGTTCACACTTAAGACTTTACGTTTTTCTAAGTTAAAATAATTAATAAAAAGTAATGTGATTTTCTAAAAATAATGACCTACCATGATACAACAATTGCATAAATTCCCTGTTTTCTTAAAGTTCAATTTAAAGCTTTAAGCAAGTGCTTTCCACTCCCAGACTAAGCATGAAGTAAAATTTCGAGTTTAGAAAAGCCCCGTGAAAATTTGTCGAGGGGCGCGCAGCGACCCGAGACAAATTTTCTGGGCTTTTCTAAACTCGAAATTTTACTTCATGCGCCACGCGTAAAAAACACTATAATATTGTCAATTTTATGTATATTTAAACTTCACTTAAAATCTGTGTTTTATACGCATGGCGCATGAAGTAAAATTTCGAGTTTAGAAAAGCCCAGAAAATTTGTCTCGGGTCGCTGCGCGCCCCTCGACAAATTTTCACGGGGCTTTTCTAAACTCGAAATTTTACTTCATGCTTAGTCTGGGAGTGGAAAACACTCGTTTAAAGCTTCAAATTTAACTTTTTTAAAAATCAACGAATGTCAGAAAATTTACAGCTAAAATAATTAAGAAAAAGTAATGTGATTTTATAAAAATAATGCCTTACCATGGAATTGATACAACAATTGCAGATATTCCCTGTTTTTGTTTAAAGTTCAATTCAAAGCTTTAAACAAGTGTTTTCCACTCCCAGACTAAGCATGAAGTAAAATTTCGAGTTTAGAAAAGCCCCGTGAAAATTTGTCGAGGGTCGCGCAGCGACCCGAGACAAATTTTCTGGGCTTTTCTAAACTCGAAATTTTACTTCATGTGCCACGCGTATAAAACACTAAAATACTGTGAAATTTATGTATATTTGAACCTCACTTGAAATCAGTGTTTTATACGCGTGGCGCATGAAGTAAAATTTCGAGTTTAGAAAAGCCCAGAAAATTTGTCTCGGGTCGCTGCGCGCCCCTCGACAAATTTTCACGGGGCTTTTCTAAACTCGAAATTTTACTTCATGCTTAGTCTGGGAGTGAAAAACACTCGTTTAAAGCTTCAAATTGAACTCTTTTAAAAATCAACGAATGTCAGAAAATTTACAGCTAAAATAATTAAGAAAAAGTAATGTGATTTTATAAAAATAATGCCTTACCGTGGAATTGATACAACAATTGCAGATATTCCCTGTTTTTGTTTAAAGTTCAATTCAAAGCTTTAAACAAGTGTTTTCCACTCCCAGACTAAGCATGAAGTAAAATTTCGAGTTTAGAAAAGCCCCGTGAAAATTTATCGAGGGTCGCGCAGCGACCCGAGACAAATTTTCTGGGCTTTTCTAAACTCGAAATTTTACTTTATGTGCCACGCGTATAAAACACTAAAATACTGTGAATTTTATGTATATTTGAACCTCACTTGAAATCAGTGTTTTATACGCGTGGCGCATGAAGTAAAATTTCGAGTTTAGAAAAGCCCAGAAAATTTGTCTCGGGTCGCTGCGCGACCCTCGACAAATTTTCACGGGGCTTTTCTAAACTCGAAATTTTACTTCATGCTTAGTCTGGGAGTGGAAAACACTCGTTTAAAGCTTCAAATTGAACTTTTTTAAAAAATCAACGAATGTCAGAAAATTTACAGCTAAATAAATATAAAAATAATGACATACCATGGAATTGATACAACAATTGCGGATGTCAAAATAGCACAAGATATTGCTGTTACTTAATTAACGACAAAGAACATAACGGAAACATCGAGATAACTGTGATCTGCATAATACCACTTTATTAGGACGATTTTTTTTTGTATAGTGTAAATTATTTCAAAAATATTTACTTTAATCAAGTGACTGCGGTATTTTTTTCCATTTTGACATCTCCAATTGTTCAATTCCATAACATGTCATTATTTTTATAAAATCACATTACTTTTTCTTAATTATTTTTACTTAGAGAAACGTAAAGTGATAAACGGTAACGCGAATGAATTCAGAAATATTCCCTCTACAAAAAAGGTACATACTTTTTGTATCTAAAATAAATAGGGAAGCCAAAATTTGAACAATTCAAAAATTCAAAGTTTTACTTTAATTTCTGTGACTTTTATATTCGTTTCCTCATGCATCTTGCTATGTGCATTACACAATTAGCGTGCCGTGTCTGGTGCGGATGTTAATACGGCATGATGCTGATACGATCTGACTGATCAGATATTACCAACCGCAAGGGAAACGCCTCGAGAACTACAAACTAGATAAGCAAGTTACGGTTATGAGAGGAGATTGAGTGTCTGAGCAATAACAACTTCAATTCCATAATAATCACTATTATTGTTTTTACTTACTTTACCAATGACGGCTAATCATACATCTGCGCAATCGAGAGGATTGTTATGCGAATTTACATTTTATGGTAGCGACGCGGCGAATCCCGGGACTTACCCTGATGTTCTAGGCTTTCGGTCTCTGGGATTCTAACTATTAATGTAATTAACAACTCGCTACAGTTTCCTTTAATTAAAATCAGAGCGATCGTCGTGCACTCGTAAAAACTGTATCTCTCTGTCATAAATTAGAGATTGGAAAGAAGAAGGAGGCACGCGCGCCAGTCGCGATAATACGACACGAACACTCACGATGTTCTCTCGACCACCATTTCTGGTCTTTATCTTTAAATACGGACATATCTTTCTAATATGTATTCCATTAACCCATTAACGGCCGAGCAATTATAGAAATAACTCTAATAGTTGATTTTAGATAAAATTCTGAACTTCTTTTTATGATATCCATAAATGACTTATTGTATTACACACTCAGAATTTTTCTTTTAAATATACATGATGTATATACTATAAAATTTTAAGCACTCCTAGAGTTTATATAAAAACGCGCAGTATGAAGTTTAGAACGAGTGATTCCACTCCCAGACTAAGCATGAAGTAAAATTTCGAGTTTAGAAAAGCCTTAAAATTTGGTTTGGTCGCTCCGCGAAGCGGAGCAGCCAAACCAAATTTTCAGGCTTTTCTAAACTCGAAATTTTACTTCATGCGCCACGCGTATAAAACACTGAAATATTGTGAAGTTAGAAATACACTCTCATTATTATTTTTTTTAATGAGTAATAACCGAAATATTAAAATAACAAAATATTTACATTTTTCTCCTTACATTTTGAAGCCATGTCAAATAATATAATATATAAAATTAACTTATTTAGTAATATAAGTAACCACACATTTATAATGTTGCGTGTACGCATCAATGGCGCTTAATGGGTTAATAAATATGCCCAAAGACAGGATATACAGTTTTTACGAATTCACGACCATCATTTCAATCTTTCATTATTTAGACGGGAGATACAGTTTTTACGAATTCACTGCTATTGCTTTAATTTAAATTAATTGAACAGGAAACTGTAGCGCGTTGTTAAATAAATTAATGAATTTGAACGTTCGGGATCGTTTCAAAACTTTTAGAGTTGTCAAGATTTTAGTCGCTGTCGCGCGAGGGGGTGTAAAAGCGCAAAACGAACTAATTCTTCTAAAAGATTGTTTCTCCGGGCTGGAAGGGAGATAAATCACGGATTCAGTTCGCTGTCACGTTTCTTTTTATAAATGTATGTATGTTTGTACGTATTGTTTACGCTTGGAAAAAGAAAGAAAAAACGAGCCCAGAATCCGTCTCTCTCTTTCCTTCTAAACTGAAATCTCGCTTTCTTTCTCGACTAAAATATCCCTCTCTTTCTTTCTTTCCTTCTAAACTAAAATATCCCTCTCTTTGCGTCTGGACTAGAATTTTTTAGATAGATTGAGAGGGGACGAAAATACGTTATTCCACTAATTTCAGAGGTTGTTAATTTAACCCTTTAAACATTCTTTACCTGATGTTCTAATGATTGTTGATGTTATTGTTAAATTAGAATATCCAGATAAAGGACTGAACATGTTTTGGCTGTATATTTTCTGATTGTGTGTATTTTTTTATTATTTTATTGATTGTTGTTGTTATCAAATTAAAATATCTAAACAAAGGAATGTCAGATTGTGTTAGTCAGTAGCTCATTTATTTGCCCTGTTCTTATAGATGTGTTGTTTCTTCTTCTTTCTAGTGAGTGGCTCAGTCAACATAGCCCCCCGAAGTTCGACTTTTTTGAAAAAAACTATTGCTCTAGATGGGCCTTAGCTAGCGCCACAAAAATTAGAGCTAGCGCCATTTAGACATGAAAGTTACGGGGGTTTGAACTTTCGGGGGGCTAGGCTGATGCTAGCCCCCCGAGTTTTAATTTTTCAAGTTTTTTTACACTATTCGGATTCCTCCGAGCTAGTGCCAATAATTTAAAAGCTAGCGCCACCCCCACAACCCAAAAAAAAATAAGAAAACTATTTAACCCCAGCTCCCCGAAATTATATTTTTTAATCAAACTGGGTGAAAAAGATAGCTTAGAGCTAGCGCCATCAGAATATGGAAAAAATATTTTCTGAAAAAAAAATCAGGTAAACAAATATTCACATCCAAATTTTGATTCGAGAGCGTTTAGATCCTTACCATTTCCTTGTTGAATTTTAATGCAAAATCATGTTTGACATATAAAATACCACTTCCAAAAAATATTTCAACACTGTAATTACTTTATTTATGTTCATAGACACTAGCTATTAGAAAGATGATGCTTAGAAGACAGTAGCGTAACTGACAATTGTGTTTTTACTTCTTGCTAATTAAAATCGTTAAAACTCGGGATCTAACTGTACGATTTCAAAAATTCTCTGGGCATTGTAATTACTATATTGATGTCCATAAACACTAACAACGAGATAGCTTGCGCTAGTAAGACAGTGGCGTAACTGACGATTGATTTTTCACCCCTTGATAATTGAAAGCGTTATAACTCGGAAACTAACTGTACGATTTCAAAAATTCTTTCGGTATTGCAATGACTGTACTGATGTCTGTACACACTGACAACAAGATAACTTGCGCTAGTAAGACAGTGGCGTAACTGACGATTCTTTTTTCGCCCCTTGATAATTGAAAGCGTTAAACCTCGACAAGTAACCGTACGATTGGGCAGGTGGTGGCCGAGCGGTAACGTCGCCGGGCTGTATCGCTCGGCGAGCCACAAGTTCGGGTTCGATTCCCGTGCACGGGGAGAGTTTATTTGAAAAATAATGTCTCGTCGTGACCCTGGGTGTGGTATGAATGTGTGTGATTGTCCGAATGAGTGGGGCAGTACAATAAGCCATCTAGGCTGCAGTGCATCCGGATCCGCCCCCACAGGAAAAAAAAACCGTACGATTTCAAAAATTCTTTGAGCGTTAGAACACCTAAAGCGATGTTCTAAAAATTTGAAATCGTATGATTATTTTCTGAATTATACCGATTTGAATTATCAACTAGTAATAAAACAATCGTTAGGTACGCTCATGTCTTGCTAGCGCTAGCTGTCTTGTTGCCAGTGTTTATGGACATCACTTTAGGTATTCCAACGAAAAAAACAATTTTGAAATCGTACGGTTAGTTCCCGAGTTAGACCGGTCTAAATTATCAAGGAGTAAAAAAACAATCGTCAGGTACGCCACTGTCTTGCTGGCGCTAGCTATCTTGTTTTCAAAGTTGGAATACCTAAAGTGATGTTCATGAACACTGCTAAGTTCATGAACCTCACTTTAGGTATTCCAACGTTGAAAACAATTTTGAAATTGTACGGTTAGCTCGTGAGTTAAAACGATTTAAATTATCAAGGGGTTAAAAAGCAGTCATCAATTAAGCCACTGTCTTACTAGCGCAAGCTATCTCTTTGTCAGTATTTATAGGCATCGGTATAGTAATTACAATGCCGAAAGAATTTTTGAAATCGTACGGTTAGTTCCCGAGTTTAACCGATTTAAAGTAGCAAAGAGTGAAAACACAATTGTTAGTTACGCTACTGTCTTCTAGGCATCATCTTTCTAATAGCCAGTGTCTATGAACATAAACAAAGTAATTTCTACGCCGAAGCACCGAACATTTTCATAAAGAGAATTTTTCTTTTAAATATACATATGTATACGTCGTACATTTTCCGACGTTCGATTTGTTAAAAGAATTTAATTTGAAGCTTTAAACAAGTTTATTCCACTCCCAGGCTAAGCATGAAGTAAAATTTCGAGTTTAGAGAAGCCTGAAAATTTGGTTTGGTCGCGTAGCGCGAAGCGCGGAGCGGCCAAACCAAATTTTCAGGCTTTTCTAAACTCGAAATTTTACTTCATGCGCCACCGGTACACAACACTGATTCAATGTAAAGTTTAGTGGTGTGTTTTAAACTTCGTAATATGTCAGTGTTTTGTACCGGTGGCGCATGAAGTAAAATTTCGAGTTTAGAAAAGCCTGAAAATTTGGTTTGGCCGCTTCGCGCTTCGCGCTACGCGACCAAACCAAATTTTCAGGCTTTTCTAAACTCGAAATTTTACTTCATGCTTAGCCTGGGAGTGGAAAACACTCGTTTAAAGCTTCAAACTAAATTCTTTTGACAAACCCAGCGTCGGAAAATGTTCGGTGTTACGTAAAACTCTCTGTATGTAAAGTTATTTAAATTAAAAACACTTTGTATTGTTTCACAAATTAAAATTTTATTCCGACTAGTTTCGGTTTGTTAGACCATTTTCAAAGGAATTTTAATTTGTGAAACAATACCAAGTGGTTTTAATTTAAATAACTTTACATATTCTAATATGTCTCACCAAGTGCCAGATGAGAAATTAATCCAAGAAAAAAAGGTATTTTATATGCCAAACAGGATTTTGCATTGAAATTCAGCAAGGAAATGGTAACACAGGATTTGAAAACTGTCGCATCAAAATTTGGATGTGAATATTTTGTTACCTGATTTTTTGAGAGAATATTTTTTTTATATTCTGCTGGCGCTAGCTCGAAGCTATCTTATCCACCCAATTTTATTAAAAAAATCTTATTTCGGGAGGCTGGGGTTAAAAATCATTTTTTGGGGTTGTGTAGGTGGCGCTAGCTTTTAAATTGGTGGCGCTAGCTTTTAAATTGGTGGCGCTAGCTAGGAGGAATCTGGATAGTGTAAAAAAATTCGAAAAATCCAAACTCGGGGGGGGGGCTAGCATCAATCTAGCCCCACGAAAGTTCAAACCCCCGTAACTTTCTTATCTAAATGGCGCTAGCTCTAATTTTTGTGGCGCTAGCTCTAATTTTTGTGGCGCTAGCTCTAATTTTTGTGGCGATAGCTCTAATTGTTGTGGCGCTAGCTCTATTTTTTGTGGCGCTAGCTCTATTTTTTGTGGCGATAGCTCTAATTTTTGTGGCGCTAGCTCTAATTTTTGTGGCGCTAGCTCAAATTTTTGTGGCGCTAGCTCTAATTTTTGTGGCGCTAGCTCAAATTTTTGTGGCACTAGCTCTAATTTTTGTGGCGATAGCTCTAATCGTTTTGTGGCGCTAGCTCTAATTTTTGTGGCGCTAGCTAAGGCCTATCTAGCGCAATAGTTTTGTTTTCAAAAAAGTCAAACCTCAGGGGGCTAAGTTGACTGAGCCTGAGTGAGTAGGCATTAAAATAGTGAATAAAATAAAAACAACTTTTATAAAACTGATTTAATTTAACATCGACAGGAGCGACTGAACAATTAACGTACGACCGACTTAACACTGTTTTGAAAATGTTATAGCCAACTCAATCGGGTTTTTAATTGAACACCTTATACTTTTTTAAATAGTAAGGATAACGAGTGGTCTTCACGTGTCAAGGGGCACTCAATTACGTCGGAATTGACTCATCTGGGGGCCAAATTCGGTCTCTGTAACTCAAGCCGAGCGTATAAAATTTGGAATTTCTGACGATCTGTCAGATTCACGTATTCAAAGGTGCGCTCAGTTAAGATTTTTGTGATGTGGTTGTTGCCATAGACACCATTACAGTTCTAGAGTTACAATACACTTTTCTAAATAGTAAGGATAACGAGTGGCCTTCACGTGTCAGGGGCACTGACTTAATCGGAATTGACCCATTCGGGGGGCTCATTCGGTCTCTGTAACGCAAGCCGAGCGTATAAAATTTCGATTTTCTGACGTTCTGTCAGATTTATGTATTCCAAATTGCACTCAGTTAAGATTTTTGTGATGTGGTTGTTGCCATAGACACCATTACAGTTCTAGAGATACAATACGCTTTTCTAAATAGTAAGGATAACGAGTGGCCTTCACGTGTCAGGGGGCACTGACTTAATCGAAATTGACCCATTCGGGGGCTCATTCAATCTAGGTAACGCAAGCCGAGCGTATCAAATTTTCTGACGTTCTGTCAGATTTACGTATTCATAACTGCACTTAGTTGAGATTTTTATGATGTGGTTTTTGCTATAGAAACCATTACAGTTCTAGAGTCACAATATACCTATTGTAACTCTATAACTACAATGATTTCTATGACAATGACCACATAATATAACATCGCATATAATGTATTACATTTGTTTAGAAAACAACACTTTTTTTAAAGTGAATAATTTTGTACCTATCTGTGCTTTATATTTTTGTTTTATTTTTCATTATTGAGTTAGTTTGTCAAAGCTGGGGTTGGGATTTTCGCCACAATTTCAATTAGTTTTTAGGTCAATTTATGGATTTTGCTGCGAATATAAAACCCGATGTGTGTGGGTGAATCAATACAGGGAAGGCTGAATCCCTCTACCTTTGACCTTTTCACGTACCTATATCTATGTATGTATGTGCTGATGGAATTTCTCTCTCGCTTTATCTATATTTATTCGTCCCCCTTAGTCTCACTATTTTTTTATGTGTGCATTGGCTCAATTTAATAAACTTTGGTATTTGAAAACGTTTTCTTTAAACAATAACTCTACCTCTGATATTTTTTCGCATTAATGTTTGCGTGGTTAAATCACTAATTGGCTTGACTTTACTTTGCACCCCGTGGAATAACATGCATTATAATATAGATTCACACTGTATTGACATATATCACCAATTAAAATCAATAAATTCAGTACGGAAATGATAAAAGTTCACATTTTTCAACTTTTAAATGTTGACTAGAAACTTCTATAAACCCCCACTTTCGGTACAGTAAAAATAAATTAGTAAAGAAATAAATTATTCAATTACTTCACTTTCATTACTTCGCATAACTCAAATCAATTGGTGAAAAATTAAGTTTAGCAGTCACTCCGGAATTGAATTTTTCAGTGGGTTAATTTTTGATATAAATTTCATTACCGAAGTTTTTGTTTGGTTTAAAAGAAGTTAGATTAAAGTAAGGGAGAACGATAGAAAGGGGGGCGATATTAATAAAGGATTTACTTTAAGACGCGAGACAGAAAAAAAAGGTTAATTAATTTAAAATTAACGTATGAATATTTAAGGATGATTGTTTGCGAAAAGGGGGTGAGAGGGAGGGAAATTAAAATTTCATTTCTGCGGCGCGGAGCCGGTTTGAATAAATTACCATGCGAATTGGTATTCATCCCGTTTTAAATAACTTCGACTATAATTAAACATCTTCCCCTAATTTTTAGTTCACGTGTTATACCATTTAAATCGATTGATTATGCTACATAATTAAAACTTTAATCAGCTACGGAAAATTATTACGCTATCTAGATCTATAGAATACGTAAAGTTATTTAAATTAAAAACACTTGGTATTGCTTTACAAATTAAAACTGTATTTCAACTAGTTTCGGTTTGTTAGACCATTTTCAAAGGAATTCAGAAAACAATATTGTCTAGGTATATATACATTTTTTTTTCAGGTAATAAGGGAAGTCGAAATTTCTATAGAATACATAGAGTATTCATACAGCGGTTTTTTTCTTTTAAGTATACGTTCACATATTTTAGTGGTCTCCAAACTACGGCCCGCGACTTGCATGAATCCGGCCCGCGATTGTTTGTAATTTTTTTTTGTAAATGTCATATTTTGAAATATTGTAACAATTGTTCCTTAAATTTTTCATAATTTTATAAAATTAATCGGATCTTGGCCGACTTTATTATGTAGAATTGTATTTGTGGCCCGCGAAGAAGATAGTTTGGAAACCCAGGACATATATCATTGTTTATATGGAAAAAAGTTGCAAATATCATTTATTGTAACGTTATGTCTAACTATTCAGGTTTGACATAATACATCGAAGACTCCATATCATTTAAATCAATTTTAGAGCTCACATCGTTAATATCTACAGTGTTTAAATCAAATTTAAAGGTTACGTTTGGTTACAACAAATTCAGAGTTTAGGATTATTAAAGCTTGGTTGCTTATATCAAATTTGTAAACAATAAAAGTGCGATTCCCTACAGCGTTTTTTCTTTTAAATATACGTTTATATATTCCATTGTTTATATGGAATATGTGAAACGAAACTTAATGAACACGTGTTAAAACCTAAGTCAAAGTATATTTCAAACTTCTATTTAAATCAGTGTTTTACACGCGTGGCGCATGAAGTAAAATTTCGAGTTTAGAAAAGCCTGAAAATTTGGTTTGGCCGCTCCGCGCTTCGCGCTACGCGACCAAACCAAATTTTCAGGCTTTTCTAAACTCGAAATTTTACTTCATGCTTAATCTGGGAGTGGATACACTCGTTTAAATCTTTAAATCGAACTCTTTTAGAAAAACAACGAACGCAGTAAAATTAACACGCATATGTATGCTTAGAAGAAAAATTCCCTGTTTAACAGGGAAAATAGTAAACACGTAAACTAAGCATCGATTATTTTAATAATAAATGCAAACGGTGAAGTCAATATTTAGCGTGGATGTCTTGAATACAATTCCTGTTTTAAATATAAATGTTACACGTCTGGATGATGAGCCGTATCCGCGCACTCTGGAGATGACGTCAAGTCAATTCTGACATTATTATTCGAGCGCTGTCTGCTCTCTGTATTGTGTCATCTAAATAATCTTGATTATGTTATGTACGCAATAAATAACATCATCAAGAATGTCTTAGCTTTTAAATAATTATTTATACATTTTTAAAGATACTAATAGATATTGAGAAGGCCGTAGCCTGGGGGGGGGGGGGGGGAGATAAGGGGGTTTAAATACCAATCCCACCCCCAAAATTTTCAAAATGTTACATTTTTGTATGTAAAAGTGGCCCTGTAATAGCAAGAATAATAATTTTACCATTAACACAAGGTTAGAGTTCAAACACTCAGAAACAATAATTCTTGAACGTGTCATAAATTAACTAGTAGTATTAGTACAAAACACTGACATATTTCGAAGTTGAAAATACACCGCTAAACTTTACATTGAATCAGTGTTTTGTACCGGTGGCGCATGAAGTAAAATTTCGAGTTTAGAAAAGCCCAGAAAATTTGTCTCGGGTCGCTGCGCGACCCTCGACAAATTTTCACGGGGCTTTTCTAAACTCGAAATTTTACTTCATGCTTAGTCTGGGAGTGGAAAACACTCGTTTAAAACTTCAAATTAAACTCTTTTAAAAAACAACGAATGTCGGAAAATTTACAGCTTATGCACAAGTTTGCCTAAAAGAAAGATTCACTGTATGTTGCTTGTATTAGGATTTTGCCAAGATAATTGAGGATACCATATTTATATTTTATATTTTCTGTAAATCTTTAGACATTCCTTGTTTTTTTTTTCGAGTTCAATTTGAAGCTTTAAACGAGTGTTTTCTACTCCCAGACTAACATGAAGTAAAATTTCGAGTTTAGAAAAGCCCCGTGAAAATTTGTCGAGGGTCGCGCAGCGACCCGAGACAAATTTTCTGGGCTTTTCTAAACTCGAAATTTTACTTCATGCGCCACGCGTATAAAACACAGATTTCAAGTGCAGTTTAAATATACATGAATTTCACAACATTTTAGTGTTTTATACGCGGGGCGCATGAAGTAAAATTTCGAGTTTAGAAAAGCCTGAAAATTTGGTTTGGCCGCTCCGCGCTACGCGACCAAACCAAATTTTCAGGCTTTTCTAAATTCGAAATTTTACTTTATGCTTAGCCTGGGAGTGGAAAAAGAAGAAGAAGAAGAATTCAATTTGAAGCTTTAAGCGAGTGCTAAAGCTTCAAATTGAATTCTTCTTCTTCTTTTTCCACTCCCAGGCTAAGCATGAAGTAAAATTTCGAATTTAGAAAAGCCTGAAAATTTGGTTTGGTCGCGTAGCGCGGAGCGGCCAAACCAAATTTTAAGGCTTTTCTAAACTCGAAATTTTACTTCATGCGCCCCGCGCCGAGCATCAGAAAATGTGCAACGTATGCATATGGATACTCCAAAGAAAAATTCTCGTTATGAAAATGTTCGGTGTTACATAAAACTCTCTGTAGATTAAATAAAGTTGTGTGATATTTAAAAGCCACGGTAATGTCAATTAATTGAAAACTGAATTATTTTTATACTAGAATTCCTTCATATATCTACAATGACAATAATAAAAAAAAATATGATCCGCAAAGCATAGCAGAAACAATCAACCGAATATTTCTGTACCGTTGGTAACATAAACCACAGCATTAAGTAACAATTCCCCTGAATAACCCATAATCAACTCTATATATCTATATCCAGCTTCGAAAAGAGAGATAATAAACATTTTAATTTTTTTAAAAGCAAACACAGTAAAGATGTAAACAAGATAAATTCAAATTCAAAACTATTTGAATTCGAGAAAATAAGCTTACGCTTCTTATAGTTTGCACACTTTAAGCATAATATATAAAATTACGAAAAAAACTATTCGTGAAAATGCAAACAGTGTCTTAATTAATAAGACAATTTAAGACGATAAATATCCATTGAAACAACTACTTCCCGTGCAAATACACCTCCGGATATTGAATTATACAATGAAATATTTAAAATCTTATTTAATTTGATTTGTAAAGTAAAGATGTAGATGATTTAAACCTAGATGTAATAAAACATACCCAGGGAAAAATCCAGTATACCCATAAACAACTCTATATATCTATATCCAGCCTCGGAAGGAGAGATAATAAACATTTTCATTTTTTTAAAAGCAAACACAGTAAAGAAGTAAATGATTTAAACCTAGTTATAATAAAACATACCCAGGCAAAAATTGCAAAACCCTTATCTAAAGCATGAAATATCGCATTCGAGGAAGGTGTATTTCCTTCCACACTGAAGGTTGGTAAAATTATTCCTATTTTTAAAAAGGGCGATACCCATAAAATTTTTAATTACAGCTCATTTTCGATTCATCCAGTGCTCTCAAACATAATACATTTTTTTTTAGAAAGAGCAATATACAACAGAACAATAGATTTTACTGATGTCAACCAAACGAAAACCAGTTCCCAGATTCGGATTTCGAAAAAGAGACTCAACGACATACGCTATATTTAATTTTCTGTCTTTTGTATTAAACAATCTGGATAATAATACAAATTTTCTATTAATATTCTTAGATATGTCGAAAGCATTCGACTGCGTGCCGCGCGAACTGCTTCTTGACAAAGTATACCAAGTTTTGTGATATTTAAAAGCCACGGTAATGTCAATTAATTGAAAACTGAATTATTTTTATACTGTATTTGTATAATATTGTATCTATAATAAATATTAATATAGTATCAATAACCGCAAACTATATTGTGACAATATTGTGTGTAGGTACATTGATTAACAATTTCAAGATTAAATGTAGATACAATAATGCTACAATGTCAATACAAGATTTATTTCTACTAGGGAGTTAACGTATACCTTAACATAAGAGAAATCATAGGGTCCATTTTTAAAGTAAAGTAGTTAATTCTTGTGTTGAAAAAAAATGTAGTTTTTGGTATAAATCTATTTAATATAAAATAGTTTTTAAAAATAAACTTATATTTTAAGGGAGAAGCTTTAATGTATAATTTTAAAACTGAGTATTTTATATAATAATATGATTTATTTAAGTTTACGTAGTTTATTCAAATAATTAAATTAATTAAAAATTTATTGTAATAATGATAGAATTAATATAATTAAGTGTTTAAATAAAATATATTCGTTAGGTTAAGTAAAGAAATTCGGCAAATTACAATCGTCAAAAATTACAGGGTTTGTTTATAAACAGATAAACTAAATGTATAACAAACAAAACAGAACATAAATTAAAATATAAACAATTTAAATCTGTGAAAATATGAATATTAAAATAAATAATCGTTACAATATTACAAAAGGAAACAAGGGCTATCTAATGTGTAGGTGACATAAATTCCGCCCATTGCGTGTATTTAAAAAAAAAGTGCCATGTAAAATGCGTGATACGTTTTCTTTACATGAGTATTTCAACTTCTTAAATAAGTGTATAATTTTCTGAAAAATTTATACACTTATGGTTTCATTTTCAGTTTCCTCACACGTGTTTTTAAGTGTGTACATTTACATTCACAGGAACGATAAAAAAACTTATTAACGCGAGTGATGTTTAAATTAGCTATAATTAAATACCAACGAGAATCATCAGGCTTTACGCGAACAAACAAAAATAACGTGTTTGGTCTAGTAAATGCAATTCTAACGAGATTTTAATACACGCAAATGTGATGCTCTTTTCATTAACTAAGTCCATTTGGTCTGCTTTAGGCGTTTGTTCGAAAAACAAGTACACAAATAACCGCTGTATGCATGTAATCAAGTGTGATAAAATTGATTTAAGTAAAAAATTAATAGCACTTTTCGTACCCCAGTGCTATTAATTTTTTACTTATCACATTGAGTATGATCATTTTTAAGTATACATCTCCTAATTACAGCGTTTGCTGAATTTGCAGGAATTTGCTCGGTTGTCAATTTTGGCTTAAACATCGCTTGAACTTTATAATCACATTTCAACGTCATATAAGATGGCAGAACGTTCAAATTAAGAGGGGTCACTTAAACTTCTTATGTCACTTCTTAACGTCATGTAAGATGGCGGAACATTCAAATTGGTTATATGGAAGCAAAACTACTTCGAATCCAGAGAGACAATATTTCTGCGTTTAATAAAACAGTTAAAACAAATCTGTTTCCGTCATTTTGTTACGAAAGCTTGAAGGCATATCTTCGTAAAAGAACATTTGTAAAATATTATATTATATTGTATAGTAAAGATGAAGAACGACAGCGTAGGTCATGTAATGTTATGGCTTACAATATCCCTGAAAAATCAGGATCTACAGACCGTAAAATCGAAATAGATAAAGCTGCTATTTGGGACATCGTTGGTCAAGATTGAATTAAACCAAGATATCAAAAATCAAAATCAAAATATGTTTTAAAAACCGACAAGCACGATTGACTTCTTAAAGGTCTCAAGATCACAAGGATGTTGAATTCAAATCAGATTTAACAAACAACCAACGAGATTTTCTAAAAACGCTAAACGCAGAACTAAATGAGAGGAAACAACAAGAGGAAACAAACTTAGGCATTAAATATGTTCGTGGTATGCCAAATGTAGTTGAATTGGATAGTGCTAGTCATTCTAGTACAAAAAACTAAATATTTATTTTCACAAAAAATATTATTCACAATATTTTATACAATTTAATTAATTGCTCCATCTATAAAATTATTATTATTGTTGAAACTTCGTTTGATAATTCAATAAGTGATGCCAAAATGAAACTTTCTAATTATAATATATTTCGATGCGATAGGTTATTCTTAAGCAGCACTAAATGTAAAGACGGTGGCGTTTTGATGGCAGTGAAAAACTCTATTGAGTGCACTAAACTAGTTTCTTCATTTGAAAATGTTGAACATTTATTTGTAAAAATTTGTAATAAGTTTATTATTGGCGCCACTTATATTCCTCCTAATTCTTCTCTGTCTGTTTATAAAAATCACACTATGAGTGTTGATCAATTATGCATCGAATTCCCAAAAGTATATATTCTGTTCAGGCTTTTCTAAACTCGAAATTTTACTTCATGCCTAACCAAGGACTGGAAAACTCGTCAATAGCTTGCAAACAACGAATGCCTTAAATGTTAACCCAACAATGGATTTTATTGCATATTTTCATGAGTCGATTTATGGTGAATGCGCCGGTTTTTTGCACGCTCAATTCGTTAGATTTAAATTTTAAACGGGTTTCAGAAAAAAAAAAATGTGCATACAACAAGAGTAAATTCAAATGTATTAATTCTCTCTTGTTATATGCTAGAGGAAATCTGAATGCATTCTAAAAACAAAAAGATTTATTTCTCATCTTGTTCAATTTAGTTCTTTTTTAGAATTTCAACTTTAATACAACCTGATTGATTCAACCTTGCGTATCGTTGAATTGGACTTGAAGATTGCCATTTTTTTCCTTCCTCGTTTTGCTGTTCTTTTTTTCCTTTCTATAATATTATACGAGGATGAGGTGAGCGCGTTCCTCCCTATAAAATATTTATCTAAGGGCAAAAGGAAACTTTTACACGAGATGTCCGTGCGTTAAACTTGGACGAGATCAAAACCCGTAAAACTTTCGGTTTAAAGCTACTCTCTCTCTCTCTATCTTTCTCTCTCTTTCTTGACATATCTACCTCTGACTCCTTTTTAACCTAAAGGTAAAACTCGCCAAGTGCCATCGATTCTCCTTGCACTTGGTGAATTTTCAAACGTAAACGCTGCTGATATCAGTAGCGGAAAAACGAGTGAGGCTCTCTCGTTTTCCAATTTTATGATAATCGAACCGAAAACTGCACTCGTGTCCCAGAATATTGATGTAGCCGTCCAATAAAATAAAACACCGAAAGACCTTAGGGAAGGGGCGAATCAGGGAGTGAGAATTCGAATTCTTCGAGGAAAGAGAAATTGTTTTATAAAACGCGATGTTTCTCCGCGGAGAGATAACCTGGATTTTTTATCTTTTCAAATTGTAAAACGCAATTATTTGTGCCTACACTGAAAAAAAAAATATACAAGTCTGCCAAGTAAAGTGTATGATTCAAACATGTAACGTGTTTCCGTCAAATATCATAACTTGTTAGAATGTTGATATAAACAATTAACGTGTTTGAAACTTTTACTATGTTGACAATTTCACTTATATCAGTACGAGTAAAAGAGGTAGAAAACATTCATTCAATTTTCTTAATTAAACTTTTTTGGAACGAACAAACCAGAGTCTATTCTTATAAATGTTATATGTGTGTAGGTGTAGAGTATAGGAGAGTAATTATCAGTAAATAGGGAAGATTATTAAACGAGGTAGTAAATTAACTGGAATTTGCTTCGTTTGGAAGCCAGCACCTTCTTTGAATTTTCCACGCATACCAGGTGCATTTTCCTTCCCAGAATTCTCAATTTTAATGATGGAGAAATATAACACGCAAACATGTCTTATTTGATTAATAACGCTAATTGTGTATACATTGATTTAATTAAAACTTTTACAGGGTGTACAAAGAGTAATGTAACGGCTCGATATCTCGGTTTGTTACGTGTGTGGCTACATTACACTTTTAATTTTAGCAAGATGCTACAATGATAATCTTTCATGTAGGTTTACGTGTATTGTAACCTACATAAAAGAGTGTTAATGGAACATCTTGCTGAAGGTGGGTTTGGTTTTAGCAAGATGGGGCAACCGCTCACAATGATACTCTTTATTGTAGGTTAAAGACAATGCAACTTTGGTATGAGAAAGATGGGACAACTGCTCACAATCATATTATTCTTACACAAAATCTAGTGTAGCATATTATAATGAGTGCCTATAAACTGTCGGCATCTCAGTAAGTTCTGACTTCAGAAACATACGTCGTGCTGTGACACTACCCAATGACATATAATTAAATTTATTTGACGTCTCCAAAATTCACGAACTCGCATGACCTAATAATAATAATAATAATAATAATACAACAAGTCGAGATAAATTGGAAAATAATAATAATAATAATAATAATAGCCTTTATTGCCCAAACGGAAAAACCCAATACAGGACAAAATCAACATAACATTACAGATATAGAAAATGTAAAATATAGAAATAAAGAGAAATAAAAAAGAACAAAATATAACATATAATAAAAAAAATAAACGCACTTAACGAGAAAATGATAACATGAAAATGATTAATATTAATGATTATGATTATGATCTCTTAACATTACAAAAAATGATGTCGAAATGTTTATTACCATTTATACATATATATCTATGTAATCTATGTAATTTCTTTTAACAAGATAAATCCAAATTCAAAACTATTTGAATTCGAGAAAATAAGCTTACGCTTCTTATAGTTTTCACACTTTAAACATAATTTATAAAATTAAGAAAAAACTATTCGTGAAAATGCAAACAATGTCTTAATTAATAAGACAATTTTTTTTTATTTATCGTCTTAAATTGTCTTATTAATTAAGACATTGTTTGCATTTTCACGAATAGTTTTTTCGTAATTTTATATATTATGTAATTTGTTTTTCAAAGCAACCAAGATGCGAACAGTTTATAAACACTTGTTAGTTATGTTTTATATTTAATATTTTAAACAACACAATATTACATACTGTATTAAAATGCTTTTTCTATTTATTATTATTACTTTTGAAAGTGTGAAATACCCAGATTATACTTTTAATGGCACTGTTCGTTCATTTTAGTAGTGGCACAAGGACGACTTAGAAAGGCCTCTTCGTTCCCCCATCCTTCCCTATAAAATTGTGTCTCCGTAATTGAAACGTGCGCGTCGCGAAAATCCGGGCGAAATTGAAACCAGCGCACAATTATTATATAATAACGTCTTCCCATTTTTCCGGGACGGGGATTTAACTCGGGGGGGGGGCGCAATTTTTCTCCCGGCAAATGACGAGTCTTTTTCACGAGCGATAAAAAAAATAAGAGAGGGTAAAATTCATTCAAATTATAAAAGCGCGCTGAAACTTTACCAATTCTTCTTCGTCGACGGATTCATCAGAGTCTTAACTTTTAGCTCCTGTAATTTTGTTCACAATGCTTAGATAGTAAAGAAGATTATGATAAAACTCTTTTCATTCATTTGGTTAACAGCTTGCTTAGTGCTTGAGGTAAAAAAGATTTTTCTTTGTTTTTATAACGAGTGTTTTCCACTCCCAGGCTAAGCATGAAGTAAAATTTCGAGTTTAGAAAAGCCCCATGAAAATTTCATTCATGTTGGCTTGACTTGTGAGATTTTAGGAGAGCTATGTTCAGGTTGTTCAATCATAGAGAATTATTAGAAGACGAGAGGGTTACATTACGTTATGTGAAATTGTTGTTAGCAATTATTAAAGTTTTAAACAAATGCAGTCCGTCTAATTTCCAACCCCACAAATAGGCCATTCCCGACTACAATATACTCAACCATAAATTGCGAGGTACGTCGATGGGCGTAACACATTTGTGTTACAAGGTATGACAGAATTGAATCTTTCCATGTTTTCCCCTACCCCTTTCCCCGCAGGCTTAAGTTCCTGAGAGAGAGAACAATGACGTTGTATTTGGTTACGTTTATGAGTCTATCATAACCTCTCTTTCCGGCTTCGCTGTACTTTCATAGAATTTTTTAATATTTTGTGTTGAAAATAAGTGCTATTAAAATAAGACTTTGTGTTAGTGTTAAGTGTAATTAAAATAATAGTTTGTTTTACGTGTAATTAAATTAATAACATTTGTTAACGTTAATTGGATTTAAAGTATACGTATTCCAAATTCAGTCTAATTTCTGTAAATCTTAGATATTCCCTGTTTCTATTTAAAGTTTTATTTGAAGCATTAAACAACTGTTTTCCACTCCCAGACTAAGCATGAAGTAAAATTTCGAGTTTAGAAAAGCCCCGTGAAAATTTGTCGAGGGTCGCGCAGCGACCCGAGACAAATTTTCTGGGCTTTTCTAAACTCGAAATTTTACTTCATGCGCCACGCGTATAAAACACAGATTTTATGTAAAGTTTGAATATACATAAATTTGACAATATTATAGTTTTATACGCGTGGCGCATGAAGTAAAATTTCGAGTTTAGAAAAGCCCAGAAAATTTGTCTCGGGTCGCTGCGCGACCCTCGACAAATTTTCACGGGGCTTTTCTAAACTCGAAATTTTACTTCATGCTTAGTCTGGGAGTGGAAAACACTCATTTGAAACTTTAAATTAAACTCTATAGAAAATAACAACGAATATCTAAAGATTTAAAGAAAATAAGCTAAGTTTAGAATACGTATACTTTAAAGAAAAACTGTGTAAAACTTTTTTTATGGAGTTTCATTTAAGCTTTAAACGAGTTTTTTCCACTCCCAGACTAAGCATGAAGTAAAATTTCGAGTTTAGAAAAGCCCCGTGAAAATTTGTCGAGGGTCGCGCAGCGACCCGAGACAAATTTTCTGGGCTTTTCTAAACTCGAAATTTTTCTTCATGCGCCACGCGTATAAAACACAGATTTTAAGTGAATTTTGAATATACATAAATTTGACAATATTATAATTTAATACGCGTGGCGCATGAAGTAAAATTTCGAGTTTAGAAAAGCCCAGAAAATTTGTCTCGGGTCGCTGCGCGACCCTCGACAAATTTTCACGAGGCTTTCCTAAACTCGAAATTTTACTTTATGCTTAGTCTGGGAGTAGAAAACACTCGTTTGAAGCTTTAAATTAACTCTATAGATAATAACAACGAATATCTGAAGATTTAAAGAAAATAAGCTAAGTTTGTAATACGTATACTTTAAACAAAAACTGTGTAAAACTTTCATTATAGAGTTTAATTTAAAGCTTTAAAGGAGTGTTTCCTACTCCCAGACTAAGCATGAAGTAAAATTTCGAGTTTAGAAAAGCCCCGTGAAAATTTGTCGAGGGTCGCGCAGCGACCCGAGACAAATTTTCTGGGCTTTTCTAAACTCGAAATTTTACTTCATGCGCCACGCGTATAAAACACAGATTTTAAGTAAAGTTTAAATATACATAAATTTGATAATATTACAGTTTTATACGCGTGGCGCATGAAGTAAAATTTCGAGTTTAGAAAAGCCCAGAAAATTTGTCTCGGGTCGCTGCGCGACCCGAGACAAATTTTCACGGGGCTTTTCTAAACTCGAAATTTTACTTCATGCTTAGTCTGGGAGTGGAAAACACTCATTTGAAGCTATAAATTAAACTCTATAGAAAATAACAACGAATATCTAAAGATTTAAAGAAAATAAGCTAAGTTTAGAATACGTATACTATATAGAAAAACTGTGTAACACTTTTTTAATAGAGTTTAATTTAAAGCTTTAAACGAGTGTTTTCCACTCCCAGACTAAGCATGAAGTAAAATTTCGAGTTTAGAAAAGCCCAGAAAATTTGTTGTTTGAGGAAATCGTAATTCTCTAATCAATTCAAGAACGTTTATAGGTTTCAGCTGTTTTTTTTAAAGCGAAAATTGAGTTGATTTATTTTTGTTTGTGTGAGTGCGTGTGCTTTTCATCAATATTCGTCCCACGCAGGGTGGCCTAAGGGGGTGGGGGCGAATATATATGGGTCACCGATTATCGAACGTTGGAACAGAACCAACAACGTTCTAAATGTCGAAGGCCCCCCTTTTATCCATCCTGCTTCTTGTTTCACCCTCTGTCCTATCAAATTAACAAGCGATGATTGTGTCACTCAAACTTAAAAATTAAATTCAATCGATCAAGATGAAAACGAAACAAAACACGCAAACCATTAAAAATCAGTGGATGTTTGTAAAAAAAAAAGATGTCGATCAGTTGCAACTGGTCAGAGGGAGACAGAGGAAGAAAGGGGGGGGAGGGGGGAGAGAGAGAGAAAGAGAGAGGGGGGGAGAGAGAGAGAAAGAGAGAGGGGGAGAGAGAGGGGGGGGGGGAGAGAGAGAAAGAGACAGACAGACAGATAGACAAATAGACAGATAGACAGACAGACAGACATACAGACAGACAGACAGACAGACAGACAGACAGACAGACAGACAGACAGACAGATAGACAGACAGATAGACAGATAGACAGAAAGAGAGAGAGGTTACTTTTCCAGGGAAAGCTTGTCGGACACGTTCCATCTTAATTCGAGCAATGTGGGTAGTAGCTCCATCTTACTGGAACCATATGTTTCTCATTTCTATGCGACGAAGGCCAAGTGCGGGCAAGAAAAAATTACTCAACACTTCCAAGTAGCGATCTGCGGTAACAGTAATTGCCTGACCGTTATCGTTCCCAAAAAAATATGACCCGATGACCCCCACTTCACCTACCGCCCACCACAACGTGGCAATTATATTTATTCGTCATTCAACGTAACGTTACCCTTAGTAACGAACAAAATCATCTTTTGAGACCAACAAGTTCTTACTGCAAAACGCATTCACTAAACTCTGAACAATCTTTTAAAACCCAAGATCTACAAAAGTAACAATTGAAATATCCGTGGCTGGTTACCACGAGGAAAGTGGTGCTGCTTCTGATTAGACATCCCACTCTGGCAGTCAGGATTTAACTGCGGAGGAAACAGTAATTAAGTAACGTCACACTCACACTAGACCCGAATCGAAACCAGGAAAACGGATGATCCTGACTCGGGATTTAATTAATCCCCTTTAAAGATTAACGGTACGCAAACTCTGGGGTTCGGCATTAAAAATTATTTCTCTGTCCTTTTGTTTTTTGGGTTGTTAAAGAGGAGTAGGAATAAAATGCAGACAGGAGATTGCTGTTGGACGACCTCGTTTGCGGGATCGATATGAAGAGGAGCGGGCACGTCGCCAGCGACGACGCCGCGGCGCCAGGCGTCCCGGCGCCCGACTTTCAGAGAGCGCACTGATCTTTCTCTCCAACCCCCCAAGATTTTTCGGCACACACACGCGACTCGATTCCGAATGAATCCACTTTTGTATCGCGAAGGATACATTAAAATATCTAAAGTTCTGTATGTGAAAGGTCACATTTTTCAAATTTTACAGTGCTAGTCAACACATTACCCTTTTGTCGTGACGTCACAAAAAAACACGGTATCACAAACGCATGCCTACTTCTTTGATTTTATTACTTCATTTAATTAAGAAACCTGTAAGGGTTTGTCAAATAAATGAAGTAATAAAATCAAAAATGTAGACATGCGTTTGTGTTAATTCAATTAAACTATCATCTATGATTCCGCCAGCTTTCAATCTCTTCTCAAATTCTTTCAATTTGATATAATTTGCTCTATGGACTGTTAAATTTTTATAATAATAATAATAACTTTATTGTCCAACAGGATAAACCCAATTACAAAACAAAAATTTGAATAAATAAGAAAAGGAAAGATACATGTAAGTTCGTGAACCGTAAATACATATTACACGATAGTATGATTTATTGAATAAAAATATCGTTGAATAATTTTTCGGAGCACTGGCACACAAAGTTTATGTACTGATAAATAAGGATTTAGATGTTTCTAATCATTAAAACCAGTTACCCAAATACTACGTCTGTCATCACACTCATCATAAAATAATGTGCATCAAAAAAGAAAATAGGGTATCCAGTGTTTTGCAATAAATCAACCATTTTCGAAGTATTGTCTCACTGTTTGTAATTGTTTTTGTAAACCACTGCTTTTCGAATCGTCGATTATTAGTTGATTGGTATGTTTTAACATAGTCGCCGTAAATAGGACCACGTTTTATGTACAGTTTGATGGAATCTTTATCGATTGTTCATGTGTTAGGATTATTAAAATCTATTTCGATATGCATCTCTTCTATATTCTTAAGGTCTATGTATCGTTCAAGTTCTGCTAAATTTTGATTGTTCTTTGTTGAATTGGATTCAGTATGCATATAATGTGGATGACAACTCATATAGTGCTTCTTTTGTGAAAAAAGTTTCTATATTAGTAGTATTTCTTGTAGCCGCCATTTTTTCAGCTCAAATGAGGCTATTCTGGGCGCCTGACAATTTCTTCTTGGGTGGCATTTTTTCAATTCTACGAACAAATACAATCAGAAGAAATGCTATTGATATGCTGAATCAGAGATTGCAACAAACTTATTACTGACTGGATAATAACAAAGAAAAAAACTAGCACTCAATATCGAATGCAATTGTTGGTTCCTTACTCTTTAGATTCAAACAAAATTCTGATACAATATTAAAATGACCTGATGCGAAACATAAAAACGAGTTGGATCGCAATCTTTACTTTGAAATGATTGGTTTTCGATTAAACATTTGATTACACACGCCAGCGTTTCTCAAACTTAAGCTCGATCCAATATTGTGCTATGAAAAAAAGTTACTGGGATGCGATACGATGTCTCCAAAATTTAAATACCAATGGTAATTCTTAGTTTACACTATTTTTGGGTCGTGACATTACTGCAATAAAATTTGTTGGGTCACAAAAATAAATGTTACTAAAATTGAATTTATGTTGAACCACGTGTAGCGACTCCGAAATATCACTGTTACTAAAAGTGCGTGTAACTTTTTACTCGAGTGTCCTTTTTCAATTCTGTTTGATGGAGGGTGTTATGAAAGGTGTGTAGAATTTTTACGTATAATCCGTTTTTATTAATTTATACTTGCGCGTGTTAGCAATCATGTCAAAGATGTGTCTACATTACGGTTTTTCTTGTAAGAAAATTTACGGTAAATTAATAAAAAAGTTATTTATCCAGCAGGAAGCAAGAAGTTGAGATATGGAGTATATAGTTTATGTTATGTTATGTTATGGGGTCGGTGGGTCGTATGGCCTCTGGGCCTTTCGAAGTTACCTCGACCTAAAAGATCTTTTGTAACTATCCCTGACCTACTTGAGTCCCTCAATGTCTAGACTTCTTATGAAGTCTACTATAACTTGAGGGTTAATGTGTACCAATTCCTCGGTGTTTAAAGTGGCCGATGACAGGTAGTTCCTTCTTTGAAGGAACAAGGCAGGGCATTCACAAAGTAGGTGCTCTGCTGTTTCTTGTGCCTCGTTGCAGAACCTGCAGTTGGCATCAGTTGTCTGACCCATCTTGGTGAGGTGGTACTTCAGAGGACAGTGTCCAGTTAGAAGGCCGGTTATGAGCCTTAGGTTGCCCTTGCTTAACCTGAGAAACTGTCCGGCTCTTACGGCAGAGAAGGCGATGAACCTTTTCGCCTGCCGCAGACCAGGTGTGTTTCTCAGGTGAGCACTTTTGGCAGCATCTTCCCATTCCCGGATCATCCCCTTGATGCGGACTTTAGTTATTCCACTGTAAGGTTCTGGTCCGACAAATGGAGTTTTGGACCCTTCCTTGGCAAGGTTGTCGGCAATTTCATTGCCTTTGATCCCTGCGTGTCCCGGAACCCAGACCAGTTTGACTCTGTTGTTCCTAGCCAGCTGCTTTAGGGATAGCTTGCACTCCCAGACAGATTTAGACTTTCATGTAGGCGATTTTATTGCCTTTAATGCAGCTTGACTGTCTGAGCAGATGCAAACCCTTAGTATATAGTTTACAATCTTTTGTAATACAATTTGGAAAAAAATTCTTCCCGCCTTTGCCCCTGTACATTTAAGGTTAGACATACTCGACACTAGGCAGCCGCTTTGTTAGGTTGAGTTTTTTGAAATTAATTTTGGCGTAGCTTGCCAAGATCTCTTTCTTATAAAAAACAATGTTGATATGTTTCTAATATTAAGTGTCTGTCAAAATGTATACATTTTGTAATGAGCTCTTTTATATTCCAATAAAGATTATTATTATTTGAGGTACTTACATTTCAAATGTCAGCTCGTTATCTATCTAATAAAGAATGTTATAGCAAAAACAATTGATTGTCGATTATCACTTTTTTCGTAGTTTAATTTTGCATTAAAAATGAAAACTTTGTCTAATTTAACTGTTTTCGCATCTCTAACAGTTTACGAGATCCTAATGTCAAGCACGATAAAATAAACGAATAGTAATTATTAGTAATGTATAGACCAGACGAACCGAACGATAGGGAAAATCCAGAGTTATGTTATGTACTCTGGATTTAATTTATCTTTTATCCTTCCTTTTTACCGTGAGATCATTTCAAACATGATTTAGAGTAGGCTTTGAGTTTTAAATTAGATTAGCACTATTGACCGTTAACACATAGTTTACCATAACCTTAAATATATTCCATCATTCAATTAGCATTTTGGGCAACCACACACAAAAAAATGCGGTCTACTCTTAATCATCATTTAAATGATCGCACGGTACTTACTTATTTATTTACAAGAGGCACTGCTAAAGTTTAACTTCGTGCTTAATCAAGGATTAAAAACACTCCTGCGAAACTTTAAATTATCTCATTAAAAAAAAAACAAGGAATATTTGAAAAGAATACTTGAAAAAAAAAATTATCTGTATGATCAAACAATATATATGTAAAGAAATATACTTTCTTTATACAATTTATTTTGTGCACTTTGCGAGATCTGCGCGTGCCGTGCGCTGTCATCAGCAGTCAACAGATTCGAGACGTTTGGACCAGATCAAAAGAAATACTTACAAATACCGTAACAGTGGACATAAATTGTCGTTTCTTGTTTACAGGTATTCTTTAATCCTGTAATTTTGTAAATAATTAATAATAAACTTGTTTACAGAGAAACACTTTGTGGTCTACTTTACCCAAAATAACAATTGTCTTACAAAACGACAATTTTTGGTTTATAATGGTAACAAAGTTGAAATTCGCATTCCAATATGTGGTTTCCCCAAAAGATAAGAAGACAAGTGTCGTAATCATAACCTCGATTACTACAGAGGATAATAGGAAGCATGTGCTGCCATATGATGTTAGTTTTATAAGTGAACATAGAATACTAATGAAGACGGATGTTTATAAAAGGGTAAAAAAAAGTATAACTCAAATTGGTCAGGAAAGAAATGTATGGATCACACTTACAACGGAAATGGAAAAGACATACTTTGATAAAGAGGGTAATATAATGTTTAATGACTTATATTTAGAACAAATAATAAAAACAGATAAAGTACTACCCATTCATAACAATGAAAACCAACTGAATTTAAAAAACATAGCAGATAAATTTATGATTGAAAAGTTGACATTTAAAAACTCAAATGCCAAACAATGGTTAGAGACATTTGAAAATGAATGCAAAAGGTTAGAAATTGATCAGGATATTACAAAGATTGAAATGTTGAGACTATTTCTAGATAAGACATGCTCAGACTGGTACTCAGCGACTCTGACAATATTAACAATAGAAGCAGGATGGAATGAATGGAGAAGGAGATTTCTAGAATCATTTGCTGACAAAGGATGGAATACAGGAACATATGCTATATATTATAGATATAAAGAAGGTTCATTAATTGAATATGCTATGAGAAAAGAAAAGTTGTTACTAGATATAGACAATGAGATTTCTTCAAAGGTCCTAGTGTTACTTATAGCCGCAGGATTGCCAGAGTTCATTAGAAATAAAATTGACAAAGAAAAATGTAACAACTCGACTGAACTATTGCGTGACATTAGAAAATATGAATATTTGATTAATAAAGGCAGTTTTTCAAAGAAGAACGAAGATAAACGTGACAACAAGAAGAGATACGAAAGAAAACAGCCGTGCAAGAATTGTGAAAGCTTAAATAAAGGTATCAGATATCATCCCGAAGAGACATGTTGGTTTAAAAAGAAAGAAGGAATTGAAAGCAACTCAATTATTGAAGTAAATCTAAATGCTGAAGCAAAAAACGAGTAAGTACACCATTGATTAAAGTAAAAATATTATTAGAAGATAAGCTAGAGGTAATGGGAACATATGATCCAGGTTCCCAGGTCTCCCTAATCAATCCAAAATTTTGCAAAATTAGAAAAAAGATAAAAGATGTAAATAAAATATATTTGAAAACAATCAATGGTGTGACAGAAACAAAAGGATTAGTAACCATAAAAGCAAAAATCTTCAATATAGAAGATTACATAGATGTATTCATTATAGGAGAAGATAACTGTGAAGACTTTATTATAGGATTAGACATTATAAAAAAATTCAAACTAATCCAAGATGAAAACCTACAAATATCACAACAACAAATTAAACACTCAGAAAAAGCAGAAAAGAATATTACTATGAACATTAATCATAATAAAACTAAAAAGTGTTTAGTTAATTCTCCATTCTCAAACGGTTTAAATGAAAGACTTAATCAAACTTTAGTCAATAAAATAAGATGTAAGATAAATGAAAAAAAATATAAAAAAGCATGGACAACAATTGCAAGAGAATGTTTAGATAAATACAATAAAATTGAACATTCAACAACGGGATTTGCACCAGAGTACTTATTAAATGGCACAGACACAAGCATCATACCAGAAGAATTGAAAAGAAATAAAAACAAAAATGAGTGGATTAAAGATAGAAAATCTGCTTTAGAAAGATCAATAAAATCACATGATTACAATAAAAAACAGTACGACAAAAATAGAAAACATCATGAGTACAATGTAAAAGACATGGTATATATAGAAAATGGCAATAAATTAAATAGAAGAAAACTTGATCATCTGAGAATTGGACCTTTTGAAATAATAGAAAAAATATCAAACACCATATATAAAATCAGGACCAATAAGAGGAACTTGGAAACCAGTTTATTCCATATATCAAAACTTATACCAACTGAAGAAGCGGACACAGAAGAAGAAGAATAAAAAAGAAAATCGTTTCGCCCTGGGGGAGGGGAGATGTAAAGAAATATACTTTCTTTATACAATTTATTTTGTGCACTTTGCGAGATCTGCGCGTGCCGTGCGCTGTCATCAGCAGTCAACAGATTCGAGACGTTTGGACCAGATCAAAAGAAATACTTACAAATACCGTAACAGTGGACATAAATTGTCGTTTCTTGTTTACAGGTATTCTTTAATCCTGTAATTTTGTAAATAATTAATAATAAACTTGTTTACAGAGAAACACTTTGTGGTCTACTTTACCCAAAATAACAATTGTCTTACATATAAATACATTTGAGATTACGCACAAATTTTTAATCATTAAAAAGTTTCAACGCGTTTTTTTCATAAACGAATTTCCTCCCCCAGTTTTCCGCGTTGTTTGTCGAATTTTAAGGGCGGGCGAGTTTTGGGGAGAATAACCAGAATATCGGACATATTTGCGTTAAACCCGAATGTAATTATTTTCAGCCGGAATTGCGAAATTATGAACCGAGGGCGCTCAAAATGCGCTCACTGAAATTATCTGAATTTAATACAATTTAAAACAAAAATAGGAGAGAAAATGACTCGACAGAGAATCCAGGTAGAAATAGCTTCAAAAATCAACGACGTGTAATTCAAGTATGGCATTTATTTAAACTTAATCAGGGATTGAACGTATACAAACAAAACACGTTCAATCTCTGATCAAGTTAATATAAATGCCAGACTTGAATTACATGTCGTTGATTCTTGAAGCCACTCTATCACTTATGACATTTTTATGGCACTCATTATGTTAATTTTAAATTTGTATCTTAATTACTATGTTTGTTTTACGGTAATCTATAAAGTTGACGTAAGTCGATATCTGAACTATAATTGCAGTTGATGCAAGTCGGCGTCAGCCGACATTTAGTCGACAGAATGACATTATACCTAACCTAACTTATCAGAGTGACACCTAACCTCAAAAACCTTGACGATCTCACATCAACAAGGTTTTTGAGGTTAGGTGTCACTTTGGTATGTTAGGTTATACCTAACCTAACATACCAAAGTGACACCTAACCTCAAAAACCTTGTTGATGTGTCATTCTGTCGACTAAATGTTGGTTACAACCAAACTTGACACGGTGACCACGTCAAATCTGTTAAAAGTTAGATTAGGTTAGATGTTACACATCGTCTACCTAAATATATGTGACACCTAATACCACTTTTAAAACTTAATGTTATGCTACTTTATGACATATAATAATAAGTCATTTATTTTCCAGAAATTGTAAGCAAATATGCAAATTTGTAAAAAAACTATGTGAAATATTACAAAATTACAGCTATTAATTAATGCATTGTTTATCGTTAATCACTTAGTAAAACATTATCATATTTTTTTTTCAATATTAAATTAAAACAAAACGACTGGATTTGTATAAAAATTTTTTTAACCAAATTACTAAATAACCAGTAGTGATGTATTTTAAAGTAACGAGTGTTTTCCACTCCCAGGTTAAGCATGAAGTAAAATTTCGAGTTTAGAAAAGCCCCGCGTAGAAAATTTGTCGAGGGTCGCGCAGCGACCCTCGACAAATTTTCACGGGGCTTTTCTAAACTCGAAATTTTACTTCATGCGCCACGCGTATAAACCACTGATTTTGTATGCAGTTCAAAATATTCTGGTTAGGCTAGTTTATGATCTATGCAGGAACACTAAAAACTATCCCTCCTTAAGATACCACACTTTTGATGAGACGATCACAACGCGAGTGTGTTGAACGTCCCGTGCTCGTCTCGTGTCGTGAACGTCTTGTGCTCGTGTCGTGTACGTCTCGTGCTCGTGTCGTGCACGTGTTGTGCACGTCTTGTGCCCGTGTCATACTCTTCTCGTAATTGTCTAAACGAAGTGAAGTGAAGTCTATAAGATATCATGAGTATCATGTTCAATATTCGAGCAATGTTTAAAATGTTTCCGTGTTTAGTAGGTAGTTACCAGTTACTTAACCTAACTAGATGGCTGTTTGTGGATTAGATTGCAATAAATGACACGTTTCTCAAGTTATGTTGTGCTTGTTGTGAAGTGAAGTCTATAAGATATCATGAGTATCATGTTCAATATTCGAGCAATGTTTAAAATGTTTCCGTGTTCAGTAGGTAGTTACCAGTTACTTAACCTAACTAGATGGCTGTTTTTGGATTAGATTGCAATAAATGACACGTTTCTCAAGTTATGTTTTGCTTGTTTCAATAAAATGTTTAATACTTTTATCGTTATTTCATAAAAAAATATTAAACATTAGTAAACTAGGAAAAATACGTCTTAAATTTAATTTTTACAAATTATTGCAAAATAATTCATTATTAAATAAGGATTTAGTAAAGGGAATAATAAGCCGAGGTTTTAGCATTTAGATAACGACTTTTACTGTTTTATTAAGAGGTAGTACCGTGCGATCGTTTAAATGATGATTTAGAGTAGGCGGCATTTTCTTGTGCGGTTGCTCAGAATGCTAACTGAATGATGGAATAAATGTGAGGTTATGGTAAACTATGTGTTAGCAGTCAGTAGTGCCGATCTAATTTAAAATTCAAAGCCTACTCTAAATCATCTTTCAAACGATCGCACAGTACTTAATAAAACAGTAAAATTTGTGATTGTATTTACTTATTTTGCAAATTTTTCTCGATCTAAAACTAGCATACTAATAAATAAATTTCCGACAAAGTCATGAATGTAGTTCGATCTCAATTTTCCTCATCATCAAAAACCCAACGCGCGCTGATAAATAATTCATTTCACCAGTCTCGCCTCTCATCTTTTTTTCTTCTGTCGGGAAAATAAACTTCCGGACGGGGCTAGATCCACCCATTTTCTCTTTTTTTTTTTGCGGAATAAGGGCTGAAGGGATAATTGGCGAAAATGAGGATCCGAGCCCTTCCGAATAGCCGTGTTATAATCTTGGGGGATGCTATTTTCCTTTTTTTTCATTTCGTGGGCGTAATGCACCCATTACGCACCTAATTTTCGAAACATCTTTGCACACGAAATTATCCCTTTTACATTTATTTCCCTTAAACCACCACGAAAAATTCCATCATGAGAGGGGAAGAACCGAGCGCGATTTTTTACTTTCATTTTTCATCACACGCGAAAAAAATGAGGGATTTCTTTGGGTTTAGTTGACAGGATGGTTTTTTGTTGCCAGTGCAAAAATATAGTAAATTCTATTACAATTTAAAGAAAAATGAAATGTGTTAGCAAATAATTTAGGAATCTGTATATTTAAAATAGAATTTTGACTAGAAAATAATGATTTGCCTTTAACGAGGGCTTCCACTCCCAGACTAAGCATGGAGTAAAATTTCGAGTTTAGAAAAGCCTGAAAATTTGGTTTGGTCGCGTAGCGCGAAGCGCGGAGCGACCAAACCAAATTTTCAGGCTTTTCTAAACTCGAAATTTTACTTCATGCGCCACGCGTATAAAACGTTGATTTCAAATGAAGTTTAAAATATACCGCTCAGCGAATTATCTCGCGTTTTATACGCGTGGCGCATGAAGTAAAATTTCGAGTTTAGAAAAGCCTGAAAATTTGGTTTGGTCGCTCCGCGCTTCGCGCTACGCGACCAAACCAAATTTTCAGGCTTTTCTAAACTCGAAATTTTACTTCATGCTTAGCCAGGGAGTGGAAACACTCGCTAACGGCTCAAAAATGAACGATTCTATAAAATCCTGTACAGCGGGATAAATAAAAAAAAACATTTGACTTTAATGGTTTCCGAAATTTCGATAAAATTTCACGTTTTCTGCGTTTTATTGAAAATTATTCAAAAAACTACTAATGGGGTGTTTTTAGATTTTACATATTTCGAAAAAACAAGGTTTTCTTAATATATAAATACAATTCTATAAAACTATCTAAAAAGATTTTCTAAAATAATGTATAATCGTTTTAAATGCGTCAAAAATGCGTCAGAAATGTAACCAATGTTTAATTAATTTCCCACTTATGTTTATTTAAATAAAAAATGTAATCAATGATTAGTAGATAATAAAAATGCATTATCGTGGGACAAATGGGCCTTGGTTTGTTTCACCGATTTTTATTGAACTATAACTTTATTTAATAGAGTTTAAAATGGTGAATGCGCCGGGATTTCTATATATGAATAATCAATTGGAAAAATACTTCGTTTGTTTCACTAACTATATAACTATAGTTTATGTATCGAAGTGAGTTTTTTTTTTGTTAATTCAAATTATTTTTTATATATTTTAATCTTATTAACTTGTTACTCATTATTCTCTTGGTAAAACATTTCTACTAAATATAGGTGTTTAATTGATTTAACTTGGTTTGTTTTACTAAAAATATTATATATCAACTAGTTTCGGCTTACTGCCATTTTCTTGAAAATGGCATTAAGCCAAAACTAGTTGAAATAAAATATTTTTAGTAAACCAAACCAAGTGAAATCAATTAAACACCTATATTTTAATCTTGTTTCTCCAAGTGATTCTCTCTGCTCTTTCTTAGAGCATCTACTTGTTTAGATTTTCTGGTAGCAAACAAATTGTTTTATTTTCGAGTCCTAATACCAATAAATCATGTGTATTCTCTTCTTGTGGATTTAATTAAACTCGAAATTTTCTCACCCGAACAATACAAATTTTCGCGCGCGCCGAGCCAAAACTTTATTAATCACGCAAACAGCGAAACTCAATCAGCCGTTTTCTTTCTTTGCTTTCGCGGAAAACGAACTGCGATTCTGAATGATTAATCCTCCGATCGCGCGATTTCTCCACCCCGACGAACAAGTGTTCCCATAATTAATCAGCCCCGCTTCGCGAATTTCACTCGCACGGAAATGTAAATTCCAATCCCCCTTTTCTGATTAGGTTTACACAAATATCCGGAATTATTCTGTAATACCGCATTAAAATTAGATTAAATTTGAGTTAAGAAAATTATTGACTCAGCGTTGCGATAAAAAAAACTCATCGCGCGTTTTCTAAACTCAAATTTAAGTTTATAAAACGCGAGATGAGTTTTTTTTTATATTGCAACGATAAAATTTCACTTGCGCGGAAATGTAAATGTCAATCCCGCTTTTCTGATTAGGTTTACACAAATATCTGGAATTATTCTGTAATACCACATTAAAATTAGATTAAATTTGAGCTAAGAAAATTATTGCCTTAGCGTTGCGATAAAAAAAAACTCATCGCGCGTTTTCTAAACTCAAATGTAAGTTTATAAAACGCGAGATGAGTTTTTTTTATTGCAACGATAAAATTTCACTCGCGCGGAAATGTAAATGTCAATCCCGCTTTTCTGATTAGGTTTACACAAATATCTGGAATTATATATAGCTAAGAAAATTATTGCCTTAGCGTTGCGATAAAAAAAAATAATCGCGCGTTTTATAAACTCAAATTTAGATTAAATTTGAGTTAAGAAAATGATTGCCTTAGCGTTGCGATAAAAGAAAACAATCGCGCGTTTTCTAAACTCAAATTTAATGGGCGTTAGATGGCATTTACGCGTTCGAAACATATATAAAACTTGTATTTTTCTTCATAGCTCATACAATTAAATAAATATTCACAAAATAGTAATTTTTCCAATTTATTCACTCTATATCGGTAAATATTAATCAATCACATCTAAGCAGTATATTTCTAACTTTACAATATGTTAGTGTTTTTTACGCGTGGCGCATGAAGTAAAATTTCGAGTTTAGAAAAGCCCCGTGAAAATTTGTCTCGGGTCGCTGGCGCGACCCTCGACAAATTTTCTACGCGGGGCTTTTCTAAACTCGAAATTTTACTTCATGCTTAGCCTGGGAGTGGAAACACCCGTTAACACTTCTCTTGTTTCATCATTAAAACAGTAATTGACATAATACATTTATTCCAGTTATCAGTTGCTTTATTGACTGAGAAATTGTATGACATGAAAGCAGAATGTCAATTTTGATACGAGTTAAAGAAAAAGTAGTTACTTTCTTTTTATGTCAGACGTCAAAAGACAATTCAGAGTCGATCAATGTGATCTATGTTAGAGTCAAAATTCTGCCGAGAATATCAATTTGTATCAAAAATGTCCAATTTCATCATTACGTGTCAATAAATATCATAGTATGACATTGCATGTATAAAGAACACCATAATAAAATTAAAACCAATACACACATGACACACACACAAACACCTATAAACAATATCCTGACGTGTAAGTTATATTCTTTATCTATCTTTGCTATTACAAGCCATATAATAATTAATTACATTATCTAATTTGTTAAAATTGTGAATACATTTGTTTTCTATTTAAAAATATTTCCTCATTCATTTATATGTGTATGTGTGCGTGCTCGCAGACACGGGCCAGCCAGGCACATACACAAAAACACCAAACCGCATAACGGCAAAACTGACATATCCATCCCTCTCTAACACAAACAATATAAAAAATAACCTACAATTTAATAATTTATGTAAATAAAAATAAAATAAACTCTTATACTTCCCCCAGAATAATACTAATTAATATAATTATCTCACATATATTACCTAATAACACTCCTACAACATCTAACCCAATACTTAATAATTTTTATCCAAGATTAGCCGCCATTTTATTTATTTATAAAACTATCTCGATCATTTTATTTACGTGACTTATTTTAACTGTGTTTTATTTCAACGTACCTTATACAAAATTATAAATAACCTAAACTTAGTGTAAATCTGTTTTTAGTTTTCTACTGATGATGGCTAAGCCGAAACATGTATAGAAAATAAAATTCTTAAAATATTATCAAGAAGTACATTTCTATCTCTCCACTACCCCAATTAGTTAAATAAACACTTGATATAATGGAAAACACACACACTATTTTAATAAATATCATGTTAGAGTGCTAGATTTGACTTAAATAAAGGTGAAATTCTATGTTAGTCAAAAATTCTGATTATCTGGAATTATTCTGTAATGTCACAATAAAATTAAATTAAATTTGAGTTAAGAAATAAGGCAATCAGCCTTATCGTTGCGATAAAAAAATAACTCATCGCGCGTTTTATAAACACAAATTTAAGTTAGAAAACGCGCGATGAGTTATTTTTTTATCGTAACGCGATAAGGCAATCATTCAATCAAATCGAATTGTCTTTATCCATCTGTCAAGTAATCACGCAAAAGTTGCACTTGTTAGAGTCCTCTTCTTTGTCGAAATAGGACTTAATCAGAAACGTTCGTTTCATCTCGAAATCTCGAATTGAAGTGTAGAAAGGGAGAAAGAGGCGTACCAGTGTAAAGGGAGAGAAAGAGGCGAACCAGGGTGGCCGGAAAATGGGGAAAATCGCGCCCTTTGGGCCCTAATCATTTCACCGAGCTTCGGCCATTATACCCGAACTATAACTAATTCCATTCGTAATCGCGCGCGCGCGTGATTTGCGTTATTTATTAAGAATTGGGGGGATTAAAGGAGATTCCGGGTTTAATTAAAGTATCAATAAAGCTATAGGTCTGTTTGGGCTTCAAACTGAATTATTTTTGAAGGACCATTAATGAACTACTCAATAAAACATGTAAAATCCTTTGAAAAATGGTCTAACAAACCGAAACTAGTCGGAATAAAGTTTTAATTTGTGAAACAATACCAAGTGTTTTTTATTTAAATAACTTTACATATTGTAATATGTTTCACCAAGTGCCAGATGAGAAATTAATTCAAGAAATTATGTAAATCGAATTTAACTGTACACGATTTATTTAATACAAAAACAAAATTGATCTCTATCGTAGACAAAACAAATGAATAAAATTAGCTCTTGACGGTTCGAGTTCTTGAAGATGAGTGACTTTCTGTTTTTCTCGCGTTTCTCGTGAAGTTATTGGGGGTGGTGCTTCTCCCTTATTCCGAAGGGAAAGAGATGGTTAAGGTGCTCATTGGTCATCTTCTTTTCGGGGAAAGAAGGATATTTTACCCTCCACGCCGATGTCCCGTGCTCAGTAATCCACCCCAAGACCACTTTTGTTCGCCCAAAACGTGCCATCGCATAATTTCGGCTTAGGTCTTTCGCGAAGACCTTAATGGGCTTAGGTCTTCCGTGAAGATCTTTAATGGGCCCTGTTCACGGGTGATCTCGTGCTATACAATGATGTTGTAAACTGGTCGCAACTCTACAGGGTGTCTAGGAGCGAAGATAATAAGGACCTCGTCCCTTCCAGGTAGCAACCCGCGCTTGTCGCGAGCCTTCTAAATCGGGAATTCGCGGATAAGTCGCGAATCGGCGGCAACAAATTCTTTTCCTTAGATAGAGAGGATCCATGCTGGGTGGAAGATGGCCGACGATGGATATCATCAAGGATTTTCCTACCTTAGTAATTTAGATTAGATTAGATATTCGTAGGGGTGGCCTCATTGGCCTGTACCACAGCGACCTTTTCAGATCTATTGTGGATCCCAATTATCCTAGACGACGTGCTCGAGCTTCGCCTCTTTGTTTACCCTATTAACCCTGACAGTGAGTCTTGGGTGTAGCTCTCTGCGCTTGGTTTAGTGTTGCCCAGCTTTAGGTATCTAACCCGCGCTAGGGCCTCACATTGGCACAGGATGTGGAGAGGATCCTCCTCTTCTTCCTGGCAGAATCTACATATTATATCCTCTGCCAGGCCTATTTTGCTCATGTGTTTGTTGAGCCTACAGTGTCCTGTTAGTAGACGTACTATAGCTTTAACCGTTTTTCTCTCTTGGTTGAGAAGATCGGTCGTGAAAGCCGGCGATTGTTTGTTGAGGAACTGTTTCGCCTGCCTCTGCCCTGGTGTGTTCGTCCACCAGGTTTGAGTTTGTGTCTCTGTCCATTTTTTTATGGATTGTCTGACTGTGGTTTTTGCGATACCGCAGGAGGGTTCCGGGCCAATGAATGTGCTTGACGAGCCTTGTTTGGCCAGTTCGTCTGCCTTTTTGTTCCCTTGGTGACCCTTGTGTCCTGGGACCCATACTATTGTCACTATTTTGCGACCGCCCATTTCGTTGAGAGCGCTTACACAATCCCACACTAGCTTGGAGTCGACCTGTGTGGTGCTTAGTGCCCTTAGCAGCGCTTGGCTGTCCGAGAAAATAGCTACTGATCGACTTTTGTTGTCTTGCTTTGCTATTTCTCCAATGCAGAGGTGGACCGCAATCGCCTCTGCCTGGAACACAGTGGTGTCCCTCGCCAGACTGACTGAGATTTTTGTCTCCGGTTTTGTGCTGTATATTCCGGCTCCGACTCCTTCCTCTGTCTTCGACCTTAGTAATACTGGACTACCTAGACGAGGTAGAATAATTAAACTGAGGATGGGTAACCCGTAGTGGGAGGCGGCACAATGAGCCTAATAAGGTCTAAGTGCAGTGCAGCAATGCGCACTCCCCCTTATACCAGATACCAGATACCTTAGATAGAATTATATTAGAAATTGAAATTTGGTTAAAAAAAAAAACGTGTCGCAGTCGATAGAATTCTACAGAAAATGAAGGAATTAGGCCCAACTGCGCCATATACTCCTCCGATCGATGTGAAAATCTGTATTTAAAACTAATCTACTTAACAATCCGCTTCGCGGAGCGACTAAACCAAGATTTCAGGCTTTTCTAAAATCGAAATTTTGCTTCATGCGCCACGCGTGTGGAACACTGATTTATTCTAAAGAAAAAACCAGTAAAATCTTTTATTACCTCGAGTTGCTATAAATATATTATCAAATTTAAAATAGGGTGCCTTGGAATTTTTATATTGGTAAGGTAAAAAAAAGTTAAGAGCCACTAGTCTAGACAATAACAATAATAGTAATAATAACATAAACTAACCACAGACAATACACCATACTACAACTATAAACCAGAAAATATTTTAGAAAACGAACACTTCAAGCTTTATTATGAGATAACTATACATACAGATAAAATTAGTGCATACAACAGGCCAGATATCACCTTTCAAGATAAAACAAAAAGGTAACTTATTAAATAGACATAGCCATACCAACAGACACAAACACGGCTATTAAATACAAAAAAAAATGGAGAAATATACACCGCTAGCAATCGAAACAGAAAGAATATGGAAACAGAAGCTCGTCAGCATAATACCTTCCACAAAGTCAGCAACCGGTATTATGGGCGCAGCATATGTCAACCACCTACAACAACTGGTACTAGCCCCAATCTTACACCAACATATGCAAAAGGCGACAATCCTAAAAACATGCAATATCGTGAGAGAATTTCTAAGATTGAAATAAATACGACTAAACAGACTTGGTGGTATCCGTCTGCTTAGGAAAAATCCGGAAAAAGCTGAGAAACGACAAATAATAATATTAATAATAATAGTACTTTATAAATACAAGTTGTCTGCATTTATATCTGTTAGGATAAAAATGCCAAACACTCCGTCTTCTAGGATATAACGTTAAATGCATGTAGGACCCGTGTACTGCCTAAATGTTGCGTGCACGTTAAAGATCCCTACCGGTAGGTTGGAACTCCCACCGGGTTCGGCAAAATTCCCGGATAGCTGTAGACCTTATCTCCGGCGTCATGATAGGCCATAGCAGCGTAAATAGATGACGTAAAACCCAAAAACAAAAAAAAACTTTATTTCCCAACAGATGAATACATATCTAATTACAAGGAAAAGTTATCATAAATATAAGCAATTATGGACTTTTAAGGCTTGATTCATTTGAAATTGCCAATCTATCTTGATTTTTACGCAAGGAAACCCCATTTCAAAGCTACCAGTTCGAATATGTAATGAATGAAATTACAATTGAATACATTCGATCCGCTAAACTAGGGTTCCAGAAAAGCCCCATTCCTCTTCCTCTTCCACTTCCTAGAATTGCGCTTCCCGACTAACAAGCCATTGAAGTGCCGCGCTCGCAGAGATGATTGACCGATTATATATACGTATGTATGTAAGGAAGAGGAGGGAGGTGAACCAGAATTGGGTCAATTAGAAAAGCGAGCGCAAATCCTCAAATTAAATTCAAACTTACACTCTGATAATATGAATTAGTATTATCATAGCATAAGTTTAAATGTAATTCAGAAAATTGAAATTAATTAAAATTTATTAAAAAAAAGAATGAATATTGTAGTTGTTACCTACAGACCTCCTTCTTATATTAATTTTCTAAATTCTTGTAGAATTACTACCGACTTTATAAATTTGTTACTTTTATTTAATCTAAACTTAACTATTAACAAACACATGCGCATTACGCACTGATATATTCCTAAGATATTTTACCTACTCCCTATCTAGTAACCGCATCATTAAATATAAACGCCTTACAAACTGTCAACACGGGTTTCTTATTGGCAGAAGCATTGAAACTGAAATGTTTGATTACACGAATGACATATTACTAGCATAAGAAGAGCGGAATGTTGTGTGTGGGGTGTTTTTGGACCTGTCTAAAGCCTTCGACATGATTGACTTCTCTCTATTACTTACGGAATTAAAAAGTATGGTATACGTAGCGTCGCATATAATCTAATAAGCTCATACCTTCATGGTAGGAGTCATGCAACTAAAATTAAAACACCTAGCGGAGTCAATGTTGTTTTTTGGCAGACTGTGGTTTCCCACAGGGTTGTATCCTTGGCCCTTTATTATTCGCCATCTTAATAAATGATCTGTCATCTAGCACTAATGATAATGTATCTATATTAAATTATGCAGATGACATAAATTTATTAACAAGGGGTGAAACATTTGTGGATTTGAAGAGTAAGGGTACTCAAGCCATGTCTTTCGTAAGAAACTGGTTTGAATGCAATTACCTCAAATCCAGAAAAAACGCGCTTCGCTACGCAGCCAATCCAAATTTTCAGGCTTTTCTGAACTCCAAATTTTACTTCATGCGCCCTGATTGCAAAACACTGATCTGTTGTGTTAAATTCAACCTATCGAGAAATCAAGAATCCAAACTTGGCACAGTCGGACTGAACTCTTCTAGAATCCCACAAACTGCGCCAAATTTCGTGTCTTGATTTACGCATCTGTGACGAGTTAAATAAGCCGCAGTAGGATCTATAATCCGCGATTTTACTTTGAAACCATCAATCCAAATTTTCAGGCTTTCCTAAACTCCAAATATGAAACACTGATTTGTTGCGTTAAATTCTAGCTATAGAGAAATCAAGACTCTAACTTGGCGCAGTTGGATTAAACTCCTCTACAATCCCACAGCGCCAAATGTTCAGTCTTGATTTTCGCAACTGTGACGAGTTAAATAGGGCGCAGTCAGATCTAAACTCTTCGGTTTTCTTTTGTAGCGACCAATCCAAATTTTTAGGCTTTTCTAAACTCGAAATTTCACTTTTGTCGTTTTAATTTTCAGTTATAGAATCGTGTTAAATTCCAGCTATAGAGCGTTTTATTGTTATTGCTTTATTTCCGTCGAAATTAATACAATCCCAAAACTATTTTCAAGCATAATTTATTACACTCTGCCTTTATAAAAAAAATAGGAAAATCTGCTTTTATTCGGGCCTGAATAAAACAAACGCCCATCGGGGAAACAAATGCGTTTATTCCGCTAAACGCGCCGATTTCAATTTTATTCATCCTGTTTGTGATTTAGTGCATGTGTGTGTGTGTAACGCACACAGTTTTATTCGTTCGTATATCAAACAACATTGGAATAATTTTATTAAAAAAAATCCATCCTAGTTTGGAATATAAATATAATTAATTTTTATTTTTCATATGCGTTCGCGTGTTGTTCATATGAATGTAGATAGTTGTGCGATAAAATAATAAAATTTAGTTTAGTTTTTTTACAAAACAAAATTATACTAATTAGCTTAAAAATGCTGTATTATGTATGCTAATAATAATATGTAATTTTGCAACTATTTTTATATTGATTAATCAATAATTATATATTTATTAATTCATTTAGGCTACCATATTAAACTGCGTCAAGTTTTGAGCCTGCATCGATCACAAACCTCGGCGCAGTCAACAGGATCATAGAAAATTGTGGAGGGTAGATCGATTAAGCCATATTTAACTCTTTGCAGATGCGGATATCAAGACTCTAAAGTTGACGCAGTCAAATTGAACTCCTCTAGGAACCTAGCGACTGCGCCAGCTTTTAGGTCCTCATTTCCGCATCTGCAAATAGTTAAATAGTGCGTGCAGCCGGATCCAAACTCCGCAATTTTCCATGATCCTTTCGAATGCACCAAGGTTTGTGATCGATGAAGGCTTAAAACTTGACGCAGTCGATATGGGTTCTGCAAAGAGTTCAATAGTGCGTGCAGTCGGATCCAAACTTCACAATTTTCTATAATCCTGTTAGATGTGCCAAGGTTTGTGATCGATAAAGGCTCAAACATGATGCAGTCGATTTGGGATCCTAGAGGGAAAAATGGACATTCGACAATTTTCTTTTTTAAGTCTTCATCGATCACAAACCTCGGCGTAGTCGACAGGATTAAAATTGTGGAGGGTAGATCGATTAAGAGATATTTAACTCTTCGCAGATGCGGATATCAAGACTCTAAAGTTGGCGCAGTCGAGTTTAACTCCTCTAGGAGCCTACGGACTGCTGCTGCATATTTTAACAGTTGTGATGTATTTTAAACTAACGAGTATCTTCCACTCCCAGACTAAGCATGAAGTAAAATTTCGAGTTTAGAAAAGCCCCGCGTAGAAAATTTGTCGAGGGTCGCGCAGCGACCCGAGACAGATTTTCACGGGGCTTTTCTAAACTCGAAATTTTACTTCATGCGCCACGCGTATAAACCACTGATTTACAGTAAAGTTAAAAATGCACTGAAAACAACCCAACTTCAATATTTGTTTAAAATTGGATGTTTTCTTTCCTATCCACGCTGTAAACCAGTGATGGGGAAACTACGGCCCGCGGGCCAAGTCCTGCCCGCGGAAAGGTTTAATCCGGCCCGTTTAAGAGTGCCGTCGTAAGAACGTTGAACGCGTTCTTACTTCGTAATGTGACGACCCGCATAAAAACTACCTACCTACGATTAAGCATTATTCTTTGGCCCGCTACGATTGTCTGGTTATTACAAATGGCCCGTCTTAAAAAAAGTTTCCCCACCACTGCTGTAAACCTTCGGATATTCGTTGTTTTTTTGTAAAAAAAAACTTCAATTCCCTGTAGTCTTTTGGCCACCGAAGACCATGATTGGTCCTTCGAGCTGTAGCCTTCGTAAAGTGGTCCATTGAGTAATAAACTTAGTAATCTGGAGTGATCCTTCAATTTAAAACTTCTAAGAACGAGTGTTGTCCACTCCCAGGCTAAGCATGAAGTAAAATTTCGAGTTTAGAAAAGCCCCGCGTAGATAATTTGTCTCGGGTCGCGCAGCGACCCGAGACAAATTTTCACGGGGCTTTTCTAAACTCGAAATTTTACTTCATGCGCCACACGTATAAACCACTGATTTGCAGTTAATTTAAAAATATATACCGGTGATCAATATTTACCGACATGTGGCGAAAAAATGCAATTTTTTGTGTGAATAGTTTTGGAATAATAATAATAATAATAATAAAAGTAGAATAAATTTAGTTTCAGCAACTTTTATGTGATAATCGATACTTATTATTATTATTACAAAAGATTGACAGTTATTAATTAATTTTGAGTGCTGACAATAATTGACTGCTGTCAAGATTTTATTGAATAACAGATATGACGTCATTGTTTCCAAGGCACTCTTTGCAAAAAAGAAAATATCATAATTTTAAATATCAAATCTTGAATAAATTATGAGTGTGATATGACACGGAGTTCAGAAAAAACTATTCTTTCAAAAAATATGAAAATCCAAAATGGCGCTCATAAGAAAAACAAAAGTTGGCTATGGTCCCCGGGTAAATGTTATAGTTATCATGAAAAAAATGCTACTGGATTCCTCATTGAAAAGTGCCTGTATATTGTCAAAGTTCAAAAAATCAGTTTTTTGTTGATTTCTCAAAAACAGAGGAAAATATTTCCAAATTGTTTTTAGATTATTGTTAGGCCCTAAAATACGCAACTTTGCCCTGTATCTCTTCAAATAACTGAGATCCCCATACGTTCTGTTGAAATACGGGCATCCTGTATATTATTTATTTATTTATTACACGATAGGTTGTAGTTTTGTATATTATTATTTATTACGGTAAAAAATACCATTTACAATCATTTAAAAAACTATTTAACCAGCTAAAAAAAAACAAACTTAAGAAATTGATAAAATTGAATTGTACAACTCTATTCGTACTGATGACTCAATTATTATTTGATATTCAAAAATATTTATGGATTTTTTTTATTTAAGTCTTCGCAGGCGCGGATATTAAGACTTTAAACTTGGCGCAGTCCGATTGAACTCCTCTGGGATTCCAGCGACTGCGACAGGTTATAAGTGTTGATTTCTGTATCTGCGACGAGTTAACTAGGGCACGCAGTCGGATCTAAACTCCGTAATTTTCTTTAATCTCGGCGACTGCACCAAGGTTTGTGATTGATGAAGGCTCAAAATTTGGCGCAATCGGTATGGAATCCTAGAGGAATAGAGTGTTGATTTCTACATCTGCAATGAGTTAATTAGCGCGCGCAGTCGGATCTAAACTCTGTAATTTTCTATGATCCTGTCGACTGCACGAAGGTTTGTCATTGATGAAGGCTCAAAATTTGGCGCAGTCGATATGGAATCCTAGAGGAATGGAGTGTTGATTTCTGCATCTGCAATGATTTAACTATGGCGTACAATCGGATCTAAACTCTGTAATTTTCTATGATCCTGGCGACTGCACCAAGGTTTGTCATTGATGAAGGCTCAAAATTTGGCGCAATCGATATGGAATCCTAGAGGAATGGAGTGTTGATTTCTGCATTTGCAATGAGTTAACTGGGGCGTGCAATCGGATCTAAGCTCTGTAATTTTCTATGATCCTGCCGACTGCACCAAGGTTTGTGATTGATGAAGGCTCAAAACTTGGCGCAGTCGATATGGAATCTTAGAGGAATGGAGTGTTGATTTCTGCATCTGCAATGAGTTAACTAGGGCGCGCAGTCGGATCTAAACTTTGTAATTTTCTATGATCCTGGCGGCTGCACCAAGGTTTGTCATTGATAAAGGAGACTCAAAACTTGGTGCAGTCGGTATGGAATCTTAGAGAAATAGAGGAGTTAAGCAAAATGTACATTTATTATATATTCTTTTTACACCAAGGTTTTTGATTGATGAAGGCAAGGCCGTAGCCAGAAAAAAAATCGGAGAGGGTTATAAAATGTCGGGGAGGGTTTTAATGGTTAAAATATTGCTAACGGTGGAGGCTTCTACTTCGTTACACATCATAATTCACATTTTAACTTTGTTTGTATAACTGAGATAGGTAAAAATATTGTTTTTGCTTTTACATACAAATATTTAATATTTAATGTCGGGAGGGTTTTAAACCCCCATATCCCCCCTGACTACGGCCTTGTATGAAAGCTCGGATTAACTTTATTCCTACAAATCTATATAAAAAAAACCATCTGTTTAATCTACTTATCTATCTACACAACATGAATATATTATGTATAAAAAATGAGATAGCATCCCTGCCTTGTTAACAAAGAAGTTGATGGGGACGGGGGTGGTCGGGGGGTAAAGGGAAAACGCCGAGGGGCAGGTTATTATTACGTCTGTCCCGAAGGTTGGAAAATGCGGACGGGAAAATCAATACGCGCTGAGAGACCTTGACTTAGTTGGGGACTGCCGCATTAGCCTCCATCCTCCCCCGCGCACTGCCCCCCCCCCCCTCCCATCCCTTTCTACTTCCAGGTGGAGGACGCGAAAATTATTTCCCCGGAAAAAAAGGAAAACTTAAATGAGGAAAGGAAAGGTAAATTACTTTAGGAGAAAAGGAGAAATTTGCTGATTTCTTTAACTTTGAACCCGAGGTAAATAGATCGTTTCAAAGAGAGAAAAAATAGAAAAGGAGAGTATTTAGCGTATAATTTTTAACAACTGAAGTAATGTCGTTGATTACTGAGGCACCTAATTTTTGAAAATTCATGATTACTTTAATAAATAAGTAAATAAAATATTTCGGGTTGTCAACTTTTTGTTTTTAGAGTTTTCTTTAGGACTTGTCTAGAGCCTGGGTCTCCAAACTATCTTCTTCGCGGGCCACAAATACAATTTTTTTTTTTTTAATTCATAAACATTTATTTTCCCAATAACTTATACAATTATGTAACAGAGTATGGTAATTAAAATAAAATAAACGCTTATTCCAAAGTATTCTAATAAAAGTCGGCCAAGATCCGATTAATTTTATGAAATTATGAAAAATTCAAGGAACAATTGTTACAATATTTCAAAATATGACATTTACAAAAACATTACAAACAATCGCGGGCCGGATTCATGAAAGTCGCGGGCCGGATTTGGCCCGCGGGCTGTAGTTTGGAGACCACTGGTCTAGAGGAACACATTGCTTACATTTAACATTTAAAAGGAACAAAGTTAAATTAAAAATGCGAATACGGGTTAAAATTGTCTTCAGGAATATTCATTGAATGTTATTCTTTCTTTTCTTTATTTTTGAAATAATTATCTACAATTTTTTCGCTACGCTGTAGCTTCTTCAGGTGAAGAATGTTAATAATAATAATTATTATATTTATTTCCCCTACAGGCCGAAGCCTAATTACAAAGAAACATACAAAAATAACAATATTAATTATAACATAAAACAACTAAGTAAACTTAAGACTAAATTAAATGAGTAGAGTGGAAAAAACGATAAACAAAATGTATTATGAGCTAGAATTGTAATTACAGTAAACATGATTTTAATGATGCAATGATGATTAATTAACATTAACTTATTAAGCACCATTGATACATACACGCAACATTATTAATTTTTTGTTAATTAAATTACTAAATAAGTTAATTTTATATATTACATTATTTGATATGACTTCAAATTGTATGAAGAAAAATATAAATATTTTTTTATTTAAATATATTAATTATTACTCATTTAAAAAAATATAATGTGAGTGTATTTCTAACTTCACAAGATTTCAGTGTTTTATGCGCGTGGCGCATGAAGTAAAATTTCGAGTTTAGAAAAGCCTGAAAATTTGGTTTGGCCGCTCCGCTTCGCGGAGCGACCAAACCAAATTTTCAGGCTTTTCTAAACTCGAAATTTTACTTCATGCTTAGCCTGGGAGTGGAAACACTTGTTAAAAGCTTAAAATTGAGCTTATTTTATAAATCAACGAATGCCTGAAAATTAACAGCGTATACATCGGGATGTACACTACTCAAAAGTAAAAAGTAGTCACTTTTTCAAAGTGGCATAAGTTTTATGTGAGTTTCGGAATCTTGTTGATACGTTTTAATAAAGAAAACACTTGGTTAAATTTCACTAATATTAAGTTATTAGTTAATTAGTAAAATTTAACCAAATGTAACCAAATTTGAACAGATCTCAACTTTTACGTCGTGAAACATATTTAACTATGATTTAATAAAGAAAACTATTAAATCATAGTTAAATATGTTTCACCACGTAAAAGATGCGACACTTGTACAAGATTAGATTATATGGTATAAATACATTGTTTATTTAAATAATCTTGCAACTTTTTGAAAAAAATTATAAAATTTATAATATTTGTATAGATTAGAGCTTAGTTGTAGCAAAAACTAGAATAATTTATTAATTTTCCGATATCAAAACGTCGTACCTTAAGTCAGTTTTACTTAATTATTGTGAAAAGCTCCGGCAAACGAAGAAATCGATTTTCACCTACAGCAGTTTATATTTGTGAAAACTTTCATTTATGGTGCATCTTAAATGTGTTCACCTAAAATGTTGAGAACCAATTTTATCAAGTAGGGTATAGGACACCTTCGGACACTTCAAATTTTTATTTTTCTAAAAGATCTACACTTTCGGTATTTTGAGGGCTTATAACAATGACAATTTAATTATAGACTGTAAAATTTTGAGCTGAAATGATAAGATTTAGTGAAGTTTTTACAGAAACATGATACAGTGCTACAAAAAGTAAGTTTGCGACATTTATTTAACTTAATTTGACATAAGCACACTTCATAATATTTTGTAATACATGTTGTGGAAATTATTACAGATAAAGGACAAGTGTTCACATACAGAGAGTTTTATGTAACACCGAACATTTTCATAACGAGTATTTTTCTTTTACGTATCCATATGCATACGTTGCACATTTTTCGATGCTCGGTTTAATAAAAGAATTTAATTTGAAGCTTTAAGCGAGTGTTTTCTACTCCCAGGCTAAGCATGAAGTAAAATTTCGAGTTTAGAAAAGCCTGAAAATTTGGTTTGGTCGCGTAGCGCGAAGCGCGGAGCGGCCAAACCAAATTTTCAGGCTTTTCTAAACTCGAAATTTTACTTCATGCGCCACCGATACAGAACACTGACATATTACGAAGTTTAAAACACACCGTTAAACTTTACATTAAATCAGTGTTTTGTACCGGTGGCGCATGAAGTAAAATTTCAGGCTTTTCTAAACTCGAAATTTTACTTCATGCTTAGTCTGGGAGTGGAATCACTCGTTTTAAACTTCATGCTGCACGTTTTTGTATAACGCATGACATTTTTCACTATATACATTATGTATATTTAAAAGAAAAATTCATTTATGTAATACAATAAGTTATTCATAGATATCGTACAAAATAATTGCAGAATATTACCTAAAACCAACTTTTAGAGTTATCTCTATAATAGTTCGGCCGGTAATGGGTTAATTAACATTCTTCACCTGAAGAAGCTACAGCGTAGCGAAACAATTGTAGTGAAAATAAATACAAAAGAAGAAAATCTGAAATATTCTATTTACTAATTCATTAAAGTAACTTGGCGCAGTCGATATGGGATCCTAGATGGAGTGTTGATTTCTGCATCTGCAATGAGTTAACTAAGGCGCGCAGTCGGATCTAAATTCTGTCATTTTCTATGATCCTGCCGACTGCACCAAGGTTTGTCATTGATGAAGGCTCAAAACTTGGTGGAATCTTTTAGAGGAATAAAGGAGTTGAGCAAAATGTACATTTATTATATATTCTTGGGTTAATTAACATTCTTTACCTGAAGAAGCTACAGCGTAGCGAAACAATTGTAGTGAAAATAAATACAAAAGTTGAAAATCTGAAATATTCTATTTACTAATTTATTAAAGTAACTGAAGTATAGCGGACACTTTTTTCTCATTAATCACTTGGTAAAACATTTTAAAATATAATGGTTTGTAAATTAAATTCACTTGGTTTTGTTTCACTTATATGGATTTTATTTTCTACTAGTTTCGGCTTAATGCCATTATCAAGAATGATGTACAAATGGATTTGTTTGGGAATATATACAGTTTCGAGTTTTAGGTTTTATTGGGTAATAAAGGCATTTAATATCGGGGAATTCCAAAGGTCTTCGTTGTCGTTGACCACATTTTTACTTGCCTTTATGGCTTTTAACATTTCTAAACCCTCCCGGTAGTTAAGCGTTAATCCCTTATTACCTGTATGCAAAATTTTTAAATTGTTTGAAGAAAAATGGTGATTAGATGTGATACAGTGCTTAGAAAAACCGGTGGTTTGTTTTTTATTCTCTATGTGTTTTTTATGCTCTTTTAACCTGATATCAAAAGACCTGCATCACAATCATCACATTTTAATTCATAAATACCACTTTTCTTCAATTTACAATTTTTAGTTTTGATTTTATTGTTAACTATTAATTTTCCTAAATTATTTGTGTTTGTCAAAATTATGTTATTATTCTTTCCTTTTAAATTATTTTTGATTTGTAAAGACAGTGGCTTAATGTATTCTAATCTATTCCATGTATTGTGTCTGAATTTGCCCCACTATAAAAGTAATTTCGTAATTCTTTGTGTTGTTTATTTTTTAACATTTTATTAATTAAATCCTCAGTGTAGCTATTGTTAACTGCTATTGTTTTTATTGTGTCTAGTTTATTTTCAAAGTCTATTTTATTTAGAGGGATATTGATAAGTCTGTGTAAAAGGGCGTGGAATGTAACTGAAGTAATTATTTATACTAGGGATGAGATATTTGGATTAAAATGAACCTCTCGAATAGTCTCTAAAACAATCTAATCGAATGATCTCAAATCATTTCTCGTATAATCTCTCGTATGAACTCTCCAATGGATTTGTGTAATAAGACTGTTTGGATATACTGTTGAGTAAGTGTTGGTTAATTGGTTTAAGGGATGAAATTCAACGTAATTAATTGCGGAAAGTGCGCTCAAATTGTAATGCAGAATTATTAAACCGGGCAAACAAACCGATGGGGTTCTGAATAGTTTACACTTTAGTAGAACGTACGTCGTCTTTTAGCCCAGAGAAACGCGTTTGCGGCGGCTTCAAGAACACGAACATAGTTTCATATCCCACATGTTTGATGTTAGTTACTTACTTTCAAGGAAAAAACTGAATACGAGAAGAAATTTAATAATAATAATAATAATAAATTGTCTTTATTCAATTGAAAGAAAATACAAAGTAAACAAAAAACAAAATACAGGCGAAGTTCAGCGATAGCTTAAAAGAAAAAAACTATCTCTGCTCTTCCACTTAACCTGTGAGGAAAAAAAAAAATATATATCGTTTAAGAGTGCTAAAAGAATTACAGATTTTTTTTATTTCAATGTTCGTTCTAGAAATTAACTGTTTTATAACAATAAAAAATAAAGAGAGAGAGAGAAAAAAAATATATTTATAATGACAATAATTAAACTAAGATTCTATGGGGAAAACTTATTACATAATATATATTTTTTCATTGCTTGTTTGAAACTATTGTTTGTGAGATTTTTGAGTAGATTGGGTATGGAATTATAAATTTTGTAAATACTAAATGAAAATGATCTAAGAAAAAATGATGTTTTATGTTTAGGTGGAAAAATCCTGCCTCTAAATCTCACATTAATGGTATGAACGTCAGACCGAAATACAATTCTGTCATAAAGATAGGGAGGATGGCGCGTCTGAATAATTTTATTATAAAGGGTACAACAGTGTAGGTTTCGTCGTTCGGTCATGTCTAGCCAATTCAAATCACGTAATTTACCTGATAGGTGACCATATTTTCGAATACCAAATATGAGCCTTAAACACGCGTTTTGAACCTTTTGTATGCGCATTTTAGTATTACAGTCTAAGCAAGCATTGTAAACAACGTCCGCAAAATCAAAGTGACTCAGAACCAACGTGTCGCATAGAAATCTTTTTATTTGCAAAGAGAGGACATTCCTATTAGAATAAATCATCTTCAGATTAAGGTATGCTCGGGAAATGCACTTATTAATGTGAAGCTTAAAACGCAGATTCTTGTCGAAAATAAGGCCAAGATTCCTTACGGAATTGACAAATTCTAAAGTGTCGTTACCAACCATAATTTTTAAAAGAGGTTTTGCAAAAGGCGTTAAGCTATTGGATTGAATAACTTTCTCATTTATCACTTGTTGAAATATTTTGAAATAATATTAAAGGATAAATTAAAAACACTTGGTTTGTTTCACTATTTCAAATAGTGAAACAAACCAAGTGTTTTTAATTTATTCTTTAATATCATACGAAAAGAAATATAAAAGAAGACGCTTCTTTGAAGATTTTTTTTATGATGAGCATAAGCAGAAATTGGGTAGTTGTTTCAATGAATATTTGGGGACTTGTCTCAATGAGAGTACATTTTTGAAAAAAGTCGATATTAATTTTAATTCGTTTTTATATTCTGTAAATATTCTGTAAACTATTGACAAACTTAATTTTTGTTTATAGTAAATTTTTTTTCATGGATAATATTTCTATAACAAAAATGCGGACGCAATGGGAAATAAACAGCGTTTATTTGGGTACATATAAGCAACGGGAAAATAATCCGTTCGATAAATTTCCAAACCTATCCTGGGTTTAACCCGTTATTTCCCAGTAGGCGCGGGTGACGAGTAAAAGCTTTTCGCTCAAACCGCCCGACTTAAAATCGGGAAGATTTTTTTTACCGCTTGTATATAAATACAACATAAACATATAGAGAGAGTTTTATTTAACACCGAACATTTTCATAACAAGAATTTTTCTTTTAAGTATATATATGCAGACGTTGTACATTTTACCACGCTCAGTTTATTAAAAGAATACACTTAGAAGCTTTAAACGAGTGTTTTCCACTCCCAGGCTAAGCATGAAGTAAAATTTCGAGTTTAGAAAAGCCTGAAAATTTGGTTTGGTCGCGTAGCGCGAAGCGCGGAGCGGCCAAACCAAATTTTCAGGCTTTTCTAAACTCGAAATTTTACTTCATGCGCCACCGGTACAAAACACTGATTCAATGTAAAGTTCAGCGGTCTGTTTTAAACTTCGTAATATGTCAGTGTTTTGTACCGGTGGCGCATGAAGTAAAATTTCGAGTTTAGAAAAGCCTGAAAATTTGGTTTGGCCGCTCCGCGCTTCGCGCTACGCGACCAAACCAAATTTTCAGGCTTTTCTAAACTCGAAATTTTACTTCATGCTTAGTCTGGGAGTGGAGCACACTCCATTTAAAAAAAACAACGTATATATAAAGATTTACGGCATATACGCTGTAATTGGGACATGTATACTTGAAAGAAAAACTCATTATATGTACAAGTTGAGGGATTAATTGCAATTGATTAGCTACAATTTGTAATGGTCATATAGGCAACCCAATTTACACATAACCTAAAAATTAAAGGTGTCAAATCGTATTTTATGAAAATGTTTGGTGTTATATAAAAGTCTCTGTATTTACTGAGGTATACATGTACATATAATATTCAGGTTGAGACGAAACAAAAGGATCATGTAAAGGAAAAATTCCGTAGGGTAAGACCATATACTCAAATAGGTAGGTTCAACTTATATAAACAACTAGATTCAACAGACTTTAACTTCATTCAATGTAATAATACTGACCTAGATTCAAAATTCTCAAATTTTTTAAATATTATTTGTAACTGCATGGAAAACTGCTTTCCGGAAAAAAATGTAACTGTATTCAACCGGTCTAAAATGTCAATAAAATGGTTTAATAATGAATTAAAGCAAATGAGAGACACACTTATGCTGCTGAGAGAAGCAAGTACAAGATGCCCTGAGGTAAAATTGAATTATATTAACTATAAAAGATCTTATCAACAGGCCATTAAATCTGCAAAAATAACTGCAAATGATACTTATATAAAGCAAGCCCCCAATAAACCAGCAGCTATGTGGGCACTTGTGCAAAACAAAAACAATAGTAAGAACCATACTGACAATGTGTGTAACATATCGGCTGATGATTTCAACTCATATTTTAGCACCGTTGCCAATAAACTAACCGATGCACTTCCAAGCTCAAACTCTAAACCATTTGATTCATTATTGAATATAGGTACAAATAATAATTTTCCATATTTTGAATTCAAAGAGGTGAGTCCCAACGTGGTAAGGAGTGTTGTACAAAATCTCAAAAATTCCCATGCAAGGGATATCTATGGTACTTCGACTTCTATCTTAAAAAATATCATAGATACCATCATTAGTCCGTTTACTGTGCTGATCAATTCTTGCATAACGCATGGCTCCTTCCCTAGCCCTCTTAAAATAGGATGCGTACTGCCTGTATTTAAGAAAGGAGATAGTAACGAAACGAACAATTATAGACCAATATCTCTGCTGCCTATCTTCTCAAAAGTGATTGAAAAAATATTGTATAACCAACTCATTCTCTTTCTAGAGACCAATAACATTCTCAGCAACAGTCAGTTTGGCTTTCGGAGGGGTTTTTCGACGGAGGACGCAATTCTGGCCCTTACACATAAAATTTCAGAACGCTTTGACCAAGGTTTGGATACTGTCGCTTCCCTATTGGACTTGAGTAAGGCTTTTGATTGCGTCGACAGTGGGATCCTCCTCCGGAAGCTTTACTGCTACAATATTTAGCCATTGAGCTGTCGCTTATTGAATTCTTTTATGAGCGATAGACGGCAGAGAGTATTAATTAATAACATCCTGTCAAGTGAATCCCAAATAACACTTGGTGTGCCGCAAGGGTCTGTTCTCGGGCCTCTGCTTTTTATATTATATATAAATGACCTGCCATCACAGCTAAAAAATGTAATCAATATAGACTCCATTTTGTATGTTGATGACATCACTCTCACGCATCAATCTAAGATGATTAAAACGAACATGCCAAATATAGAGGAATCGGTGTCACAAGCTTCAGAATGGCTTGTTACTAACAAATTAACATTGAATAAAAGTAAGTCCGTGAACATGCCCTTCTCTCTAAAATCACGGGAGAGCAAAAACTGTAAATTCCTTGGTGTACACGTGGATTCCCAGCTGAACTGGCGTAGGCACACAGAGCTTCTATCATCTAAATTGAGTAGCACAGTCTACTTGCTAAGACAACTTACTAACACCTTACCACAAGCCGCTCTAAAAACAGCATATTTCGGATATTTCCAGTCTCACTTAACCTACGGAATACTGGCATGGGGTCACTCTTCTGCCCTCATGAATCTATTCAGGATACAGCGCAGGGCTGTAAGAGTGATTGCATGTCTAGCCTATAGAGCTGAATGCAAGGAGGCCTTTATTAATTTAAAAATCTTAACACTACCGAGTGCCTATATGCTTAAATGCATCAATTATGTTTGAGGAAACTTATCTAAATATGTTACGCATGTAAAGATACATGACCACTGCACTAGACAAAGACACAACCTCTATCCGGCACGTATGCGCTTATCTAAATCATTAAATGGTGTCAACCACTATGGGCCTAAATTATACAATGCCCTGCCCAATCATATAAAATCACTACCATACAAAAGCTTCAAAAAAGCTACACGGAATTATTTTCTAGCAAAAGCTTTTTTCTCCATAGATGATTGCTTATCTAATAGATTCCTAGATTTTAATGTGTTAAATGTTCAAACTATGTAAATTTAACGTGTTCTAAATCTTTGTGTATTTTTTATTGTTTTGACGACGGGGTACTTCATTTTTTTTTCTTTTATTTTTAAATACCAAACTAATATATTTTTTATTGATTTGTTATATATAATTGTATGTTTGTTACTCCTACGTTTTTAACTACTTCAATGTGACTTATGTAAACCTTTTGTTTTAACATGCAATAAATGATTTGATTTGATTTGATTATAAATACCTACATAGATTTATTATATATTTACAAAAATATAACAGCTACGGCTGTTACTTGGTGAAATTTTATATCAACACTTTAGTAAATAATGCACTTTGTTAAGATAAGAATAAAACACTTTAAACTTGTTTGTATAACACTAATTTATTTTTAGTGGCTGCAGTTTCGGGAACTTTAGTTTGCCATTATCAAGCGTGTAGTAAATAAAACTAGAAACAAAACAGGTATACGGTGAGGATTTTTTTTTCGCCGAACATAGGTTTCTTATGCTCAGTTTTTAAAAGCCCATGTCAATACATTCTTTTATTTAATTACGGTAAATCATCTCAATACAATAGGAGTTAATGTTTGGGCTGGAATAATTGACACTACCCTTATTGGTTCCTTTTTTATTGAGGGCAACCTAACTGCTGTGAAATTTTTGGAATTTCTTCGAAGAGACATTATACAACAACTACAAGTCTTCAATATTGAGAAAGCATGGTTTTAAATGGACGGCGCTCCACCACATTCCACAGGCCCTGTTACACGTTTCCTGAATGAAACCTTCCAGAATCGCTAAATTGAAAGATTTAGACCCATAGCTTGGCCACCTCGGTCCCCCGATTTATCGCCAAACGATTTTTTTCTTTTAGGTTATCTCCAATCCAAAATCTACAATAAAATAGCAATAGAGAGTACGGAAGAACTAAAAAACGGAATAAGTACCGCCTGCAATGAAATACAACCAGATTTTTTTAAGAAATACTGTACAAGGATTTTACAATCGCTTGGAGCAGGAAGGTGGTCACATTTGTACTAAACCTAAAATAAAATTTCAGTCTCTTCAAAAGCATAAATAAAATATCTGTAAGTTTGGTTGCCTAGTCCGTGAAATTAATAATATAATGTATTGACATGAACTTTCTAATACTGAACATAGGAAACGTATGTTCAGCGAAAAAAATCCTCACTGTATATACAAAAAGCAATCAAATGAATTACAAAACAGCTTTAAAAATGGGGGTATACATTAGGTTAAGCTGGTCGTTGATTGGGGGATTCCCGGATTAGCGCGGGTTTTGTTTATTTCTAGGGATTCAAGGAGATTCATCTATCGACCCTTTTCGGCACAATGAATGATGGTAAGTACATCTTTTCCAAAAGTATGGTTTTATCTAAAATATGTTTTGCAAAAGATGACTTATCACACTGTCGCAGCCAAAAAGAGCGCATATGTTCCTTAAGCCTAGTGTTCAGTCGAGAATTAGAAAACTGCCATGCATTTTAGGGGTCTGTATGGTGGCGGTATCTGGCGACAAATGCTGTCACTTACACCACCGAAATGGAAAAAGAGTGTGTGTCGTTCGAGTGGAATGGCCACGCGAGTTTCTCACTGGATTGGTTTAAAATTATTTAGTTTGTGGTGTAAAGACTTAATTAGTTAAGAAATCGTCTACATCACCCAAATCGGAAGTTAGCGGTGCGGAATGGACTAAAGGTAAGTGGCAGCAGTGATCCGTCACCCCTTGTGCGCCCCCGATGCCAGCACTTCTGATCTTTGACGATGAAACTAAAAATACAGTCCACAGAAACTGATTCTCCCCCAACACCTAGTATTATAATTTTGACCAGATTGGCCAATATATACACCTTGACAATCGATACAAGTTAATTTATGCACTCCTGATTTATTAAGTTTATCTATTTTGGTTTTATTATTGAAAATATAATTAATAATTTTACCTGCAACCACATAAGAAAACAGTGTTTTCTTAACCCCCTTACTGATCTAGAAAACACTGTCATAATCACGCGTTTGTTGTAACAAAAAAATGACAAACGTCAGTTTTGAAAAGTCATCGTACAAGTGCGACACGTTATTCAGGTAATGTCTGATTCAAGCGACTGTGAATTAACGCCTCCGGATGTGGCCGCACGTGCCAAAGCGATTAATGATATACAGTTACCCGAAAAATTGCAATTTCAAAAAAAATTAGTGCAGCTATTGATCCCATTCTGCTTAGTGACGATCAACCTTCCACTTCACATGGCCCTAGAAGAACAGCTGCACAAACTCCTGAAATTGCAAGCAGCAGAGAAAACTATGAAAACGAACACATGGAAACAGCTATTGAGCCTGCGGTAATTTGTGATAAACAACCTTACATTTCACAAGCACCTGAAGTCAGAAGCAATGCAGAAAGCAATGAAAACCAACATATTGCAGTTAATACACAAAACTCAATGCGAAATTGTAGCTTTTCTTTTAATAACTGTTCTGTAGTTATAAATAATCATTATCATTATAATAACTAGTTTGCACAAAATAATATGAAAATAGATAAAAATAAAACTTTTTGCCAGTTGCTACTTAAATCTACATTACTATATTTGGTGTTCGCATGAAAACTATATAGGTGGTTGCAGGTAAAACTATGTACAATACGCGTGTGGTAGGCATATTACGTGCTCGTGAAGTTAACACACTCGCCGCTGCGCGGCTCGTGTTTAACTCTACACTCGCACGTAATATGCTGTTTACCACACTTGTAATGTAATATACTATTACAAAATAGTTTAAACGCTATTTCTATGTTTTCTTAGAATGTTTTTAATTTGGAAACTAACATTACCAAAATAAGTGATTGGTTTATAATTTATTCCAGCATATAATAAATGTTAAATTTGTAAAAATGTATGTTTTTTAATAAATTTGTCAGCCAGATCAGGGCCGTACCCATTATTAATGGCCATGCCTCTGATCAAGCTATTTTACAGCTTGTGACCAAGCGTTAAATAGTTAGTATTAGTTTTATAATTAATAATAAATAATACATTAACTAACCTCGTAAACTATATTGTAATTAAAGTATTTGTATTTAAAAAAGTCTATTTTTATAAGTAATATTGAATATTTAAAAAAAAACGTGCGGCCACCCAATTATCCAGCCGAACTAGCTTATGCCTACGTGCAGTAGACGTTTCAAGATGACTCGCGACATTAATAATTTTTTTTTTCAAATAGTTAGTTCGATATTTTTTAAATAAAATTCCTGTTGCAAAGGAAACTTGGGGCTATGATTTGGTAGTAATTATAAGTTGGAAAAATTTCAATTGCGTATTTGCGTGTCTCACAAAGTTTAAATTTATGTTTAAAAATTATAAAAATTGAAAAAATTATAATTCATTAACGTATCAAGATATTTATTTGATTTTTTTTATGTGTCTGAAGCTCAGGTCATTTGTTTTTACATAAAAAAAACAGCTAATAAATATTTGAGCGGTTCCAAAAATATATCTATTTAACCACGCATCGATTTTCGTTATAAATTCACATGTAAAAATTAACTATGTTTATGAATTAATTACTCGTTAATTATAAACACTATTTTATTGAAAATCTATACTTCGGGGATCTGAAGTATGAGGAACATGATGCAGTACCTAATTTTTTAAACATTTTATGTTGAGAATTACCCCCCGCGCACAACCGTGGCCGTGGCCGCGCTGCCTTCAATCGGCCACACTGTGAGCTGTACGGTCGGTTATACGGCGCACAGTGATAGGAAACCGACCGAAATGCGACAAAACCCCACAGTTTTATTATTATGTGAGGTATATATTTGAAATTCGGTATGGTTATACTAAAATCAAAATTGGAGTTTACTCCTCGCATGTGCTGAATTCAAGAATTAAAATTAGGCGCAGTCGTACTGAACTCCTTTGGGATCCCAGCGACTGCGCCATGTTTTGAGTGTTGATTTTCGCATCTGTGACAAGTTAAATAAGGTGCGGAAACTCCAGAATTTTTTATGATCCTTGGATGGGATGTTTTAAGTACAGTTACATCTTGATGTTCCCATCTGTGACGAGTTAAATACGGCGCGGAAACTCTACAATAATTTATGATCCTGGGATGGGATGTTTTAAGTATAGTTACATATCGCAAAGAGCAAATTACTCAAATTTGAAAAGCGCAAGATTTGTTCAGACGAAATAATCATTGGTAAAATGTATCAACCTTAGGTAAGCGGTGAATTTCAAATAACATTAGAAATCAGTGTTTAATACGTGTGGCGCATGAAGTAAAATTTCGAGTTTAGAAAAGCCTGAAAATTTGGTTTGGCCGCTCCGCGCTTCGCGCTACGCGACCAAACCAAATTTTCAGGCTTTTCTAAACTCGAAATTTTACTTCATGCTTAGCCTGGGAGTGGAAACCCTCGTTTAAGGTTGCGGTTTACTAGAGTGAGACAGACTCTGCTCGACCATTTGGTAGAGTGAGATAGACCTATATATCAATTTCCAGCATAGAAAGGTAAACGTAATATATCATAGACATTTTTTTTTCATGTGTGTTAAACTAACTGTATGCAAAATGTACGGACACCCTTGAGTTTTACGTAGTACAAGTTTTTATTGTCTAAAAAGGAGTAAATAAATAATTCAAAAATAGCTATTTTCAGGGTTTTTTTTTTACAAAAAAACTAAATATCTTAATCGTTTTAAATAGTGACATAAAAATCCCTCAAGTTTTAGGATTATTTTGAAGTATCATGTAATATTGTCCCATAATCAGAACATGAATGGTGCTGGAACAAATGACTACCAAAAACGTTGGATTTTAACCTTAATAAATCGCAACCTTAAGCTTCAAATTGAGCGGTTTTCTAAATCAACTAATGAATAAAAATTTACTTCGTATACATCAGGATGTATATACCTAAAAAAAATCATTTTACATCTAATGGATTTTATTTATAGGTACATAGATTTATTTATATTCCATATTGCATATTGCGTTTCGAATTTAACCTGATGAAATATACGCGTGTACAGAACGTGTAATTATTGTAAACATTTTTTCGCGTTATTTCCGGTAATGTTAAATTCGGAATGCGCGTGAGAGTGTGTGTGAATTAATGTAAATGTAAATAGTGATTGGAGTTTGTTTGGTAATCAGCAATTTCCATTTTGATTCGTTTTTTATTCGCTAATAATTGCGACGCGTCGGACGATTCGGATTGAAATAAAACGCAATTTTTGTTTCTCAGTAACAAAAATTCGTTTCATCACGTTTTCATTCGATAATTGGAAAAATGCGCTTAAAAATCTCTTGCTCTTGCAAGGGCCGTGGGCCGTGGGTTCGAATCCCACCGGGAGGGTGACACTTTTTTATGGGGAAATATCTGTAGCCAATACGTTGTGACGTTCATATGAATTAGATAACGTGTGTATGTGGATAAGTTAATTTAAATCGAAATAATTAAATACAATTAGCAGATGACTAGTACAACTCTTAGCCAAAGTTTTTCAGTCAATTTCTTAGTAAATTTTGTCTTTCTCAGTTGTATTTTAACGTATCTCGCTCTCAAAAAAGAGAGTACAATTTCGGTATTATTTTGAATTTTTCAGTGTCTGCTTGTAATTTTCAATCTTCTTCCGTTTCGCCTAATTCCAACAAAACCCTTTTACAAACTTGTAAATAAAAAAAAAACAAATCGCACCCTTTAATTAAAAACCAAACATCGCTACCGCAAATTTCCGACCAGACTTTTTCACAATCAGCAAATTCCGATTGACAATTGGGGCCCAATCAAGGCGGCTTTGTCTTTTTTTATTCGTGTGTGACAATCGCTCGCTTCGGGCAAATAACGTTTCCATTAAGTGACTCACAGAGAGCCCGTCCATCAAACGCCACAAACGCGTAATTACTGTGTTGATTTAACCGTCGAATTTAACTGCTCTGCTCTGACCAGACCTCTTCTGCAGATGCACGCTCGCGCGCACAGAAGTAAAACTCATCAAGTGCGCGGATAAGTAAAGAGACTTGACGAGTTTCGCTTTATAAGTGTGCTGGATTTATTCAATTAACACCTAGCGCTAAATTTCGTGGGCGTATTTTGATGCGCTGGAGAAAGAGAAATAGAAATGAAAAACGAGAAGCCGGTAATTCTAGGATATTACACAACCAGACGTTGGCATTAAATCTTAAACGATTCTAATTGCGGGATAAACAGCTGGGTTGGTGATGCAGGAATTGTTGATTGCTCTATTAAGTGCTGTTTCCTTGTAGACAAATGACAGGAGTTAATAAAGACACGTTCTTCAGGTTTTTCTTTTTCAAAAAATGTTAAGTGCAGTTTCCTTGTAATAAAATGACAAGAGTAAGTAAAGACATGTACAGTTGCGAGAGAAAAAACTAGTACAGCAGGGAGCTTTAGCCACGTCTAAAATGTCGTATTTTTTCTGTAAAACAAACTTGTCATGTACAGGTAACTTGTTAACCTTTGGCCAACAAGGTGGTGTTTCTGTTGACATAATATATAAAATCACGAAAAAACTATTCGTGAAAATGCAAACAATGTCTTTATAAAGAAGACAACTTAAGACGATACATATCAATTGAAACAACTACTTCCCGTGCAAATACACTTCCGGATATTGAATTATACAATGAAATATTTAATTTAATTTGATTTGTTACAACGCTCTGTTCAAGTATGGGTGTTGATATGCACTTCACGCTTTTTGCGTTTCGGTCAGTTAAGGCAATTACATTTCGTTTGGCATTTCCACAAATTTGTCAATTTGATTGACAATTTGAAAAATCAAAGTGAGTCCAGTTTATATAGCCAAATATTTTGCTGTACTAGTTTTTTTCTCTCGCAACTCTACCTTAGTTCGAAAAATATTTGGCACACAAAAATTGTTGATTACTCTATTAAGTGCTGTTTCCTCGAAGATAAATTACGAGAGTTAACAAAGACACGTACTTAAGGTTTATTTTTCGAAAAATAATTACTACATGAAGGTAAAGAGAAGTGTGTTTGAAAAATTGAGTGTCGCATCTTTTTTTTTTTTCTGGTATCTATTAATTTCTCTTGCTTTTGGTGCTTGTTTGCTGCATTCAAATTTCGAATGCCCGGGTGATTTATCATTTATGAAAGCGTGGAATTAACCGATCGATCGATATATTCATACGAAAAGGAAAAATCAATGAGCGCTGACGAGCCGGGTCCACTTTAATGATGGATGATCTTTCGACGTCGAGCTGAAAGCTTTTATTTGTCCACACGCTAAAACGCACACACACACATACGAGATTACTGAAATAATATACGCATGCATTCATAAAGACATCAATTTCCGCGTAAAAACGCTCTCCAGATTGCTAGAATAGTATTTTATGCAACTAGATGAGGTATGATCCTTATGTCGCACGGGGACAAGTTTTGCGGTGCGGTTAGAGCGTCTAAGAAAAATGCGTTCCGTCAGAATAGTATTTTATAGAACAAGAGCGAATATGATCATAATTAAAGCGCTCTCCATATTGCCAGAATAGTATTTTATGCAACTAGACGAGGTATGATGCTTATATCGCACAGGGACAAGTTTTGCGCTGCGGTTAGAGCGTCTAGACAATAAAGAAATGCGTCACGAGAATAGAATTTTATAGAACAAAAGCGTATATGATCCCTCTTACCACTTTTTTTGCAGATAGAGCGATTTATAATCGTTCTCCAGATTGCCAGAATGGTATTTTATGCCACTAGTGGGCCGTGACTCGATTTTTGGTGGGTCTCGACACATGATCTTTAATGTATATTTATTAGTGATCGGCAAGATCGAGTATCTCAATAATCGAGTGAGCGATAATCTAACAGTAGAAGTAATTTGTACGAATCAAGCAAGCGATATTTTTTGTATTGATGAAGGAATCGTAAACTAACCTAACTTAGGCAGTTTATGTATTTTTAACTTCACATTGAATCAGTGTAGTGTACGCGTGGCGCATGAAGTAAAATTTCGAGTTTAAAAAAGCCTGAAAATTTGGTTTGGTCGCTCCGCGCTTCGCGCTACGCAACCAAACCAAATTTTCAGACTTTTCTAAACTCGAAATTTTACTTCATGCTTAACCTGGGAGTGGAAAACACTCGTTAGAAAATTAAAATTGCCAAAATTAACCTAACAAATTGAAAATCAATCTAATTTAAATAAAGTTATATATGACGTAACGTAATTTTACAAATCTGGATAGTGTTGGGTTGTTATATTACCGATTAGCCTAACCATAAATAGATTAGGCTGGCTACCAGTTACTCAAGTCAAATAGTTGATGGATACGTAAGTACCTAACCTTAAAGTAAAAACGCACAACCTAACCTAACTTCACAATCTATCAACTAACCCAACCCTATCTTACATACCAATTATTTGGAATAATTTCCGGATACTGAGTTTTCCTCAGCCTTTATTAGGTTGGTGGTTGATTACTGTAATATCTAGCAATTAACACAACCTAGTGTTAGGTTATATTACCGACTAACCTAACCCTAAATAGATTAACCTAACCTTAAAGTACTAACGCGCAACCTAACCTAACTTCAAAATCTTTCAACTAACCCAACCCTATCTTACATACCAACTATTTGGATTATTTTCCGAATACTGAGTTTTCCTTATCCTTAATGAGTTGGTTGTTGATTATTGTAATATCTAGCAATTACCACAACCTAGTGTTAGGTTATAATACCGACTAAACTAACCCTAAACAGATTAGGCTGGCTACCAGTTACTCAAGTCAAATAGTTGATGGTTACGTAAGTAACTAACGTCCAACTTGACCTAAGAAATTAGTAACCTTACCTAACCGAAAAGTACTAACGTGCAACCTAACCTAACTTCACAATCTATCAACTAACCTAACCCTATTTTGCATACCAACTATTTGGATTAATTTCCGGATACTGAGTTTTCCTTACCCGACATTACGTTGATTATTGATTACTGTAATATCTATAATCTGTTTTTTTTAATATGACCAAATTTAGGGTATATTTACTGCGAACAGTTGCTGTCCTGCTTTAACAGTAGGGTACCGTGCGGTCGTTTAAATTATGATTTAGAGTAAACGGAATATTTTTTGTACGGTTGCTCAGAATGCTAATTGAATAATGGAATAAATTTTAGGTTATGGTAAACTATGCGTTAACAGTTAGTGGTGCCAATCTAATTTAAAATTCAAAGCCTACTCTAAATCATGTTTTAAATGATCGCACGGTATTTTCCAACGTCATTGGAAGACATACATATCATGTATGTCGGTCTGACACAATCGTATCTCGCTTTGGTTTCCATTCCGTAACCCCGCAGCAGCCTATGTACCCACTGACGTCATATGTTGCTATATTCAGTTCACAGATGTATTATAACAATGACAGTAAATGTCTAGAAGTTTACTGTCATTGAACATATGACGTTTCAATTAATACCTTACAATTCTTCTTCTTTTGGGTAATTAATGACACTGGCAACCGTCAAAGCAATCAAAATCAAATTTTTATCACAATTATTTGTAGAGAAAATCGGATCCAGAGAAAATAATAAAGTATAATGTATCCCCTACGTTACACATGATACATTATTACGATATTTTCTGTGTATTTCTTTTTTATTCAGAAAGCAAAACACATATTGTATAAAAAGTGCTTTGAGATGCTACAGCCGCAGCGTATAACTTGAGCTCGTGTGATTTAAGCATAATTTTATAAAAAGCGCTTTGAGATGCCTTCGATCGCGGCGCATAACTTGCCATCGTGCGATATAAGCATCGTATCCGCTCTCGTTACATAAAATACTATTTTCAATTGAAAATGCGCCTTGAACCATACGAAACTTCGAATACTCTATGTATTCCGTTACGGTGTTTCTGAGCCGGTATGAACGCAAAGTGTGAAATAAAAAAAAACACTGGCTTTTATAGGAGTTTTATCGTCGCCAATCGGATTTTATGACAGTTTTAGCGTATCGCAAACGACCAATATAAATTTGCAACGTTCGCCGGAACGCGTAAACACCCAATTTAAATTTCAATGAAGACGTCACGCTCTTTTCACAACTGACAAAAATTTTAACGCAAAACCGACAGCGCCAAAATTAACCACGGATGATTTTGCACTCCGCTCTGCATATTTTATCAGAAATGCTAGTGAAATAAGGTAACACACACACACACACACACTATCACACACACAAAGAGTACAGTTTATTTATCTAAAATTTACTGGATATTTTTTAATCCTCTCTAATTCTCTTAACAGTGAAATTCGCACTCTGCTCTGTGTATTTAATCATAAATATTAGATTTAGGTTAGGATTACGGTCCGGCATAAAAACCTGCCGTATTTCAAAAGGTAGTCACAAACAAACAAATAAAGATACAGAAAAAATAGTTTTATTTCTGAACAAGAAATACTATGAAATTTTATATTACTTGGTTTTAAAAATTATGCCCGTAAATGGCGTCCTTCATTGCTGATACATTGAAAAAGCCTTTACCGAAAGTTGTTCATAGTTCGTTGTGTCATTTCCGGTGGAATGGCGGCCACTACCTAGGCGATTGCCTCCCTAAGTGCTTGCAGGGTTGTGGGGCGATGTATGTACACTTGCACCTTTAAGTAACCCCAAAGAATTCACAAGAGATCTGCAGAGGTCGCAGTGGTACAGGCCAAGAGGCCACCCCTACAAATATCTAACCCCAAAGAATCAACAATAGATTTTAAAAGGTCGCGGTGGTACAGGCCAAGAGGCCTAAAGAAAAAAATCACAAGTAGACAAATCGCGTCACCTTGGGGGGCAGGCGATGTCTCAGCGCAAAGAAAGAAGACGTCCAGGAAATGTATGTACACTTGCACCTTTAAGTAACCCCAAAGAATTCACAAGAGATCTGCAGAGGTCGCAGTGGTACAGGCCAAGAGGCCACCCCTACAAATATCTAACCCCAAAGAATCAACAATAGATCTGAAAAGGTCGCGATGGTACAGGCCAAGAGGCCTAAAGAAAAAAATCACAAGTAGACAAATCGCGTCACCTTGGGGGGCAGGCGATGTCTCAGCGCAAAGAAAGAAGACGTCCAGGAAATGTATGTACACTTGCACCTTTAAGTAACCCCAAAGAATTCACAAGAGATCTGCAGAGGTCGCAGTGGTACAGGCCAAGAGGCCACCCCTACAAATATCTAACCCCAAAGAATCAACAATAGATCTGAAAAGGTCGCGGTGGTACAGGCCAAGAGGCCACCCCTACAAATATCTCTCCCCAAAGAATCAACAATAGATCTTAAAAGGTCGCGGTGGTACAGGCCAAGAGGCCTAAAGAAAAAAATCACAAGTAGACAAATCGCGTCACCTTGGGGGGCAGGCGATGTCTCAGCGCAAAGAAAGAAGAAGTCCAGGAAACAACTCATTCAAAATTGCTAGAGAACGCAGCGAAGTGTGAGCTGTGGCCCCGTCTTGTTGGAACCAGACTTCTCTCTTCATAATCCGCAACAAACTGGTTTAATTTAGGTCGGAGAAAGATCTCAGTCATGAAACAGCAGCGATTGAAAGTAACCGTTACCGTTAGCCCGTCTTCTTTATTTATTTATTTATTTATACAATCACGGAAATTACTTTTCCTATATGAGATTGTACATCACTTGAACTAATATAACTAAATATAAAACATAAAACAATGAATACATAAAAGATAATTATGAGCCGTGCATTAATTCTAATATATAGTTAAAACATATTTTTGAATTTATCATATTGAAAATGTCAAGAGAAGGATCTTATGATAGTAATTTATTGTACACATCACACATTGAAAATATAGGCGATCGAATCATAACATTTGTTTTGGGAATTGAAAGTTGAAAGAATCTGTTGTGTCTTAAGCCATGGGGAACGTGAAATTTAATCTGAGCAACAATCTCTGGACAATCAATTGAATTATTTAATAATTTGTAAAGCGCAGTTATAAGATGTGCTTTACGTCGACGTTCCAAAGATTGTAATCCAAAAGCTTGAAGTAGCGATTCATAGCTTATAGTGTAGTCTGGATAGAGTCCTGACTTCTTAAAATATAAATACTTAACTAGGCGTTTTTGAATAGATTCTATTAAATTAGAATATTTAGCATAACATGGATTCCAAACACAACAACCATATTCGAGCCGAGATCGAACGTACGCATAGTATAACGATAGTATAGCATAGTATAATTTGGAATTGCAACAAAATACGGACCCAACACCCCAAATTCAGCAACGGCGCACCAAACACTCACACGAGGGTTGTGAAGTCGATGTTGGAGGGTTTTCGGTTGCCCAGTAGCGGAAATTTTGTTTATTTACAGTACCGGATAAGTGGAAGTGGGTCTCATCAGACGAAAAATTTAAAAATCTCTCTCACTTAATTCTTGGGTAACTACGAGTTTCGCTCACCCTTTACAATTTATAGTATTCATCTAGATTTAATTAATAAGTCAAATTAAGATTAATCAACTGCACTCTTGTTTCGTTACTTATCTCTAATTCTGTAAGTTTACTTTTTTAATTCAGAAAACATCGTGCTCTTTCAATTACTTTCAACTTTCTCATTCAGCACACATAAAACTTGTTCAATTTCAATTATATTTACTGTATGAAGAATTAAGTGGGAGATAAAGAATGGGAGGAGATTAGGAAAGTGGAAATACAATTAGAGAAGGAGGGAAACATTACGAGACATGTAAGTTGTGCCAACGAGGATTTTAGTTTTTCGAACACGTACTTTTCTTACCGAAACGAGTAAAGAGAACAAACGGGGAATTTCAACAACAATTATCCCAATCGCATACAAAAAACTGCGGTTCAATTGTTTAAAAAAAATATGTTATTCCACTTTGCATATCATTAGCTAATCCAAGTTTATTTCTGTTTGTTTAGCGAACGCTTTAAACTCATTATACTAACAAAATTACGCGCGTTTTCTTTTGGTTTTATATTTTTATTAGATTGCGTGATTTTCCGCATAATTTTCCACACACACACACAAAAAATGGTGTACTATTTTCGTGTATTTCGGTCAATCTTAATTAAGTCCTGACACGAAACTGTGTATTTTTACATTGCGCGCGCTAACGACGAGCGCCTTGATTTTGTTTTCTCGCCCATTAAACACAATAAAAATGCGGCAATAGTAATAAATAATATAATAAGGGTTTCGCTCAGATTAAATCGCGCTGATTGCTAAGTAAATAATAATTGCGCTAACGTTCGAACAGATTAAATTTTAATCGACTCTTCATCAAACTTTTTCAATATTTGTAAATCCTTATACAGAGAGTTTTATGTAACACCGAACATTTTTATGTAACACCGAACATTTTTATAACGAGAATTTTTCTGTGAAGTATACGTTGCATACGTTGCACATTTTCCGATGCTCAGTTTAGAATTCAATTCGAAGCTTTAAGCGAGTGTTTTCCACTCCCAGGCTAAGCATGAAGTAAAATTTCGAGTTTAGAAAAGCCTGAAAATTTGGTGTGGTCGCGTAGCGCGAAGCGCGGAGCGGCCAAACCAAATTTTCAGGCTTTTCTAAACTCGAAATTTTACTTCATGCGCCACCGGTACAAAACACTGATTCAATGTAAAGTTTAGCGGTGTGTTTTAAACTTCGTAATATGTCAGTGTTTTGTACCGGTGGCGCGTGAAGTAAAATTTCGAGTTCAGAAAAGCCTGATTTTGTTTTCTCGCCCATTAAACACAATAAAACTGCGGCAATAGTAATAAATAATATAATAAGGCTTTCGCTCAGATAAAATCGCGCTGATTGCTAAGTAAATAATAATTGCGTTAACGTTCGAACAGATTAAATTTTGATCGACTCTTCATCAAACATTTTCAATATTTGTAAATCTTTATACAGAGAGTTTTATGTAAAACCGAACATTTTCATAACGAGAATTTTTCTGTGAAGTATCCATATGCATACGTTGCACATTTTCCGATGCTCAGTTTATTAAAAGAATTCAATTTGAAGCTTTAAGCGAGTGTTTTCCACTCCCAGGCTAAGCATGAAGTAAAATTTCGAGTTTAGAAAAGCCTGAAAATTTGGTTTGGTCGCGTAGCGCGAAGCGCGGAGCGGCCAAACCAAATTTTCAGGCTTTTCTAAACTCGAAATTTTACTTCATGCGCCACCGGTACAAAACACTGACTCAATGTAAAGTTTAGCGGTGTGTTTTAAACTTCGTAATATGTCAGTGTTTTGTACCGGTGGCGCATGAAGTAAAATTTCGAGTTTAGAAAAGCCTGAAAATTTGGTTTGGCCGCTCCGCGCTTCGCGCTACGCGACCAAACCAAATTTTCAGGCTTTTCTAAACTCGAAATTTTACTTCATGCTTAGCCTGGGAGTGAAAAACACTCGCTTAAAGCTTCAAATTAAATTCTTTTAATAAACCGCGCACAGAAAATATGGAACGTATGCATATGGACACTTATAAGAAAAATTCTCGTTATGAAAATGTTCGGTGTTACATAAAACTCTCTGTATATATTTATAATATTTGTTTGTATTGTGTGCATATAATAATTGTTGAATTAACGTAATTTCCTTCTTCTTATGAAGAGAGAAAAGTGAAAGGGTACAAAACGGAGTTAATTAAAACCCATTAGCGCGCGATTTTCATCCTTATTTAATTAATCCCTCTTTTCAGCGGAATAAGTACAAGCACACATATACACACACACCATCCCATACACACACCATCATATAGACGAGGGCATAAATGTATCGCAAATCGGATTAAAATTACCATATTAAATTCCGTGCGGCGGAACAGAAGAAGAGGGAAAAAGTACACGAAAAGCAGAACTTTTAATTAACGCAAAAGGCAAAAGTTTTCAACAATTATTCCAGGCTTCCAACTATGCTGGCTCTCTCGAGCACACACCGGAGGATTTCGAAATTAAATTGAATTCGGCCGAGTTTTAAGAGTGTTTATTAAACACAAAAATTCGCGAAAAGCACCGTTGATATGTAAAATATTTCAAACTCAATTCTAATTGAAAAATGGATCACCAAAATACAGAAAATGTTTTGTTTAAATTATGAACGGTGGAGGCTTCTACTTAGTTATGCATTTTAATTCAACAAAATAGAACACTTTGACTTTGTTTGTATAACGCAATATTTTTATTGTCGTTTGATAGTGGCAGTTGAGTTGCCGAAAATGCAGTCACGAAAATAAAAAAAAATTGTGTAACACAAACAAAGTTGAAGTGTTTTATTTTATTTTAATGTTTTGTTTAATTAAGTATAATAATAATGAATTTATAGCTACTTTGCCATATAATAATTTATGTGCAGGTATTGCAGTAAATAACAATGAATAGAAAATTGTTAGGTGTTGTAGACGTTCACTTTGTGGTACATCTTAAATACACTTGTAAATAAAACACTTTTTACTTTGTTTAACCACTGGATCTTACATTTAATTGTGTGACTAGTTTCGACTATCTAGTAGTCATTCTCAAACTAAAGTCACATTCGAAACTAGTCACACAATTAAATGTAAGATCCAGTGGTTGAACAAAGTAAAAAGTGTTTTATTTACAAATGAATAGAAAAATTAAATTGTAAGTTAATTTTTGATGCTAAATAAAGGTTGTTTATATACCGAGTGTCTGGGATAAGGGGCGAACATAGGAATTTAACATGTAAAATTAAATATGTGTAATTATTAGCTCCCCTATTCATTTCAGAGAAAAACCGTAAAGGAATATTTTTTAGAGTATTAAAAACTGTAATAAATTTATCGATTTAATTTACGTTTGTACTAGAATCCATATTATCGAAATGCTATCAAAGAAATTTAAATGATGAAAAATAATTAATGCATACTTGTCGTTTGAGATAAATCTTAATAATAACACGTAATTAGTGGAAAAAAGATAATTTATTGATTATGAACATAATTTACAGTGGTGTCAGATTACAAACAGTTTGTGATTTATTTTTGTTTAAATTTGTAGTTTACTGTATCTACGCCCAATGGGAAATGTTAGAGCAAGTACTCAAAAAGTTCTCCATTCTGGTGTAAACAATAACCCAATCTGTTATAAAATGCCTGCCTTACATTAGCCAACTGCCTATTTGTAATTAATCTGCAATCCACAAAAATTACTTCCCGCAAAGATTTAATATTTTGATGGTGTTTTTTATAAATTTTGCTTTTCAGGTGACCCCATAAAAAGAAATCGCATGGTGTTAGATCAGAAGATCTTGGTGGCCAGTTGATAGTGCCACCGCGACAAATCCAACAATTGGGAAAATTAGCATTCCTCACATTTAAACCATAATGGGCCGGACATTCATCATGCTGATACCATATCTCCTGATTTTCACGTGCAACTTCTTCTAACGAAGGGCCAACCTGGTCGATTAAAAGGTCTAAATCAGAATTCGAATTTAAATCTCCATAAATTTCAAATGGCCCAATAATATTATTCTTAAAAATACCAGCCCAAATATTTATTTTTTGCGGGAACCGGGTTCTAGTTTGTAAGCGTATCCGTGGATTTTCCTGGGTCCAGTATCGTGTGTTCTGTGTGTTGGGCTCGTTATTAAGAGTGAACGTGCATTCATCAGTAAAACAGATAGACAGATAGACCCTTGAGTTATATTCTCACTATAACATGACATTTATCAAACTCATGGCAAGGGTTTTTATTAAATGTTCAACTTATTCTTATTATTTTTATTATTTTTGAGGTGGATTCTGGTACAAACGTAAATTAAATGGATACATTTAGTAGTTTTTAATACTCTAAAAAATAATACTTTACGATTTTTCTCTAAAATTAATAGGGGAGCTAATAATTAAACATATTTAATTTTACCTGTTAAATTCCTATGTTCGTCCCTTATCCCAGACACTCGCTATATAGAAAAATTAAATTCTATTTGAAAAATTGATGGTAAAAAAATCCCCTGTAGAAAGCTGTGTGTGTTATGTGTTGATATTCATCATCAATCTTTATAGAATATCAATATGTTGTTATAAAGTATATTTTTGAAAAACACGGAGTTGCACTAGCCCTCTCCTGGAAATGGATGTCTTCCGGAGTGCATGAATAAGACGGGCAGGGGCTGAAAGTGATAAGCGAACTCCCGAGCACACAGGACTCCATCATAATTTACCGCGCAAGGCAAAAAGAATCCAGTTCCCAACTTTGCGCGCGTTGGGGTAATAAAATTCAAACGCCCCTCGCAAATTGCGTCGCATCGGCTATTTACATCGGAGGAATAGCGGTGATGAAGAACTTCAAAATGGAAAATAAATCAGTATGAAGATAAAACAAAACATATTTAGTAAGTAATAGGAAATTGAAGATGAAGAAACAGACACTCAGAATCAGAAACCAATAAAATTCACTAAAAAAAAAAAAATATATATATATATATGAAAGCACAGAGAAAACAACATGGCGCCGCCGATGTCGGCAACAGTTGACGATAACAATGCTAAAAATAAGTGTAATAAGTGCAAACAAAAAGTAACAGACGCTAGACAGTGCAGTGATTGTGACAACATCTACCATCGTTCATGCCTGGATCTTCATACTTGCCCTGGTAACAAGAAAACCAATACAGAAGTAAACCTAACCTCATTCGATGAAGAATATGAAACCGCTGAGGTAAATAGGAAAATAAAACTGGAATATCTAATTAAAACGATCAATCAATTGGAAGAAATAAATAGATCTCTAAAATTAAATAATGAGGCACTAATAGAAACTAATAAATATCTATTAGACAAATTAAACAAGACGGAGAACGAGAAAGAAACCTGTAATTCCAACAAAATTGTAAATACAGATAAAATACGTAAAAAAACAGGATGGTCACTCCGTGCCAAACAAAAAGAAAAATGGTGATGTGTCCATCATAGTACTTTCCCCCGTAAATTGCGTATTAAATCACTTTTAAAATATTTGTAGCATTATTATTTATAAAATGTCTTCAACTTTTTGATAACTACAACTTTTATTTGAAACATTTTTCAATTGGATCAACACATACTGACAAACCAATGACTAGATAAAAAACACTATTTATTGCATATCTCAAAAACTAAGAGTGCTATGACAAAAAGTGAATCTACAAAAAATCTTTAGTTTTTCATTTCCTACAACTTTTATTTGAAACATTTTTCAATTGTATCGACACATACACTGTCACACACCAATAACTAGATAAAACACACAACTTTTGGAATATCTCAAAAACTAAGAGTGCTATGACAAAAAGTAAGTGAACAATACATCTTTATTTTGTTATTATCTACAACTTTTATTTGAAAGAATTTTTTGTTTGATGAACATTTGTTGAAAAAATCTGAAAAAACTGAAAAACACCAAGAGTAAAGTACCACTTCCGGTTTTCCGATTTTCACCAAAAGCTTTTCAGTTCTTCCGATTGTAACAAAAAGCTTAAGTTTCAAGTTTCATCTCGATATCTTTAGCGGTTTTTGCGGTACAGCGCACACAGACACACACACACACACAGACAGACAGACATTTTTCAAAAATGGTCTTATTCGACTCAGGGGACCTCAAAACGGATATTTCCGCTAAAATTTTTGATTCGAAAATTTTCACGAAAACAATACTTTCCCTTTGTATTACATACGGGGGAAAGTAAAAACAATCAACCGAGGTTAGTCCTAACATAAATATTCGTGAAGTTAGCCAAGCATCGATCAAGCAAGACGGCAACTTAAGTACGAATGTAAACACATTCAACAAAGAACAGGAGGTGATACCGAACGCGCATGCTCAGGAAAATACATCTCATTCTAACCTAAATACGAAGCAAGCCGATGCCATCGAAAACAATGAAGGAAATCGGACTGTTAAAACCAACAGGAAAAGAAGACGCAAAACCATTACAGGGACAAGAGGAGCCGATCATGTACAGGGTGGTCTAATTTCGATGTTGCTTATGGGCATCTCGGTAAACATAAGAGTTAGAGAAAAACCGATGGCGCAGTCGCGATCTCTTTTTTTGAGACTAGGACTATGCCGAAAACAAAAAATGCACCATCTTGTTTTTTTCAAAAGTTATAGGGCAACATCGGGTTTTCTTGATTTTTAACTTTAATTAATAACTTGCGTAATTTGTGAGATAGACAAAAACAATAAATACCTTCTTAAGACACTTTTTTGAGTAGAATCCAGTGGCGTAGGCATTTTTTATTTTATGCACACATATTCGAGTCATAGCCCAATCATTTTTTTTAACTATAAATCATAGTTGGCTTTGACATAGTTGATGAGAGTGTTTTTCACTTTTCAAAAATATATACTTTTGTAAATTTATCTTAAAAAACAGTGTTACTATAGAGTAAAAACTAGTTTTTAATCAGCTAAATAATATAATATGGAAGACAATAGCCATTTCTGATCATTTGAATGTTCAGTTTAAATTATGATAAACATTATAAATTAATGATATTTTTAATAATAATAATTCTTTTTTGAGTAATATGTATTTTATTATTTTGATTATTTATTAAAATTTTTATATATTGAAAAAAAAACGTATTTTAAATATTCGAACTGATGGCCATTATTTTTAATGCATCTATGGCATCTACCTCTTACAGCTTGAATGGCGATACAAATTTGAATGTTGGGAACAGTTCCTATGAAAATCATGAAAATGTTCCAATACGTCTAAATTAATTTAGGCTGCTTGTAAATTTTATCCTGCAGGTATCCCAAAAAAAATCTAACGGTGTTAGATCTGGAGATCTAGCAGGCCACCTAACTGGTCTAAATGTTCCCAACCAATCGCTCCCTAAATTTGCATTCAAAAGTAATCTGCTCCATCTTGTTGGAAGAACAGAACTTATTGCAGTTTCAATGGAATAATTAATTACAATTGAGCATGCAAATGATTTAAAATGGCTATTGTCTTCCGTATTATATTATTTAGCAGATTAAAATTTAGTTTCAACTCTATAGGAACACTATTTTCAAGATAAATTAACAAAAGTATATATTTTTGAAATCAGTGAAAAATACTCTTTTTAACTGTGTCAAAGCCAACTATGATTTACATTTAAATAAAAAATAATTTGGCTATAACTCGAAAATGTGTGCATAAAATAAAAAAATGCCTATGCCACTGGATTCTACTTAAAAAAGTGTCTTAAGAAGGTATTTATAGTTTTTATCTATCTCACAAATTACGCAAGATACGAATTAAAGATAAAAATCAAGAAAACCCTATTTTGCCCTATAACTTCTGAAAAAAACAAGATGGTGCATTTTTGTTTTCGGCATTATCCTAGTCTCAAATAAAGAGTTCGCGATTGCGCCATTGGTTTTATTCTAACTCTTATATTTACTGAGATGCCCATAAGCAACATCGAAATTAGACCACCCTGTACTGTGTGCACCGCCAAAGTGGGCGTGGATTTATGTAGGTAACTGCAACCACACAGCTGAATCCGCTACAATCAGGGAGTATCTAACCACAATATTCCCGGATATTAATATACACGCGTCTTGGAGGAACTGGAAACAAAAAGACAGAATAAGTCGTTCAAACTAGCCGCAGATTTCAGTTATCTAAAGGATCTCAATGACGAACATACATGGCCAGTGGGACTTCGCATACGAAGATATACTTTGCGCCGGGAAGATAAAACCAACACGAATTTTCCGCCATTTCCTACTCCGCCAATCTCAATTTGACGGGCATTAATAACAAGAAAAAAAATGATAAACAAGGTGATATTAATGAATTGCATGTACTATTTTTAAATGTGCGATCATTACGCAATAAATTTAACGAATTGGAAGCATTACTGAATGACAAGCCTTTTAAAGCCAGAACAGAATACTGGTTATCAAATATTAAATGCCAATCGTGTAAAATTAACAATTTACATGCCAAGGCACACTTCTCTCGTGTAACCAGAAATCACGGTGGTACAATTATTTTTGTAAACAATAAACTAAAAGTACTGGAATACAATAATATCACTTGTTCAATTAGTGTCGAAAAGGACTGTGAAATAAGTTGTGTTTTTATCTCTGATTTTAATATGTATACCATTAATGTATATCGTGCACCCTCTGGAAATTTTAACATGTCTTTAAATGTATTGTCTAACTTTTTAGATCGACTCAGACATCTACAAAATTTCATAGTGCTCGGTGGAGATTTTAATGTTCAGTTTAATTCCAACAATGAAACTGAGATGGCCTTGATGGATTTCATGAATAGCTTCAATCTGAGAAAACTGATTACCTTTAACACCCGGAAACAATACTGCATCGACAACATATTTACCAACATACATAACGAATACATAGAGGTTGGATTTATTGATACGGCTTTGTCGGACCATTTGGGTTTGTCGGCTCGCATTGTGAATCCCTCAAATGTTAAATCTGACATTGCACACTCTAACACCGCTTACTCAAATGGGAAAGTTTCATTTCTTCTACAGAGTAGCGGAAATAAATGTTAACTACATAGTTTCGAACACACTTACTGTGAACGAAAAATGGTCAGACTTTATGTTTAATCTGTGCTGTTGCAGGGATATTGCGTTTCCCATGCGAACTTACAAAGGAAATCGTAACGTCCACTCCCTAAATTGGTTCGATGCTAGTATACGAAACATGAGAGAAATCATGAGGCTTCTCCAAGAGCACAATAAACGTCACCCGTCGATATTAGTTCGGATTTAGGTTTAAGCTCAACACAACTAACGCACTTATTCACTTATGCGACAAGATTATCGCTTGCTTTGAAAACAAAACCAATTGCTTAGGTTCTTTCTTAGACCTAAGCAAGGCTTTTGATTGTGTCGCACATGATTTGCTAATTACTAAACTCAGCAACTACAATTTTCATGCCAAGAGTTTGGATCTCATACTGTCGTACCTATCAAATAGAAAGCAAGCGGTGGTAATAAATAGTAATACATCATCTTTGTTATCAAAAGTACACGGTGTTCCTCAAAGATCAATTTTGGGCCCTGTACTATTCTTAATATTTATTAATGATATACCAAAATGCGTTGATGACTTATGTATGTTGTTGTTTGTAGATGACACGACCGTGGTAAGCGTGGGGAGAACAGAAGTTGAAGCTCTTGAAACAAACTGGGTGCGGTTTCATCATGGTGCACCAGTAATAAGCTAATATTGAACGAGTGTAAGACCCAGACATTAATGTTTTCCACATCCAAGGCAGATAGTCCACATAATACACCCGTTAAGTTCTTGGGTGTTCACCTAGATTCGGCTCTATCGTGGAATATACATGGCAATGAATTGGCAACTACTCTCTCCAAAAACATTTTCTGTTTGAGGAACCTGTCAAGACAAGCTTTGACTGATGTTCTTCGCATTGCTTACTTTGGTCTCATCGAATCGCATTTACGCTACGCTATTCTAGTTTGGGGACATTCCACCTCTAGGAATCGCATTTTTGCCTTGCAAAGACGAGCTGTCCGAATTGTGGCTGGCATTACCTATACAGTCGACTGCAAAGATTTTTTCGTGACACTAAAATTACTCACTCTACCAAGTCTGTATATACTAGAGTGTCTTTGTTATGTGAAAAAGAATCTGAATATAATCCCAACTCTTGCCCATGAATATTCTACGCGCCACAGGGAAAATCTATGTTTACAAAGAATGCGGCTCACAAAGTCGCGCATGGGACCAAATCACTTTGGGTTATATTTCTTTAATAAATTAACGTTACAAACAAGAAACCTGCCTTGTGTTCAATTTAAAGCAGTAATTAAAGATTTCCTACTGTGTAAAGCCTTCTACAGTACTGACGAATTTCTTCAGCATATTCCAATTTGAACTCGGAATAGACTATACATTATGTTTTAACATGTTGCCTCTATTGTGTGTGTGTTTTAATAAAGTTTAGTTCCTTTTAACTTAACTTAATCCTTATTAACACCGCGTGACATCAATACACTCTGTGATAATAGCTTTAACTTCTATATACATTTTATCTTTACACCCAATTTTAACATGTTTGTATATCGTTATTTCTAGAATAAGCCCTACTAACCCTAATACTAATTCTGTGATATTAATACATTCTGTGATAATCGCTTTATTTTCTATATTCATTTTATCTGTGCAGTCAATCTTAACATGTTAGTGTTTCGTTATTTCTACAATACTTACCAACTATTAATAAATGGATTTAAGTTAAGTGACTTCATTAATATTACACACACATGCAGCACGAACCACCTGGTCTGTGTCATTCTATGATTATTACTGATGTCGTATTACACATTCTTGTGTAATGCTTCACTATATATATTTTATTATGATTAGGTTCTAGTAATTAAGTTTATATCTCTATATTGACGATTGTAAAACTGTAGTTAACACATAATAAATAAATAAATAAACCTTGGGTTAAGTAATCCAAATATTCAACTAATATAGCTATCGTTTACTTAAGCTGGAGACATGCCGCTAATTAACCCATTAAGCGCCATTGGTGCATACACACAACATTATAAATTTTTTGTTAAACAAATTACTACATTACTTAATTTTGTATATTATATTATTTGACCTGACTTGAAAATATATGAAGAAAAATGTAAATATTTTGTTATTTAATTTTTTCGATTATTACTCGTTAAAAAAATACATCAGTGTATTTCTAACTTCACAATAGACTAAGACTAAGCATGAAGTAAAATTTCGAGTTTAGAAAAGCCCCGCGTAGAAAATTTGTCGAGGGTCGCGCAGCGACCCGAGACAAATTTTCACGGGGCTTTTCTAAACTCGAAATTTTACTTCATGCGCCACGCGTATAAAACACTGAAATATTGTGAAGTTAGAAACACACTAATGTATTTTTATTTAATGAGTAATAATCGAAAAAATTAATAATAAGTTATTCATAAAAATCATAAAGAGAAGTGCAGTTTTACCAAAAATCAACTTTTAAAGTTAACTCTATAATTGCTCGGCCGTTAATAGGTTAACAGACTGTGAAATTGGGATAGTCAGTTACTAATCTAAAATCTGATAACCAGGTTAAGCTAGGATTAGACAAATTAAATAAACAGCAACAAATTTACCTGTGTAAATTGCTTTTTATGTGTGTACAACACTAACAAAACTGCACAAGATTGTTAAAGATAGAATAAAATTACAGAAGAGGGCGCTATTTTGTGAAAGGAAACAAGCCATTGTACCTTAGGTTGCATAAGTTTAACGTCACCTGAATTGTCCATTCAGTTTTAGCACTACTTTATTAAGTATTCGTCATTCCACTGTATTGATGTTTTAAGAAAACGGCTTTTAATTCAAATTGTGTAAACTAATATATCAACAACAAACACGACTCTTTCTCTTTTCAATTTGTAGTATAATATACTAGTGTATTCAAAATGAATATTTCGCAGAGTTGGAAAGTAATTAAGGCCGCAAGTGGTAATTTAAATTGCGTCTAGTTTGCGGTGCGCCCCGGGAAGATAAAATATACGACTCGAGGACTAATTATGTGTGCAGCCAGTGCACGTTTCACCCCCTACTTCTCGCCCCCCTCAACCCCTCCGGAACTTGCGCTACACATTCTTAGTTACTTAATTATTCATGTTGTTTACCACCCTGGGGGGAAAATTACGTTACAGGTTTCGACAATATGTCGCGTGATCTTTAGAGTTTCTTCAGAGAAAATTGTAAAGTTTGCAAAATTTAGAGGAATTTCAAGCTCAACATGTCTGCCTGAAACTCAAACGAAGCGAGTATTAAAGCATATGTCCTCATTTCTAGGGATTGTTTTTATAACAAGATAAATTCAAATTCAAAACTATTTGAATTCGAGAAAATAAGCTTACGCTTCTTATAGTTTGCACACTTTAAACATAATATATAAAATTACGAAAAAACTATTCGTGAATAGTTTTTTCGTAATTTTATATATTATTGTTTTTATAGTTGAAGGTTGAAGGGATAGCACGAATTCAAATGTTTTTAACAATAACGAACTTGTTATTAATTTTCCAAGGAGCAAACTGCGTAGTAATGAGTACCAGAACGTCAGAAATGTGTCTGCGTATCTCACCATTATATAGAACTCGTATATAAATTTATTGTAAGGAAAACCCGGATGTCCTAAGATCTTGTTTTTTAAGAGGCAGCTGCGTAAACATTTTGAGATGAAATCCAAGTTTAAAATAAGTTTAATATACAATTTACTTGAATCTGAATTATCCTCTCGTTTCTCAGTGCGTCTGTATGTTTCACAATGTCTTTTTTAAGTTTATGAAATGCCGTTAATATCAGATGCCACTGAGAAAATGTTTACAATATCCTTTTAAAGTTTTTAATAAACTGCATTTGATATGTACTGAGAAACTTAGGCCCAGTCGCACCAAAAACGTTCATCTCTGAACTCGAGTTCAACATTTCTATTGTTGTAATATTACTTCAACTCGAGCTCCGAGGTGAACCAGTTCGATGTGTTTGGTGCAACTGGACCTTAAACAGATATCTTTCTGTATTTCACAAATTTTCCACATGTTTTACATTTACTGTACTCTTCGGTGTCTTTCTGCGTTTTTCAGTTACTCTCTGTCTCTCTGAATACAGATTTCTTTGTACCTACTAATGACTTAATCCTTTACCTATAAATAACATTCCTTCATTTTCACTCGCCCCAGTTTTGTGTACCTGTTTCGACGACACACTTCGACATTCCTGTAAGTTTCCTGTTTATTTTATTTTAATATTTTTTTATTAAAAGTCTAAAGCAAAGCTATACTGATGAGGGATAAATCTCGAAACGCGTCTGTAGATGGCTTAAGACAATTAGAATTCATTCCCTGTAATTTTTTAATTTATTTCAATTTCCTTTTGTTTCATTTAGTTTGGTTTGAGAATAGTTTGACCTGATGTTGCATTTTGCATATAAATTATGCATAGAACAGCAGTGCTGTCGTGTAACGCAAATATTCATTGTATAATTCAATATCTGTCGGGGTATTAGCTCGAGAAGTAGTTGTTTCAATGAATATTTGGAGACAAACTTTTTGCAGAAAGTCGATATTAATTTTAATTCGTTTAGATTTCTTTCTATATTTGTTTGTTTCATTAGTTCCCCGATGATTTTTTACTATCCCTAATCTCAATTTCTAAGCAGAAACTTAAACAGATTTCTTTATAAATTTCTCAGCTGTTTTCCATGTTTTTCAGTGTCTATTCTCTTTCTGTTTATATAACTCTGAATAAAGAGAACCAATTGTGTTTCTTAGTGTTTGCCTGAGTTTTCAAATGTCTCCTGCCTTGATGTTATCGTTTTGTTTTAACTTCTTAGCGTTTCCAAATCGCGGCCTATATTACTGAGCGCTTTTATAGCCGCAATCGTCCACTTGTGTATTGGACGCCTAGTCGTGCATGTCACATGCTCAACGCGACTAGACGTCCAATACACAAGTAGACGATTGCGGCTATACAAGCGCTCAGTAATATAGGCCGCGATTTGGAAACGCTAAAAAGTTAAAACAAAACGATAACATCAAGGCAGGAGACATTTGAAAACTCAGGCAAACACTAAGAAACACAATTGGTTCTCTTTATTCAGAGTTATATAAACAGAAAGAGAATAGACACTGAAAAACATTTGAAAACTCAGGCAAACACGATTTGGAATCGCTGAGAAGTTAAAACTTAATTCGATTGAGTGGCACGGTTCACTAGCGATCCCTGCGAATTTCCGCGCAGTAGTTATAACTGATATCATAAATCGTAAATAGCTAAACCCATGAAAGTTTTAACTAACCTATCTTAAAATGTACCAAATCAAACGCTAGTAACTAGAAACTAACCTAATACTAGTAAGCCATCTAAGCTATAGATTGAATTTCTAAAAATTGGGTAGTAATGTTTATAAAAGTTTGAGAACCCCTGCACTGAAACATATTTTTCTTATAATTAAATACATTTTCTCAAAGCGATTCGCTCAACCCAACATCCGTCATTCCGGGCTAGAACAAATGAATGCGGGCAATTTACCTGTTTGAGCGTTTCGGCATCCCGACAATTAAGCAGACGTTTCGCCATGCGGAAATTCACGGGACAGAGAGAGTAATGTATTCGTCAGTGCTTTATCCTCAAAGTCCTTAAGGGAACAATACGGGAATCTTCCGGGGCTTATTGCGGTAATCGCGAGCTCCCGGCGCCGGCTTTCCCGGTTAAATAATATTTATTGCGGGTACCTTTTGCTAATATTCCGGGATTTATGTATACTAGAGACTGTGCAAATACACAATACGCAAGTTGATATTATTAAAGGTTTGTTTCTTGTCTTATCTGGGGTTTGATTACTTAACTATTATTTAATAGTTAATTTTTTACTTTCCCCCATATGCGAAAGTATATTTTCGCAAACATTTTCAAAACAAAAGTTTTAGTGGATAAACTTATTACATCAATTTATAATTGTTTCAATGATGAAACAAACAAAAGCTTTTACATAGAAAAATGTTACATTTTAAAAAATTCGAGAGGAGAGGGCGGTTGAACGCCATATCTCCCTCTCTGGCTACGGCCTTGGTATTGAATATAGATATTTCTCATTCTACGCTATTGAATACCCAATAGCGTATGATGAGAAATATCTATATTCAAAAGAAGAGAATCAATACAGACAATGCGTGTTCTCGCACTCGTTCTGTAATTTGCTATTGTCTTCAGAAGAAAAGAAAAAAACACAAAAAATGCATGTGCCCAAAATTTGCTATTCTCTGAGTCGATTCATTTCTTCTGAACGAAAATCCAATTAATATTCTTACCTTGCGGTTTAATATAATATTCATTGTTATCTAATAATTTCAACGTTAACATTCCTCCAATCAAAATTTGATTAATCGCAATTTCTGGCCGGGATAATGAAGGACTATCTCTCTATGATGAGGTGCGCGCTGGCACGTATTGCACACGGCACACACAAAGGCCCCCGATCGGAAAGCTCATTGTTCGGCATCAAAGTCCGTTTTGGGGCGCGCGGTTTGCGACCGAAACGCGCAACAATGGGACTCTAGAGTGAATTTGCATTCTTTTTCACCCGAAAAACAAACAAATTCACAATTTGTATTCCGCACACCAAAAAAAAAAAAAAAAAAAAACGACAAAAAATCACACGTTCGAAGGTAAAATACAAACAACACAGCAGAATGAATTCGATAGGTACATGAAAAATAACATCAAACAAATACGGTCCTCTTTTTTATGTTGGTGTGGTGAAAGAATTAATTGTTACCAAACAAATTTCAGCGTTTGCAGTTGGAATTCAGATGAAATTCGTCCGGTGTATTTTAATTTTAATCCACAAAAGACTCTGATCAAGTATTTAATAATACAAAATCTGCATACTGGTATGTACAACGAGAAATATTCCTGTGTCTATTTGCACTTCTATATGATTCGTAATTCAACGCTATAATGACGAATTGTACACAGGAAGTTTTAAATATACATATCGGCCATAACATAAACAAGTGCACACTTTTTGGGTGTACATCAGGGATTTTAGCGAATTTTACATATATTATAGACGGTATCAAGGCATGGTATTTAGTTGTTACTAGAGGTTAAACAAATGATTGTGTCAAAAGTTATAACAATATAAACTTTTAGTAAACTTTTATTTTGGGCAAATCAGTGGGTCGCGCACCAACAGTTTGAGAAGCGCTGGTTTAAGGTGTAAAATTTAAAAAAACGTGAATTTTATACCCTAGACTATTTAAAATTAAATTAAACTATTACTATGTTTTTACCGCTTTTATTAACTTATACAGGGTGTCCGTATTTCGACAGAATGTATGTATTGCCCAGTGCATTTGAAAATAGTGATAATAAAAACAAAACTATTAACCGCGATTGTCTGTTCCAAAATGAGTCAACTTTGATCATTTCCGGGTAATTTCGCGCTATTTGCCTTTCGGTCTCGAGATTGCGGATCTGTGGATGAACTTTGAGCCCCTTCGAGGACTTGTGTTTGTTTTCCTTTTAACAATCTATCCTCCGTCTAGGCGTCAAATATAATCTCACCAAGTAAACAAAGTTTATTCCACACACACACACAAGCAAACACGGTTTAGTTGCAAATAACGCGCGCGTCCCAAAGGAATAATTTGTTATCCTTACGTAAGGACCCGCATGCACATAAACTAGTTAGAAGTTAAAAATGAAAAATCCGAAAAAATACATGCGATATTTGCATGCATATGAAAATTTAAATGAGAATTTATTATTCAATTTAAATGTAAAAAAAAAACAATAGAGAATTGTTGTTTAAAGTATCTCTCTTTCTAAGGATTCTTGTGCGTGTTTAGAAACAGCGAGAAATTGACAAGCGTTGTGAACGTAGAGCTCAGAATACACAACGCTAGTCAATTTCACGCTGTTTCTGTACTAGATACGGGTCGTTCGTGAATGATTCGTTTTAAAAAGACCGATTCCGTACGGTGATTTAAGTAAACTGATTCCGTATTTCAAGAAAAATTGATTCGTTAATAATTCATTAACTCCAGACGACCGGTCGTCTCGAGTTAATGAATCAATTCTTCGCGACCGTCGCAAGGTACGTCATATGAGCACATATGTGTTACAAGGTATGACAGAATTGTATCTTTCCATGTTTTCCCCTACCCCTTTCCCCGCAGGCCTTGGTTCGTGCGAGAGAGAACAATGGCGTTGATTTGGTTACGTTTTTGAGTCTATCATAACCTCTCTTTCCGGTTTCGCTGTACTTTCATAGACAGATTTTTAATATTTTGTGTTAAAAATAAGTCTTATTAAAATCAGACTTTGTGTTAGTGTTAGGTGTCGGCCAACCGGTTTCAGTGAAATATACCGTGATATACAAATTAAAACGTAAAATTCAGTCGAAATAATGCACAAAATAATCTGCCAGGGAGAGCTGACTCAATTTCGTCAAGATCAAAAAGTGGAAAAGAAAGACCCTTAAATATGTATTTACATTATACAGAGAGTTTTTCTTTAAAATATACGTATTCCAAATTCAGCCTATTTTCTGTAAATCTTGAGATATTCCCTGTTTTTTTTAAGTTTATTTTAAAGCTTTAAACAAGTGATTTCCACTCCCAGACTAAGCATGAAGTAAAATTTCGAGTTTAGAAAAGCCCTGTGAAAATTTGTCGAGGGTCGCGCAGCGACCCGAGACAAATTTTCTGGGCTTTTCTAAACTCGAAATTTTACTTCATGCGCCACGAGTATAAATCTCTAAAATATTGTGAAATTTATGTATATTCGAACTTCGCTCAAAATCTGTGTTTTATAAGCGTGGCGCATGAAGTAAAATATCGAGTTTAGAAAAGCCCAGAAAATTTGTCTCGGGTCGCTGCGCGACCCTCGACAAATTTTCACGGGGCTTTTCTAAACTCGAAATTTTACTTCATACTTAGTCTGGGAGTGGACAACACTCGTTTAAAGCTTCAAATTTAACTTTAAAAAAAAAACAACGAATGTCAGAAAATGTACAGCTTATGCATGTTTACCTAAAGTTTAAAATGAAGTAACCACATTTAAATTCAGCGCGCATTTGTGACGTACGCGATCTCTACCCCCACTCTAAAATCTTCGATTCTGTCGATCTTTCGTACTGTATACTCGACCATCCTTGCGACCGTCCGAACGATTTAGACTGAGCGGAATTGTATTCCCGATTCGGATTTATACATGCAGTCTGAATCCGCCCGAATTAGATGACTAATTCGTTCGCTCGAATCCGCGCACAACCTCAACGGCGCTTTGTGTATGCGATCTGAATCTGAATCCGCCCGAATCGGATGACTGACTAGCGTAGTGAACATTGAGTTCAGAACACACAACGCTAGGCAATTTCACGCTGTTTCTGTACTAGATATGGGTCGTTCGTGAATGATTCGTTTTAAAAAGAACGAGTCTGCAGGGTGATTTGAATGAACTTATTCCGTATTTCAAGAAGAATTGATTCGTTAGTGATTCATTCACTCGAGACGACCGTCCGAACGATTTAGGGTGAGCGGAATCGTATTCCCGAATCGGATTTATACATGTGGTTTGAATCCGCCCAAATCGGATGACTGATTCGTTCGCTCGAATCCGCGCACAACCTCAACTCTTTGTACATGCGATCTGAATCTGAATCCGCCCGAATCGGATGACTAATTCGTTCGCTCGACTCCGTGTACAACCTCAACTCCGCTTTGTACATGCGATCTGAATCTGCCCAAAACGATTCTTCGCGACTTGGAATCGGATGACTAATTTGTTCGCTCTAATCCGCGCACAACCTCAACTTCGCTTTGTACATGCGATCTAAATCTGCCCGAATCGATTCTTCACGACTATCCTTTAAAATTAATTAAAAATTAATTTAAAATGTATAAACTTTAAGTTTATGGCAAGTTTTCATTCTGCCTGTAAACAATGGTGTGTTTACAGCTGTTTCTTGCTTTGGAGTTGGTTTTTGAGCAATTTTGTGTTAATTTTCTTCCTAAGTTGGAAATTTGTTCGTCCGGGTGATTTATTAATCTCTCGACCATCTCTTGTCTTGCCTTTCTGCTGTTTTTAGCGGTTCTTCCAGTTGTAAATCCTCTCAAATCTGTGCTGCCCTGGCATACCACGGAGCGAGCTCCCGTCGCTTTTCTCATCAGGTTGTTCCATTTTCGTTTCACGTTTAACTTGGTGCTCGTACTGTCCGTGATAAATATTTCCTGCCCGTAGAATGCGGTCGGAAGCGGTACCGATTTGAGAGGTTTTTTGCTGTTTTTAATTGACAGTTGGCTCGATTTGTGAATTAAACTTTGTAGTTTAATTCACAAATCGAGCCAACTGTCAATTAAAAACAGAATAAAACCTCTCAAATCGGTACCGCTTCCGACCGCATTCTACGGGCTGTCTTTAGCTAAACCGGCTCTTCTCGCAACGTGGATATAGGAATTTCGAATCTTTCAGGTGATTCGAATCAACCGAATCATTACTTAAAAGTGATTCGTTCTTTATGAATCGTTCGTAAACGAATCACTTATAATAATTATAATAATAATAATATAGTTCTTTCTCTCCTCAATCTTCCTCTATAGTGACGATAGATACTTGTTTCATAAACCGTGACCATTTATTATTATTATTTAATTTTGTACGTAGTTAATTAACGGTAAGTAAATGGTTACGGTTTATGAAACAAGTGTCTGTCGTCACTATATAGGGAGATTGAGGCGAGAACGAACTATATTATTATTATTATTATTATTATAAGTATATAACGAACAATTAATAAATGATTCGGTTGATTCGAATCACCTGAAAGATTCGAACTTTCCATATCTATTCTATACACCCACAACACTAACCAAATCAAGCTGGTTCGAATATTAATATGTATGATTTATTTCTCTCTTTCTTGTCAATTGCACGCTGTTTCTAAACACACACAACACTAATCAAATCAATACCTTTCAAATATTAAAACGTATGTGTGATTTCTTCCTCGCTATCTTTTTCTCTCGACTATTAATACGTATGTTTCATTTTTTTCTGTCTCTAGTCAATTTCACGCTGTTTCTAAACATCCACAACACTAATGAAATAAAATTTACCTTAATATTAAAACGTATGTTCCATACAGAAATACAGAAAGATACTGAGTCTATTTCTCTATAAAAAGACAATTTAACATAAAGAAAAATTGAGTTTGTCAATAGTTTTCAGAATATTTACAAAATATAAAAACGAATTAAAATTAATATCGACTTTCTGCAAAATTTTTGTCTCATTGAGACAAGTCTCCAAATTTTCATTGACACAACTACTTCTCGAGCTAATAATGAAATAAATAATAATAATAATGAAAAAAATATGTAAGGAACAGTAGAGTTATCTTCATTTAATGAGAGCAAGAGAGTCAGTCTATCAGCTAGAGAAATAGACACTATCTGTCGGGGGTGTCTATTTCTCTAGCTGATAGACTGACTCTCTTGCTCTCATTAAATGAAGATAATTCTCTGCTGTTCTTTACATATTTTATTCATTATTAAATCTCTCTGTCTCTGTCTCTGTTGTCTCTGTCTCTGTTGTCTCTATCTCTGTTGTCTCTGTCTCTGTTGTCTCTGTCTCTGTCTCTGTATATGTTGTCTCTATCTTTGTCTCTATCTTTCTTTTGAATATTATCACCCTCGTTTTCGTAAGAATCTCGTCGCAGAGAGTGAGAAAAATTAAAACAAAAAATCTAATTAGCGCCGTGAAAATCTAATTAATTGACGCGCGCGAGTTTTCCAATTAAGAAGTGCTGAAATTTTTCAGCGGACGTGACATTTTTCACACTCTTGTGAAGTTGAAGGAAGGGAGGAAAAACAAGCCCACCAATTAACGAGAAATATAAGCGACGAGATAAAACGAACAAACGAAAATTATGTCAATAGTAAAATACGCTTGTTTTCAAGTATATTTTATTTTAAAAATTATAATTAACAAAGTGAAATAGAATTTTTGTGTGTTAATTAATTAATAACTTTTCTAGAATATAAATTTCTGTTCAGTGCTTATTCATTCACCAGATAACTATATATGCGTTTCAGGCTACGACGCTATTATCAATATAGTTGACGATGCTACTTAGGCTAATGAGCATTAGATGGCATTTACGATTTCGAACATATGTAAAATGCACACGCCAAAATAAATGGTCAAAGATGTTCAGTATTCTTAAAGCACTAGTTTGGGACTATACTGATGATAGCTTTGAAGCCTGAAACACGTATATAGTTATCCGGTACATGAATGAGTACTGAACACAAATGTATATTCTTGATATTTGTATTCTATGAAATAAAACCCTGTTGTGGACGAACAATTGCTGTATACAAACGTTTAGTTTGCGAGCTATTGACGATGCTACTTAAGCTAATGGGCATTAGATGGCGTTTTAATTTAATTTAATTTAATTGACTTTATTAACGGCTTATCACCATTTTACAATAATGCAATATAAATTTAATTCATGATACTTAATGATATAAAAAAACAAATAGAAAATAGATACAAATGTAGGCAGTGAACAAAAAAGAAATACATAACAATACATTCATATGAATCTAAGTCTAAAAAAGAATACATAACATTATAAACATCAGTATTTAATAATAATTTTTTGAATTTATTAAATGTGTTACCAAAGATACAAATGTTTCTACTATCACATATTTTGTTCCAATATCGACACATTCTAGAAAGTGGTTCATTGTTCCCATAATTTGATTTAAACATTTTAATTCTAAGTTAGTTTGGATCTAGTATTGGTAGGGATACTAAAATTAATCATGTTAAGAAGCTCAACACAATCGCATAAACCATTTACTATTTTGTATAAGAGACATAAATCCAAATAAATCCTTCTTTCATGGAGTGATTTTAAATTTAAAAGTGGTAACATTTGTGATCTGCTGTAATTAACGCGAGATATGCCCAGAGTGAATGAAATATTTAATAAAAATTTGTTTTGTACTCTTTCAATGCTGTTCACAGAATTTTTATAATATGGCGACCAAATATTCGACGCATATTCTAGTTTAGATCTTACTAATGACAAATACAATGTTCGTTTAGTGTTAATAGAGAATTTGTAGCCAAAACGTTTTATAAATCCAAGTGATTGTAGAGCTAAATTTGTAATATGGTTTATGTGATTCATAAATGTGAGCTTCGTATCAAAAATCACTCCAAGATCTCTAACGGAACCAACACGAGATAGAAAACAGTTATTTAGGATATAATTATGTAGTATAGGGTTCTTACTTCTGCAAAATGACATGACTGAACATTTGCTATAGTTTAATGAAAGATCGTTGTCTGCACACCATTCACTTAAGTGATTAATATCTTAATAATAATAATAATAATAATAACTTTATTGTCCAACAGGATAAACCCAATTACAGAACAAAAATTTGAATAAATAAGAAAAGGAAAGATACATGTAAGTTAGTGAACAGTTGTTGCAGAAAATGTATATCGTCAATTGAAGAAACAGTTCGAAAAAGTTTAAAATCATCAGCAAAAAGCAAGAACTTACTATTTTTGATATAACTACCTATATCATTAATGAACAACAAAAATAGGATTTGTCCGCAGTGCGATCCCTGAGGGACACCAGATGATACTTTTATTGTTCGTGATATAAAATTTTTTATTTTAACAAATTGTGTTCGTTCCGTCAGAAAGCTCGAAAGTCAATTTAATACTGCAGTTCCAAAGCCATAATTCCCAAATTTACTCAACAAAATTGCATGCAATACACGGTCGAAAGCTTTTGAAAAATCTGTGTAAATGGCGTCGATTTGTTTATTATTTTCAAAAGCGTTTAAAAGGAATGATTGAAATGTTAGTAAATTAGTAACAGTTGATTTACTTTTACAAAAACCGTGTTGTTCAGATACTAATTTGTCGAATATTTTAAGAATTACTGATTGCAAATTCCACGATAATTTCTGATATTCTCACGGTTGCCACTTTTGTATAAAGGAACAATATAACTTTTTTCCAAATATATGGGAACACGCCACCCTCTAAAGATGATTTAAGTATAAGATAAATAGGCTGACACAAAGAATAAACACATCTTTTAAGAAAGTAGGCTGGAATGCCATCAGGGCCTATAGAGCAAGAGTCATGCAAAGATGACAGAGCATTAAACACATCAATCATATTTAATTGTAACCTATTTAACATTATATTATCAGAAGTATAAACATGATTATTACGCACTGTATGAACTTTACTACCACAATATTTCAAACATATATAACTTTTCTTAACATATCCTGCGTATTTATCGAATTCAGCGGTGATTATGCATAATCTCCAAGTGTATTTAATAGTCATAATGATAATTAATAAGCCCAAACTAAAATTTCAGGCTTTTCTAAACTTTCTGAACAATTTTTAAAGTTTTATTAAATGTTTTCAATAGACAAGATGTTCGTTAGAGTTAATGTATTTTTCTATTATTTTCAGGTAATCAATCGAAACGTCAGGATTCGGATTCAAGAATTGTATCTGCAATAGTCCGTCAGAAAGGAAAAACGTCGTGATGAATGGTAGCCGGCGTAAACCACACGAGAAAAACTGAAATCCGATTCAAGATTCGAGATTCGCTCATGTGAAATTAATCCGAATCGATGTTAACGTCTTAACGAATTTTGTTTGACTATTGAGCCGAACAATGCATTTAATTCTGAATGAAAGAGTCTCGCCAGTTTAACGAAAAGGGGAAAATAATATCATAGTTGTATTCTTTTAAGGAAAGCTTCAAGAGTTTTAGAATGCTGAGAGCTTACAATAATCACAGCTGTACTTTCATCTACACAATTATGTTTTTCCAAATTTAGTAGTTTCGAAGATGTGACCAAAAATAACTGCAATTCTTGGAATTAAAGAAAGTTAGTGCATAGACGGATAAATAATATTATAATACAACAATACATTTTATAGTGATAAGATGACCCAAACTTAAATGATATCCGTTTAAAAATGTTCTTATGATGCCGCCGCCTGGCGGAATAAATTGTAATCGCAACTCATTTTGGTCATATCTCCGAAAGTATTAAATTTCGAACAAAAATATTTCATAGATGGAAAGGTAATCATATTTATTGTAGCTGTAAACATTTCTAGGGGATTTCCTTGTAAAATAAAACGTGTTGGAAATTGTATATTCATGCTATATCCCAAATTTTATTTAAAAATTGACTAATTCAGAATTGAATGTGTGAGTAATCAGAAATTAGTTTCTATCTTAACATTTGATAAAAGATGTTTATTCACGATAATCTTATAATATGTGCATTATTTAATTGAGTGTATTTAACACTCAAGTACATTAAATACAGGATTTGCGCGATAAATGTGTTTTTTTTAACACGAATATACAATACAATACAATTGCCTAGTTAGAATTGTTGCTGATATGCAGTAACAGCGCTGTGCTAGTCAAATCAGGCTCTTTTGTCTTACATTTGATCATGGTGATGATGACTCCGTCGACACCCTTTTGTTAAAATACGAAGTAACGCGTCAACATCTCCGCCGTTCTCACTAGTTTAACCCGCGTAAAACGCGGTTATAAACATATATCATTCCCAAATCGGTAAAACAATTGTGCTTCTATCCGTAGCGAGTATTTTTTAAAGCGGAACAAACGTTAACAGCGTGAAAATTCCATCCAAACGGAATAGTTCGTTTTTTGTGCAAAGAGCGTGTTTCTATGTAACTTAGTCGAAAGGCTAGACTGTGTGAATATTATTTATTTTTAAACGACAATTCATATTTGTGTTAAAGTGGCTTAACCCTATTACACATTCAAATCAAAGTACCGCAATCTGTCATCATTTATCTGTCAAATTATCATGAAACAAAATCGACCATTAAGAATGACGCGTATTTGATAAATATATATTTAGTAAATGTTGTGTTATATATTGGTGTTGTGAACAAAGTATAGTGTATAACTCGCATATAATGACTATCAATCACTCGAATGACTTGCTCCACTCGCCTTTGGCTCGTTCCGCAAACCTCGTTCTCGTGATTAATAGCTATCATTATACGCTGGTTGTACAATATACTATTGAACAATTAAATACAAAATTAAATATAGTGGTGATTTATTATTATCATAGATGAAACTTTATTGAACTTCACAATAGGTCAGTGTTGAATACTCCTGGCGCATGAAGTTAATATTTCGAGTTTAGAAAAGCTCACAGTCGACAATTTTTATTGAACGTTTGGCGATTTATTAAAGAATAAAATAAGAAAAATATTGTTTTCTTGAAAAATGCTTGAAACATCAACAATATATCTGAGTTCAATAAAACTCAAAGCGATGATTTTAGAAATGAATCAAACTGTGTTCTAACATTTATGCATCAAAATAGAAGTACTGTAAGTAGAATTACAATAATTAAATTTGGTTAAAGTTTCTCAAAATACATGATTTTTGTATCTTCTATTTAAAAAATGAACGTCTCATAACATTTAAGGTTTAAAATTAACAACTCAAATACAAATATCAAGAATATGAATTTGTGTTCAGTACTCATTCATTCACCGGATAACTATATACGCGTTTCAGGCTTCAACGCCTTCATCAGTATAGTCCCGAACTAATGCTTGAAGAATACCTAACATTATTGACCATTTATTATGGCCTGTACAATTTACATGTATTCGAAAGCGTAAACGCCATCTTAACATTAGCTTAAGTAACATCGTCAACAGCTCGCGAACTAAACGTTTGTATACAGCAATTGTTCGTCCACACGGTGCTTTTTTTATAGAATACGAATATCAAGAAATTTCAAAATTGAATTTGTGTTCAGTATTTCCGGCATACCCACAGACGCGTTTCGGACTTCAGGCTCCTCGTCAGTGTGGTCCCGACCCAGTACTGAGGAATACTGAACATTTATTACTATATCAAGCCAATATGTGAAAATTATTAATGGATTTGATAGCTAACGCCATCTAATGCTCCATAGTGTCAATGACACGGATGCACAAAGTGCATATACGAATATAAGAATATGAATTTGTGTTCAGTACTGAACACAAATTCATATTCTTGATATTTGTATTCTATAATATAAAGCTCTGTGTGGACGAACAATTGCTGTATACAAACGTTTAGTTTGCTAGCTATTGACGATGCTACTTAAGGTAATGGGCATTAGATGGCGTTTACACTTTCGAACATATGTGAACTCTAATACAGTTTATAAATTATTTATGATACATTTCTTTCTGTATAAATAAAACTTTTAAAAATCGTCAATTTTGAGATGGATCCCAATTATACTACATTGATTTCTGATTTTATATGGATTTTTTTCTGTGATGACATGATCTTAAATAGCTTCAAATGATTTTGAGATTTCTGTCTTCTTTTTTTATGCATAATAAAAATCAACGTAGAGAATAATTTGGGTATTATGCCTCTTTTTCCCTTTTTCCCTTCAAGGAGTGCAATTGAACGAACCAACTGCGACTTATCGGGGTTTCCCCTGTAGCTTTTATAAACAGTCCGCCTATGCTTGTATAACGTAATTTCTGCGTAGTGTTTTAAGTGTTGTGACTTTTGCGTAATGTTGTGAGGCCTTTAGGCGCTGTAGCGACTTTTTTAGCGTTTTGTAGTGTTTTGCGTGTTGTTGTGAGATATGCGTAGCATTATGAATATTGCGTAGCGTCGCGAATGTTTCTTAGCATTGTGAATGTTACGCAGGGTTGCGAGTTATCAAAATCTACTAGCATTTAGGACATTCCAATCTTTAATCCATTATGTTTTGCTAATCCCTATTTAATTTTCAAACCCAACTGTTTTATCTGCAATAACAATAAAACCAAAGAACCTAATAAAACGCGCGCACACAGCGAGACAGGGTAACGAAAAGCGACCCCCCGCAGGTAAACAAATCACCCTCATTATTCACGGAACAAGCGGGGATTAAGCGAGCCAACTTCCAATAAAGCCCGTGGTTCAAAACGCGTCTCGATTTCTATGCGACTTCGCGATCGTTCCGGAGGAATTGGATTCCGAATTTCAAACACAAACACACACACACACATTCACATACACGTACATAAAGAGAGATAGAGAACATATCCACAAAGATTTAACAAGATAGAAACAAAGAGAGAAGGAGAGTAATGTATTTGCGGGATCGTAAATTGATTCTAATCGGGATCAAATTGTTTTCCACGTAAAAGTAAATGTTATTGAATCCTATAAATACAATCTAACATTCAGGGGCGGACTGGCTCTTAAAAAGTTAAAGGGAAAAGAAGTACTTACCACTTGTGCGCAGAGCTGTTCCAAATTTAAGTAAAATGCACTCGAGTATTGAGTACAAGTACTCCACGCAAATTGTACTCGAGTCCTAGGTACAGTCGGCGCAACCCAAATCTGAACGTAAAAATTTAATGGTGTAATTTACACCTTGCATCATAGGGCCCGTTCATCAGAGACAACAGTTGGGAGTTTACTGTCAACTGTTAAATTGACAAATGTTGACAAATTTTCACGGGGCTTTTCTAAACTCGAAATTTTACTTCATGCTTAGTCTGGGAGTGGAAAACACTCGTTTAAAGCTTTAAATTGAACTCTTTTAAAAAACAACGAATGTCTGAAAATGTACAGCTTTATTCCTTGTATATTGATCAAGTAGTAATTTAGTTTTCATCATTGTTTTGGTACTATTAAAAATGATTACAATAAATAAGTTGTTCTTTCATGCTCATTGTTTATTTTGTTAGGCCGTAGGTAAAGTATCGTACGTTTCTCGAGTGGTATGGCAATCACATACTCGCGGATACTGCACTCGCCGCTGCGCGGCTCGTGCGCAGCATGTCCGCTCATATGTAATTAAGTGCATACCACTCTCGTTACGTAATATACTAATATGTTATATAGTCTTATTCTATACAGGAACGTGTGGAAGATCAGAGAAACCCTTTCGTTTCACCCTAAGAAATTCCTACTACTATTGCGGTAATATTGTTATTATTATTTATGTAGATTTTATGTAATACAAGGATTCAATAAATTATTATTATTAATTAAGAATAATTGTTTGCAGCTTATACAAATATTTTCGTAATTTTATATTCATATTTTACGCAGATATTTTCGTAATTATATATTCATATTTAAATTGTTGCAAACTAAAAGCGTAAGCAAACAGTTTTCGAATTTAAATTAGCTTTGAATACGAAACATTCTCATAATACATTTTACACTCAGAGTAAAATGCACTCGAGTACTGAACAAGATAAAAAACACTGGTAATACTGGTTAGGTGATTTACCCTTAATTAACTACGGGCGATAACTCAAACAACAATGACATTTAGCTAAATTCTGTTTAAACATATGAAAACTAAAGTAATATACGCATACTTTTCGATTTTAAAGTTTTGCTTTAACTGTCAAAATAAATTACCTACGAGAGATAACTCAGCAACGGTGACAGTTGTCTAAATTCTGCCAAAACAAATGAAAACTAGAATCAATCCCGCACACTTTATATCCGAAACATTTCATTCTAACTGTTAAAACAAACTAATTATTTGTATTAACTGTCAAAATAAACAAAACACGGGCTGTAGCTCAGTAACGGTGGCAGCTGTTTAAATGTTGTTGAAACAAATGAAAACTAGAGTGAATGGCGCACACTTTTTGTTTTTGAAGTCTCGCTTTAACTGTCAAAAAAATTAACTGAGTTCAACAAGTAGCTAAATTCTGTTTAAGCACATGAAAACTAAAGTAATATACGCATACTTTTCGTTTCTAAAGTTTTGCTTCAACTGTCAAAATAAATTACCTACGAGAGATAACTCAGCAACGGTGACAGTTGTCTAAATTCTGTCGAAACAAATGAAAACTAGAATCAATCCCGCACACTTTATATCCGAACATTTCGCTCTAACTGTCAAAACAAACTAATTATTTATGTTAAGTGTCAAAATAATTAGATCACACGTTAATACATTTTATAAATGTTTATTAGTCCTTCTAAAATAATGGTATACCTTGAAAATTCAAAAAATATACATGTTTGACAACAACAAAAAAAAAGATGCAAGTGAAATTTTTAACATCCTGAATTAATCAAATTAAAGCTTAATGTAGTGTAAGAACCACTAGTTACCCCCTAACAACGATTCCAGCACATAATTCGCCCCCTCGAAAAAGCGAATAAATCAATTGTATGCACAAATAGAACCTTTATTCTTTATTCTATTCGTTTCGAGGGGTTGGACCCCCTCAAAGAGTACATTTTCTTGCAAATACACCGCGGACTAAAGTAATTGAAGACGATAAAGTGGACAGTAAAAATAACCCCCTAATGGAACCAGCCGATACATACGAAGAAATAACAAACGAGATAGTCTTATTTTATGATTGTGTGTGTATATAAAACACATTCCATTAGGACTCATATACATGTATATCATATTTTGCATTTACTCTCCTTATTTTCATATCGAAGTGTGAAGTAAACAACCTACACAAAAAAATATATACATATAAGGAAGGATGTGAAAGCAGGGCGCTTCTTCTTTGAGGTATTAGAGATGGATGATGATGTTTCTTTTGAGATTAGGGGATGCGAATATACGTTTGAAGGGTGGGACACTCTCATCACGTTCTGGGAGCGTAAGAGGGTGGGAGGTTGTTACTCGTGGGTGTGTTTTGAAGTCATTGTAAGTTTTCTTTTTCGCTTCCTCAGGAAAAAAAAGGCCCAAGCGAGTTGCGGTCTCTAATATACTCTTTTTACTTAAAAAGCAAACATAAAAATTTAATTTATATACACTCCACAAATTGCTGAATGAAGAATTTATGATATTCTCTTGAAATTGTTGGCTTATCTAAAACCAATTTGAATGCAATTAATGTTTCACTTTACAAATTATTTATATCTTTAATAGAAAGCTTAATATAGTGTAATACACAGTGACTAAGTATACATACATGTATGCAAGGCCGTAGCCGTGGGGGGGATATGGGGGTTCAACGGTGATTTTAGGCCTCTCATGTATGTTGATTATAGGCAACCCAATACCCCTAATGTATATTGGGTTGCCTACAATTGCTGTTGTGTGTATTTAAAAACTTCACAATTAATCAGTTTTTTTATACGCGTGGCGCATGAAGTAAAATTTCGAGTTTAGAAAAGCCCCGTGAAAATTTGTCTCGGGTCGCTGCGCGACCCTCGACAAATTTTCTACGCGGGGCTTTTCTAAACTCGAAATTTTACTTCATGCTTAGTCTGGGAGTGGACAACACTCGTTTAAAGCTTCGAATTGAACGATTTTATAAACTATCTAAGCAACTAGTAACTACCCAATGAACCCGGAAATATTTTAAATATTGCTCGAATGTTGAATGATACATAATACTCATGATACTCATGATATCTTATAGACTTCGCTTTAATTCAGTTCTTTTAGACAATCACGAGACGAGTACGATACGAGCACGAGAAGTGCACGACACGAGCACGAGACGAGCATGCGGCGTTCAACACACTCGTGTCATGAACGTCTCAAGCAATTTTCTACGCGGGGCTTTTCTAAACTCGAAATGTTACTTCATGCTTAGTCTGGGAGTGGACAACACTTGTTCTTAGCAGTTTTAAACTGAACGATCACTCTAGATTACTGAGTTTATTGCCATTTTACAAAAGCTACAGCTCGAAAAACCAATCATAGTCTTCGGAGACCGAAGGACTACAGGGAATCGAAGTTCTTGTTCTTATTCTTGTTCACAATATTTCAGTGCTTTCAGTGTTAAATACGCGTGGCGCATGAAGTAAAATTTCGAGTTTAGAAAAGCCTGAAAATTTGGTTTGGCCGCTCCGCGCTTCGCGCTACGCGACCAAACCAAATTTTCAGGCTTTTCTAAACTCGAAATTTTACTTCATGCTTAACCAGGGAGTGGAAACACTCGTTTTAAGCTCCAAATTTTACATCGAATATCAAGAAAGTATGCATTATACATGTATGTATACTTAAAAGCAAAATTCACAGTGTATTACTAAATATCCGTATCTGATTGCTATTTATTTATTTATTTATTTATTCTCTCACGGGAAACCCCTTTTACAAAGAATTAGTACAAAATAATAACAATAATATATAAAAATTGATAAAACGTATTAACATTAATAACTAAAATTTAATGAATTTCACGCGTTTTTTCAAGTGCTTTCGACCTTTTCTCTTTAAGCCTTTGTCGATGTCTTATTTAACAGCTTTACATTATTTACGTTCTTGTCTTTTCTACTACTGCGTTCTTTTTTATCTCTCAAAGGTCGAGGGCTTTTACAGGACTTTCCCTTTATTTACAGTCGGAATAAAGAAGTTCGAGAGATAAACGAAACATACTGGCGCCGCCAGTAAAACGGCACTAAAGCGTGTTTTACGACGGGGCTTACCCCCGGCCGCGGCGCCCTAATCCGTTTCAATTAGGGCGGCACGCTTGATAATCGCCTCCTTCGCTTGCGGATTTCTAACCCTTTGAGTTATTCAAGAAAAGAACAAAAGAAAGAATCAGATTTTAACAAGCGGACAATGCGATTAGGTTAGGTTAGATGACTAAACAAAGCTTAGGTTAGGTGTTCAATTCACAGATTGGGTTAGGTGACAGACACACTGTTTAGGGTAGGTTCGATTATAGCTTAGATTAGTTGAGTTACAATACATTTAGATTAGGTTAGATGACAATAAGGTTAGGTGACAGATACACAGCCTAGATTAGGTTCGATTACAGCCTGAGTCTCTAAACTATCTAAATTCTGTATTGTGGAGGCTTCTACTTCGTTATACATGTTAATTACACAATGAAACACTTTTAACTTTGTTTGTATAACACGTTTTATTTAATGTGACTGCAGTTTCGACAAATTTAGCTTGTCATTATCAAACATGGATGATAATGACAAGCTAAATTTGTCGAAACTGCAGTCACATTAAATAAAACGTGTTATACAAACAAAGTTAAAAGTGTTTCATTGTGTTGTCTAAACTATCTTCTTCGCGGGCCACAAATACAAACAATCGCGGGCCGGGTTCATGCAAGTCGCGGGCCGGATTTGGCCCGCGGGCCGTAGTTTGGAGACCACTGGATTACAGCATAGATTAGGTGACATATATAGTATGTTCAATAAAATAAAATCTCTAGAGTGCCATGGAAAATATTATAGGTTGGCAACTATGAAATTATTCATTATAATTATTTGGTTTGACGTTTTATATGTCAATTCCTAAAGCATGTAGCCAACTTAAATTTAAAAAAAAAAATAAAATCATGGTACTCTAGAGGTATTTTTTATTGAACATACGATACAAACCGACAATACAGTTAGATAAGAATTAGATTAAGTGACAGATACACAGCTTAGATTACGTCGGATGACATAAACAGAGGTTAGGTGTTAAACACATAGGTTGAATTAGGTGACATATACAAGCAGACGATAGATTAAGATAAGGTTAGATGAGAATTAGATTAAGTGACAAATACACAGCTTAGATTAGGTTAGATGACATAAACAAAGCTTAGGTTAGGTGTTGAACACGCAGAATGGGTTAGGTGACAGATACTCAGCTTAGGTTAGGTTCGATTACAGCTTAGATTAGGCGACATATGTAAGCAGACAATACATTTAGATTAGGTTAGATGACAATTAGGTTAGGTGACAGATACACAGCGTAGGTTAGGTTAGATGACATAAACAAAGTTTAGGTTCGGAGTCAAATACACAGATTAGGTTAGCCGACAGATACACAGCTTAGATTGGGTTCGATTACAGCATAGATTAGGTAACATATAAAAGCAGACAATACATTTAGATCAGGTTAGATGATAATTAGATTAGGTGACAGATACACAGCTTAGGTTAGGCTAGATGGCGTTAAAAAAGCTTAGGTTACGAGTTAAATACACAGATTGGGTTAGGTAACACACAATTTAAGTTAAGTTTGAGTATAGCTTAGATTAGGTGCCTTACAATAAATTTAGATTAGGTTAGATGACAATTAGGTTAGGTTACAGATCCACAGCTTAGATTAGGTTCGATTACAGCATAGATTAGGTGACATATACAAACAGACAACACATTTAGATTATGTTAGATAAGAATTAGATTAAGTGACCGATACAAAGCTAAGATTAGGTTCGATGCAATAAACATAGCTTAGGTTAGGTGTTAAATACGCAGATTGGGTAGGTGACAGATACACAGCTAAGGTTAGATTCGATTACAGCTTAGATTAGGTGACATATACAAGCAGATAATACATTTAGATTAGGTTAGATGACAGTTAGGTTAGGTGATAGATACACAGTTTAGCTTAGGTTAGATCCTATAAACAAAGTTTAGGGTAGGTCTTAAATACACCGATTGGGTTAGGTGACAAATACACAGCTTAGGTTAGGTTTGATCCCATAAACAAAGCTTAGGATAGGTGTTAAGTACACCGATTGGGTTAGGTGACAGATACACAGCTCAGGTTAGGTTAGATTATAGAATAGATTATGTGACATATAGCGTAGGTTAGGTGGTAGATACACAGCTTAGTTTAGATTATATTAGGTGGTTAATAGACAGATTAGTTTAGACTAGATTAGATGACAGATACACAGCTTAGGTTACATCAGTGGTTCCCAAACTTTATCCTGGCGCCCTTAATGTATCAAAATGCTTCCGCGGCGCCCTAAATTAAAATATTGATCTAACTAACGCTCTTCATCGGTGACATTAAAGCATTTGATGTATAGCCTAAATGATTTTTGCGGCGCCTCTCTGGGCCAGCCGCGGCGCCCGAGGCACCGCAGCGCTCAATTTGGGAAACATTGGTTTAGATAATAAATAATAATAATAATAATAATAAACAAACTTTATTTCAATAATGCTTACAAAAGTAAAATATAATTCTGGAAGAACATTGATGAAATTGTGTCAGCGTAACAAGTATATGTATATATCTATTATTTACAAGCTTCAAAATAATCACTCACGGCATATAATTCTGCTTCAACGAGGAGATTAAAAAACGATGTCTTAAATTTTTTAAGTGAATCACCGTTTTTGATTTGATTAAATACGCAGCTGATGGCAATTACAATGCTCAGGTTAGGTGTTTTAAGTAGCAGACACACAGCTTAGGTAGCAGACACAGCTTAGGTTAGGTTATATTACAGCATAGATTAAGTGACATATACACAACTTAAGTTAGGTGGTAGAAGCACAGCTTAGTTTAGATTAGGTTATGTGGTTCATAGATAGATTAGTTCAGACTAGATTAGGTGAATGATACACAGCTTAAGTTAAGTGTTTTAGGAAGCACACACAGAATAGGTAACAGACACACAGCTTAGTGTTAGGTTAGATTTCAGCATTGATTACATGGCAGCTTAGTTTAGACTAGGTTAGGTGGATAATAGACAGACTAGTATAGATTAGATTAGGTGACAAATACACAGCTTAGGTTAGATAATAAATACGCAGCTAATGACAGTTACAATGCTTAGGTTAGGTGTTTTAAGTAGCAGACACTCAGTCTAGGTAGCAGACACAGCTTAGGTTAGGTTAGATTACAGCATAGATTAGGTGACTTATACACAACTTAAGTTAGGTAGTAGAACCACAGCTTAGTTTAGATTAGGTTATGTGGTTAATAGATAGATTAGTTCAGACTAGATTAGGTGAATGATACACAGCTTAGGTTAGATAATAAATACGCAGCTGATGACAGATACAAAGCTTAAGTTAGGTGTTTTAGGAAGCACACACAGAATAGGTAACAAACACACAGCTTAGTGTTAGGTTAGATTACAGCATTGATTACATGGCGGATTAGTTTAGACTAGGTTAGGTGGACTAGTTTAGATTAGATTAGGTGACAGACACACATCTTAGGTTAGATAATAAATACGCAGCTAATGACAGTTACAATGCTTAGGTTAGGTGTTTTAAGTAGCAGACACTCAGTCTAGGTAGCAGACACAGCTTAGGTTAATTTAGACTTCAGCATAGATTAGGTGACATTTACACAACTTAGGTTAGGTGGTAGAACAACAGCTTAGTTTAGATTAGGTTGAGTGGTTTATAAACACGGCTTAAGTTAGATAATATCTATCTAATAATCTAAGCTATGTATCTGTCATCAGCTGCGTATTGCTGATGACAGATACAAAGTTTAGATTAGATGTGTAAGTTAGCAGATACACAGCCTAGGTTAGGTTAGTGTCTTGTCGTTTGTTTTTATAAGGTTCTGTATGAAATTATTCTTATTAAAATTTCCATACATATTTAAGCAAACCTGTACGAGAATGCAAATGCTAATAAATCCCATCACTTGCATTAGACTCGGAAATAAATTTGCATGCACCTCGGAATAATCAATAAAATCACGTGGTCTAGCAGCGTGCATGCACGCGAGTGCTTTATGAAATTTATAAAAAAAAAAAACTCGAACATTTAAATAATGCATGTGTGTATAAACCGTGTCCCGCTTTACATGATGGAGTTATAAGCAAATTATTTAGAAGAATGCAAAAATTTCCCGGCGCAATATTTCTCGTCGAAATCTCCAAGTGGCGAAATTCATCGCGAAGCGGCGTAAAAAAGCCAATAAATGCCCAAATTGTTGAACGACTCGAGCGCGGCCCGGCGTGTCGCCGCCTTTCGAATATAAATTGAACATTTTTGCATGTAAAGCACCCACTTGAGACCTCCTGCGACATCCACCATAGCGGTTTCTGATAGTAAATTTTTAATTTTAAAAATAACCCGGGGTAATTGAAATATTTCTTCACACACTGCCGTCTTAAGAAAATGTATACAGCTACCGAAACGAGTGTTTCCACTCCCAGATTAAGCATGAAGTAAAATATTTATTGTCTTAGTAGTCTTATTAATTAAGACTCATTGTTTGCAGTTTATACGAACATTTTCGTAATTTTATGTATTATACTTAACCCATTAAGCGCCATTGGTGCGTACACACAACTTTATAAATGTTTGGTTAGTTATATTACTAAATAAGTTAATTTAATATATATTATTTGACCTGGCTTGAAAATGTAAGGGGAAAATGTAAATATTTTGTTATTTAAATATTTCGATTATTACTTAATTAAAAAAAAAAAATATGTGAGTGTATTTCTAACTTCACAATATTTCAGTGTTTTATACGCGTGGCGCATGAAGTAAAATTTCGAGTTTAGAAAAGCCTGAAAATTTGGTTTGGCCGCGACCAAACCAAATTTTCAGGCTTTTCTAAACTCGAAATTTTACTTCATGCACCACGCGTACAAAACATTAAAATATTGTGGAATATATGTATATTTAAACTTCCCTTGAAATCAGTGTTTAATACGCGTGGCGCATGAAGTAAAATTTCGAGTTTAGAAAAGCCCAGAAAATTTGTCTCGGGTCGCTGCGCGACCCTCGACAAATTTTCACGGGGCTTTTCTAAACTCGAAATTTTACTTCATGCTTAGTCTGGGAGTAGAATCACTCGGTCTAATCTTCATACTTCACGTTTTTATATAAAATCGACCATTGCCTAAAATTTTATATACATTATGTATATTTAAAAGAAAAATTCACAGTATGTAATACTATAAGTCATTTATGGATATTATAAAAAGAAGTGCAGAATTTTACCTAAAATCAACTTTTAGAGTTATCTCTATAATTGCTCGGCCATTAATGGGTTAAAATAGCCCAGGAATACAATCTTCAGGACTATTCGTTAATGACTTAGGTATTCTTTACAGGACTATTATTATATCATTGTAATATTGTATTTTTCCCCTGCGAGTCTAGACTAGTGAAATTCGCTCTAATAATTATACATTTATGTGTGTATGTGTGTGTGTGTGTGTGTGTGTTGTCATAATCATAATATGCAGATGCTCTAACACACCAGGAGGGTTCTCAACGAGCTCTTCCGGCGCCCACTTGCGAGTCACTGCCCTCCCCCATCACCCAAACGGCAGCGCGGCACTTAAGTAACAACTCTGACGTCACTCGGTTAACTTAAAGTGCCGTCGTGGCCTTGAACTTTTAATGGCTGCACGAAAATTTCAATTTTTAGCACAAAACTAACAATGGGTCCGTTCATAAAAATGGTCAACATTCAACATGTTTGGATTTGTTTGTGATGTATGTTGGTACCTAATGAACGGTACTCCGATCAGTATGATAAAGTTGTTCGCGAATGAAGGTGTCATGAACCATATTACTATAGTGTATTATTGTATTATTATTTTATATTAATGTTATTGTTATATTTGTATTGTATATTTTTACCTATTTTCACTTATACTTTTTAATTATATTTTCACTTGTAATTTTCCGCTGGGGATCCTCGTGGGTCAGTGAGTAGAGCTCCTGCTCTTGGGCCAGAGGGTCGTGGGTTCGAATCCCACCGGGGGGTGCCAGTTACTTATGGGGAAATTGGCACCCTCTGGAGCCATGGATGTGAGTGAATGTACTGTGTCGTCCATAATTAGTTGCATAAGCGTGTAAAGAATTAAATACTTAAATGGAATAAATAAAATAAAAATTGATGTTGGCCAATAGTCTACGTTACTAAGGCCAGGCAAAAGCCAAAACCCAAAAAAAAAAAAAAATTTCCACTAAGATATATTTTTGTATTTCTAATCACCAAATTTTTTGAAAGGTCTTTTATGCATACGTGCAGGAACGCTATTAACGCGCGACATCACTTTCAAATATTTGGTTAATTGATAATTATTTGTATATAAACTGAACGCATATCCAAATAAAGGAAACAATTTGTTTAGAAGTCTATGAACGAACATCAAGAGTCTCTCAATCTTCACAATCCTTTGAGCCGGTAACATAAAAAGGCAATTAGCCAAAAATTATACTTGAACGTATGCTTGCTATATATAGTAACAATTCTCCGTTGTATTTTCGAATACAATTCTGCTTAAAATAGTTCAAATATGATATCTATTTAAGATGAGGTCAAAAGTTGACGTCCTGTAGAAAGAAGAACCAAAGGAAACATCAAGAAAATTAAAGAAATGGTGTGATGGATGAATCAATGTTTCATTTATCTCAAATTAATATGCAAAACATCGGTTTTGATAATTTTGCATAAAGATTTGCGGATTAATAAAGTATCAGCGCGATGAATTCGCGAGAAACTGTAAAAATATATAAGGGACTGATCTACCCTAAATATTAAGAGATCTAGGAAACCTAAAAACCTAATGTATAATGGACTGTTCTGCCCTTAATATTAAGAGATCTAGAAAACCTAAAAAAGGGTAGCCCAACCCATGAGAGGGGTGTAGCACTGACCTAACGTATACAGATTGGTTTCAACAGATGCTTTAGAAGAAGGTGCACAAGTGGACTCAGCTTATACAGACTTCTCTAAAGCATTTGATCGGGTACAACACAATATTTTAATTCACAAATTAAAGGGTATCGGTTTTGGTAGCAATGTAGTGCGATGGTTAGAGAGTTATTTGGTGGGAAGATCTCAGCGTGTGCGTGTGGGTCAACATGTATCTAATACAATACCAGTGACGTCAGGTGTTCCCCAGGGCTCACACTGAGGTCCGTTTTTATTTTTACTCTTCGTCAATGACATTGGATTAAGTATAAAAAATAGTCCGTTTTTCTGTATGCTGATGATCTCAAGGTTTACAAAAAAGTGCAAAATGTTTCTGATCAGCTACAACTCCAAGAGGACTTAAATAGGATTTCTGTTTGGTGTACAATTAATAAATTGGAATTGAACTTGGGTAAATGTTTTTCCATATCTTTTAGTCGAGGGCGTGTGGGGGAATTTACCTACAGTTTACATAATCAACCTCTACCTCTGAATAATAAAGTTAAGGATTTGGGCGTAATATTTACAACAAAATTAGATTTCAAGGAGCATACTTCGCATGTGTGTAACAAGGCATTAAAAGTGTTGGGGTTTGTATATAGATTCGGCAAACAGTTCAAGGACACTACGGTCAAGTCTCTTTATTTGTCCCTGGTGCGCCCACATGTGGAGTATGCTTCTATTGTTTGGGCACCATACTCAAAAAACGCTATCCATCAGCTGGAAATGACTCAGGGGAAATTTCTAAAAATTATGTCTTCTGGGCTAGGTGTAGCTAGAATCAATTTTAGTCATAGTGGCATGTTATCGCTATTGAACCTGAGATCGTTAGCTGAAAGAAGAGTATTTTTAAATTTGACTTTCTTACACAAAATTGTTAATGGTCTAATTAACTGTTGTTATTTGCTAAATTTCTTTATACCTCGTGGTCTTCAAGCTAGACATAGGCCTATATTCCGTTTACGTTTTCATTCGACCAGATACGGGATGTCTAATCCCATCGATCGTATGATGAGGTATGCCAATGGTATTAGCAATAAACCCAACTTTGTTTTATTTACACCATCAATTCATCAGTTTAAGGTCCAGTTACGTCGTATTAGGCTATCCAATGTCATTGACTGTTAGATCTTTAGTTCAGTAATAATTTAGGTGGCTGTAATCAATGTAACTCTTTATATGGTTTTTGTTATTTTTGTTCAGTGATAATTTAGTCGGTTGTAATCAATGTAATTCTTTATATGATTTTTATGTTTTTTGTTATTTTTGTCATATATTACAATATGTATATGTACACTTATGTAATAAAATGGAGATTCCGTTAATAAATAAATAAATAAATAAACTAGATTAATTGACACATACGCAGCTTAGGTTGGGTGATAAATACGCAGGTGAAGACAGATACAAAACTTGGGTTAGGTGGTAAATGTACAGTCTATTTTAGACAGGAGACACACATTTTACCTAAAATAGACTGTACATTTACCACCTAACCAAAGTTTCGTATCCATCATCACCTGCATATTTATTACCTAACCTAAGCTGTGTATCTGTCAATTAATCTAGTTTAAACTAATCTGTCTATTAACCACCTAACCTAATCTAAATTAAGCTGTGTATATGTCACACGAGACAAAAAATGTGCCACATTTAGTAAACAACTCAAGAAACTCATTTCGCGACATTTCATGTGAAAGCAATTGAGTTTTAGCCTTCAATTTGCAGCTTCTAATGAGTGCATCCACTCCCAGGCTAAGCATGAAGTAAAATTTCGAGTTTAGAAAAGCCTGAAAATTTGGCTCGGGCGCGTAGCGAAGCGGAGCGACCGAGCCAAATTAGGCTTTTCTAAACTCGAAATTTTACTTCATGCGCCACGCGTACAAAACACTGAAATAGTGTGAAGTTTAAAATATACCGCTAAAACAGTATGCTAAAGCAATATACAGAGAGTTTTATGTAACACCGAACATATTCATAAAGAGAATTTTTCTTTCGAGTAAACGTATGCATACGTCGTACATTTTCCGACGCTTGGTTTGTCAAAAGAATTTAGTTTGAAGCTTTAAACGAGTGTTTTCCACTCCCAAGCTAAGCATGAAGTAAAATTTCGAGTTTAGAAAAGCCTGAAAATTTGGTTTGGCCGCGTAGCGCGAAGCGCCCCCAGCGTTCGGCTAGCTCCGCGTTGGGCGCCCAAAAGCTCTAATCTACATTCGCGAGAAACTGTAGAATTGTATAAGGGACTGATCTACTCTATATATTAAGAGATCTAGAAAACCTAAATACCTAATGTATAATGGACTGTTCTGCCCTAAATATTAAGAGATCTAGAAAACCTAAAAAAGGGTAGCCTAACCCATGAGAGGGGTGACGTTTTAATAAATGGAAAAACCCTCTAGACGCTACGAGAATCGCGTTGTTTTAATTTTATTATGGCATGTCACGTGATGCAAATTCGGTAAATTTTATTGGTACTCAATGCCGCAGCTAGAAAACAATTTGGAGGGTAGGGGTTTTACTGGTAAAAATATTGCTTTTTTTGCCGTTTCCTGACTACGGCGTTGTTTTCAGTGAAATAATCTTTGTTATTATTATCATAATCATTATTATTATTATTAAAGTGTTTGTAGTGTAAGCCCCGGGAGGCTCGTCCAAAAATGTTTGCCAACATCCATCCCTCTTTGTTTGTTTCTCTTGTATGCGTGTGTGCTTTTAATAACAAACGAGATAACACACACTACAAACTAGACTAGAAGTTCGTCTGGTGCGCAGAGAGATCGCCTCCCTTGATAACACCTCTTCTCCGTCCTTATAATTAACAGCCAGATAGCGCAGGGCGCGCATACATAACACGAGCCTTTCTCGTTTGCCCCGAGTCGCGTAAAATAGAGCGTATTTGCATAATATTAATTGAAATGCGCCTCATTATGAAAATGGAAGAGGTTGAGAATGAGGCCGGATTAGATTTTCTTATAGTTGGTTTGATAACATTAGATGGATCTAGAAAAGGTGGGATATACAAGGGGTGGTCAAAAAGTAAGGTTACAAAATATTCATGTTTCATTGCAGATCTAGTAGAGGTAGAATAAACGAGGGGGGGTCAAAAAGTAAGGTTACAAAATGTACAGGTTTCATTGCAGATCTAGTAGAGGTAGAATAAACGAGGGGGGGGTCAAAAAGTAAGGTTACAAAATGTACAGGTTTCATTGCAGTAACCTTTCTTATAGTTAGTTTGATAACACTAGATGGATCTAGTAAAGGTGGAATATACGGAAGGTGGTCCAAAAGTCAGGCTACAAAATGTACATGTTTTATTGCAGATCTAGTAGAGGTAGAATAAACGAGGGGGGGTAAAAAAGTAAGGTTACAAAATGTACACGTTTCATTGCAGGCGTCGTAACCTTTCTTATAGTTAGTTTGATAACACTAGATGGATCTAGTAGAGGTGGAATATACTGAAGGTGGTCATTTTATTCGAGTCGCTCGGATGGAAAAAATTTATAAAAAATGTATTTAACATTTTTGCCAAAATTTTATTACTTAAATGGCTTAGTTAGGCTTTAAGCTACACGTCAGAGGTTAAAGAAATAATTTTAATCACAACTACATACTTTTAATTTAAGTTTGAAATCTGGTCATTTTATTACATGCTTTTAGGAGGACTATCTATATGTGTTTGATAAAGGCTATATACGAAAATAAATTTTAGTTTGGATGAGCTATATTTTTAGGGCTGAAATTAGTTTAGTTTTCTTTATTTCATTAATAATATGCCATAAATTAAGAAAAACATTTATTTTAATTTACGCTCGATGGTGGATGCGCCGGGCAAATCCGTGGCTGGAAAATCTATGGCTATCTTAACATCGGTTCGATTTTGATCCACCCACTCGTATGTGCATCTTTTTCTGATTTTGATATGTCTTCTTCTAACACACCTCTCCTAGGAATAAACGAGAATCACGTTGTTTTTACATTTCTTATTCTTATTCTGGTTTTGATATGTCTTTTACTATCACACAGTTCTGTCATGCAGAACGTAGCATACAGTTTGTTTTTTTAATCAAGTATTCAGATGCACTGTAAATTTTCATCAGTAGAAAAATTATAACCAATTGCGTGAAAGTCGACCCAAAATTTTACTAATACTATGATTTATTTATGATTTATAAATTTACATACCTGGTCAGTATATTTTGAACTTCACTTAAAATCAGTGTTATATACGCGTGGCGCATGAAGTAAAATTTCGAGTTTAGAAAAGCCCCGTGAAAATTTGTCTCGGGTCGCTGCGCGACCCTCGACAAATTTTCACGGGGCTTTTCTAAACTCGAAATTTTACTTCATGCTTAGTCTGGGAGTGGAAAACACTTGTTTAAAGCTTCAAATTAAACTCTTTTAAAAAACAACGAATATCTAAAGATTTAAATTTTCTGAGCTTTTCTAAACTTGAAACTTTACCTCGTGCGCTATGCGTATAAAACACTGATTTCAAGTGAGGTTCAAATATACATAAATTTCCCAATTTTTTACTGTTTTATACGCGTGGCGTATGAAGTAAAATTTCGAGTTTAGAAAAGCCCCGTGAAAATTTGTCTCGGGTCGCTGCGCGACCCTCGACAAATTTTCTACGCGGGGCTTTTCTAAACTCGAAATTTTACTTCATGCTTAGTCTGGGAGTGGATAACACTTGCTTACAGCTTCAAATTAAACTCTTTTAAAAAACAACGAATATCTAAAGATTTAAATTTTCTGGGTTTTTCTAAACTTGAAACTTTACTTCGTGCGCTATTAGTATAAAACACTGATTTCAAGTGAGGTTCAAATATACATAAACTTTCCGTTTTTTTAGTGTTTAATACGCGTGGCGCATGAAGTAAAATTTCGAGTTTAGAAAAGCCCTGTGAAAATTTGTCTCGGGTCGCTGCGCGACCCTCGACAAATTTTCACGGGGCTTTTCTAAACTCGAAATTTTACTTCATGCTTAGCCTGGGAGTGGAAACACCCGTTTAAAACTTCAAATTAAACCCTTTTCAAAAACGATTTTCCGCCCAAACATACGAAACTAATAATTTTCAAAGCTTCAAGCTTAATTTTTAAACGCTACCTGCATACAATTTTTTTTTTTTTTTAATAAAACCATTCTGTATTACTTTATTCCCTCCTCATTCTCTTCTCTTATTAATAATTCCCTAACAAATCAATCCACCCTGGTGGCCTTTGACGCGCGATATTAAGAAAGTTTTTAATTTTAAATAAAAGTGGGAAAATCCAATTTGCAGGTGAGGAATTCTCCGGCCTTTAATTAAAACTCTTTTCGCAAAGTCGCAAAATAAATCCGCCTTACTTAAAACGAGCGGATATTTATTTATACGCAAAGGCGGGCCTTAAAAAAGAAAGGTAAATAAAACGATGATTTATCCGAGAAATATTGCTTAGATAAATACAATTTAAATTTCCACGCGTTATTGAAGAAGGGAACGGGGGGAGGAGAAAAGGAAGAAAAACAAACGGTGGATAAAACGGCGATTTATTCGCGAAATATTGTAGAGATAAATTTTAATTTTCGCATTAACACACGCCGGGTAATAAAAAATATCGGCGATGCGAGGGTGGATCGCTAATGGTGATTTAAGTTAGTATTTTTCAACAAATGTTAATTAAAACTCGCGTAAAATTACATAAAAGAATTTAATAGCGCAACATTTTTACCACAAAAAAAAACAATACTTTCCTAATTGAATTGATGTACTACGTTTACAAACATTACATATGACAGGTAAAATTAAAAAAATATAATAATACACATATATACAGAGTGACCACGCTAAACCGTTCACTAAAAGTGTTCAGACTTTCACCACCTCTCTCCACAACTACCCTATTGTAAGGGTACGAGGAGGTGGCCAGAGCCTCAAGACGGGTACGGGAGGCACAAGAAAGCAGAACGATTGTAACTCTAAGAACGAAAAGAACGAAACGAACTCTGAGAACTGTCATAACTGTGAAAGCTTGTGCTATTGTAAGAGCTTTCACGCAGATGTAAAATTGTATATTTGAACGTGAACAGTAAAAGTGTTATTTTGAAACCATTAAAATTTTATTAATTGGTCCACCTCGCTGTTTTTCCGATAACAATCCTCTACAACAACGAGAGCAAAACAAAAAGTGTATGGGGTTGCCATTACACTAAAAATTTGAAAAAAAAATCCTTGTCATACGATTGAATCAGTTCTGCTCATGTGAAATTTATTCAACTTTCTATTTAATTTTTATTGCAGCGGCAACCCCATACACTTTTGATGAACGGTTTAGCGTGGACACCCTGTATATGTATATAATTTGAAATAAAATAAAAGTGGAAAGTAAAAATTTAATTTCCCCAAGTTTTTGCAGAAAGCTGTTGTGTAACTCGAATATTATTGTATCAGCTTTCAACTTTCTATTTAATTTTTAGTGCAGCGGCAACCCCATACACTTTTGATTAACGGTTGAGCGTGGACACCCTGTATATATATATATATATATAATTTGAAATAAAATAAAAGTGGAAAATAAAAATTGAATTTCCATAATTTTTTGCAGAAAGCTGTTGTGTAACTCGTATTAACTCGGGAAGTAGTTGTTTCAATAAATAAATATAACCAATTGCATGAAAGTCGATTCAATATTTTACTAATACTATGATTTATTTATGTGATTTATAAATTTACATACCTAGTAAGTATATTTTGAACTTCACTTGAAATCAGTGTTTAATACGCGAGGCGCATGAAGTAAAATTTCGAGTTTAGAAAAGCCCAGAAAATTTGTCTCGGGTCGCTGCGCGACTCTCGACAAATTTTCACGGGGCTTTTCTAAACTCGAAATTTTACTTCATGCTGAGTCTGGGAGTGGAAAACACTTGTTTAAAGCTTCAAATTAAACTCTTTAAAAAAAACAACGAATATCTAAAGATTTAAATTTTTTAATATTTGCGAAAGTTTTAACGAGACAAAATTATTGCAGTAATTTCATTCATTTTTTGAGAAAATTGTAATTTCAACCAATAATAACTTTTTTATTTTGGAATATATGTTTATGCAATTTTGTATGTGTATGAAGCAAATATTGATCTTTTAAAATACTTGAATATCTAAAAAAAGCCGTTGATAGTTTTTGAGTTATTTCCAATTAAACGCAAAATGGGTTTTTATATTTTGCAAATCTTTTATTAAAATTAAGCTCATTTTGCGTATAATTGGAAATAACTCAAAAGCTATCAACGGCTTTTTTAGATATTCAAGTATTTTAAAAGATCAATATTTGCTTGATACACATACAAAATTGTATAAACATATATTCCAAAATAAAAAAGTTATTATTGGTTGAAATTACAATTTTCTCAAAAAAATGAATGAAATTACTCCTAAATTAGGTTCAATTCAAAATAAGTCAAAAACTGTCGATGGGGTATTTTTGGTTTTTTAAATATTTCAAAAGAGCAATTTTGCTTGATATACACACAAAATTTCATGGGAATATGTTTAAAAATTCAAAAGTTATGACTGCCTGAATTTATAATTCACTTAAAAAATTGATGAAATTACTCCCAAATTACGTTTAATTGAAAAGAATTCAAAAATATCGATGGGGTATTTTTGGATTTTCAAATATTCTGAAAGAATACACAATCACAATTTTATGAGCGTATGTTAAAAAAATTTGAAAATTATAACTGCCTGAAACTACTATTCACACAAAAAAGTAATGAAATTACTTCCAAATTGCGTTAAATTCAAAATAACTCAAAAAATATCGATAGGGTATTTTTGGATTTTCAAATATTCTGAAAGAGCAATGTTTGCTTGATACACACACATTATTTTATGGGCATATGTTAAACGGTTTGAAAGTTATGACTGCCTAAAACTATCATTCAATCAAAAATTGATGAAATGAATCCAAAATTACGTTAAATTGAAAATAATTAAAAAAGTATCGATGGAGTTTTCTTGGATTTCCAAATATTCTGAGCAATGTTTGCTTGATACACACACAAAATTTCATGAGCATATGTTAAAGAATTTGAAAGTTATAACAGCCTAAATCCACTATTCACACAAAAAATTCATGAAATTACTTCCAAATTGCGTTTAACTGAAAATAACTCAAAAAATATAAATGGGGTATTTTGAGATTTTCAAATATTCTGAAAGAACAATGTTTACTTGATACACACACAAAATTTCATGTGCATATGATAAAAAATTCAAAAGTTATGACTGCCTGAAATTATAATTCACTTAAAAAATTTATGAAATTACTCCCAAATTACGTTAAATTGAAAATAACTCAAAAACTATCAATGGGGTATTTTTGTATTTTCAAATATTCTAAAAGAGCAATGTTTGCTTGATACACACAAAATTTCATGAGCATATATTGAAAAATTTGAAAGTTATAACTGCCTGAAACTACTATTTACACAAAAAATTCATGAAATACCTGCGTAAAATTGAAAATAACTTAAAAAATATCAACGGGATATTTTTGGGTTTTCAAATATTCTGAAAGAACAATGTTTACTTGATACACACAGAAAATGTCATGGGGATATGTTAAAACATTCAAATGTTATGACTGCCTGAAATTATAATTCACTTAAAAAATTGATGAAATGACTCCCAAATTACGTTAAACTGAAAATAACTTAAAAAGTATCGATAGGGTATTTTTGGATTTTCAGATATTCTAAAAGGGCAATATTTTCTTGATACACACACAACATTTAATAAACATATGTTAAAAAATTTTAAAGTTATAACTGCCTGAAACTACTATTCTTTTTTCATAAAATTACTTCTAAATTGCGTTAAATTGGAAATAGCTCAAAAAAATGTATGTGATATTTTTAGATTTTCAAATATTCTAGAAGAACAATATTTACTTGATTGACACACAAAATTTCATGGGCATATGTTTAAAAATTTAAAAGTTATGACTGCGTGAAATTATAATTTCCTTAAAAAATGGATGAAATTACTCCTAAATTACGTAAAATTGAAAATAACTCAAAAACTGTCAAATTATTTAGAGAATAAAATGTACTTGGTAGAAAAACAAACAAATAATTTACTTAGGAGATTTATTAGCCAAGTAAAGTAATTTTGTGTTTATAATACCGAAATCTTTGAAATAAATTAGTTTATACCTAAAGTAAACTTTATTAAGGGAATAAAACGTTTTATAATACCGGGCATTAATGTAATCATTACCGTAAAAAATGGTGACGTAAAATCGTCAACTAATTAGTTAGGGTGAAATAAATTTACTATGCTATTTATCAATAGTTTATTTAAGGGGGGAAAGTGCTAAGATAGACTTTGCACTATCCTCCTTCTTTCAAACAATTGATAATTAACATACTAAATTTATTTCACTCTAACCAATTGGTTAAATATTTCAATTGAAATCAGTGTTTTATACGCGTGGCGCAAACCAAATTTTCAGGCTATTCTAAACTCGAAATTTTACTTCATGCTTAATCTAGGAGTGAAAACCCTCGTTAGACAATTAATCAAAAATTTATTTTACAGTTTCGTTATTCATTACTATATTTTTGAATCAACTTTGAGCGCCTGTGATATTGTCAAAATCGCTCGATTTTTTTTTTAATTTATCACTAAGTGTATTTATTCCTTAAACATTACTTAAAATATTGTCAAAATCCGACATTTCCTCGTAATTTAAGATCATAAAAAGATAAACTATACGATTTTATATTTTTGTTTTAATTTAATTAGTTAAATTGATAATATTTAATTTAACTTTAAGTGTCTGTAATTTTATCAAAAATCGCTTGATTTTGTCTTTTTTAACATCAGCATAAAGTTTATTTATTCCTCGATAAATTTTAAAAATGTTATCAAAATGATACATTTCCTTCGTCATCTCAGATCAAAAAAGGTAAACTATATTTTTTTTAATTTAAATTGATAACATTTTATTTAAATGTAAGCGTTTGTAATTTCATTAACCATTTATCTTTTTTTTTTCAACCTAACCACAAAGTTAATTCATTCCTAGATAATCCCTGATCATTTTATTACAACCCAACATTTTCTTTATAATCTAAGATCAGAGAAAGAGAAACTTCACTTTTTAATATTTTTTTCTTTGTTCAGTTTGATTGATAAAATTTTATTCAGTTTTAAGCGGTTGCAATTTCGTTAAAAATAGCTCTATTTTATTTTGCTTAACATTAACACAAAGTTTATAAATTCCCTGACAATCCCTGATAAGTTTATTAAAATACGATATTGTATCGTAACTCAGATCAGAAGAAGGAAAATTGTACCTTTTTTAACATTGAAATTGATACAAAAAATTGTTTTATCTTTAGCACAAAGATTATTCATTTCTCGACAATCACATAAAGTCAATGTTTTATATGCTTAGCGCATAAAGTAAAATTTCGAGTTTAGGAATTCCTAATTTTCAGGCTTATATTCATAAGTAGGTCTGCAATTTTTCTTAAATTTAAAAAAAAAAAATGTGTTCACGGGTAAATCAATTAAAAAGCGAATCGTCATAATGCTACGTTTCCACAAAAGGAATAACGGAAAAATTATTTAAACAAGATAAATTCAAATTCAAAACTATTTGAATTTTAAAAAATAAGCTTACGCTTCTTTTAGTTTGCACACTTTAAACAAAATATATCAAATTACGAAAATGCTATTCGTGAAAATGGAAACAATGTCTTAATTAATAAGACAACTTAAGACGATAAATATTCATTGAAACAACTACTTTCCGTGCAAATACACCTCCGCATATTAAAGAATACAATAAAATATTTACAATATTATTTAATTTGATTTGTTACAACGCTCTATTAAAGTATATGTAACGTTTAGGTTTAGGGCTAAAGAAAACTATAGTATTTGGATTTTGAGTAGAATGATTTATTTCCAGAATTCTTAATACAACACTTTCTTAAGGGGAAATCACTCGTTGAAAACAAAAATTAAGTTAGCTAATAACATCTTACAATCACAATATTTATACTGCTTTGTCGAAATGTTAATACAAGTAAGTCAATGAATGCTGTTAGACTTATTATTATTATTTTGATTTTTTTTTCGAAAACGGTATTTTAAGTGGTGTATAATCATTTAAAAGATGTCAAAAGCACATTTCACCATGTAATTCAACAAATGAATTTCTTAATTTTAAATAATAGAAAGTCCAATAATTATTGAAGAAAGTCTAATTATACGTTTTGTTATTAATATCATATGTTCAATAAAAAAAACCTCTGGAGTACCATGATATATTCTTTTTTTTTCAAATTTAAGTTGGCCACACGCTTCAGGAATTGACATATAAAACGTTAGACATAATAATTATATTGTATATTTTCAACCTAAAATATTTTCCATGGCACTCTAGAGATTTTTTTTAATTGAACAAACGATATTATGATTGAATTAAAAAATGGTGACACGTCCATCATAGCACTTTCATCACCTAAACAATTGATAATTGACACAATAAACTTATTTCAATTATGCATTGGTTAAAGACCATTTCACTTTAAATCATTGTTATATACGCGTGGCGCATGAAGTAAAATTTCGAGTTTAGAAAAGCCTAATTTAGCTCGGTCGCTCCGCTTCGCTCCACTTCGCTAAGCGCCCGAGCCATATCGATAGGGTGTTTTTGGATTTTTAAATATTCTAAAAGAGCAATGTTTGCTTGATACACACACAAAATTTCATGGGAATATGTTTAAAAATTCAAAAGGTATGACTGCCTTAAATTATAAATCACTTAAAAAATTGATGAAATTACTCCTAAATTACGTTAAATTGAAAATAACTCAAAAAATATCGATAGGGTATTTTTGGATTTTCAAATATTCTGAAAGAACAATATTTGTTTGATACACATACAAAATTTCATAAGCATATGTTAAAAAATTCAAAAGTTATGACTGTCTGAAATTATAATTCCCTAAAAAATTTAATGAAATTACTCCCAAATTACGATAAATTGAAAATAACTTAAAAACTATCGATGGGGTATTTTTGGGTTTTCAAATATTCTGAAAGAACAATGTTTGGTTAATATACACACAAAATTTCATGAGCATATATTAAAAAATGTAAGAGTTATAACTGCCTGAAACTACTATTCACACAAAAAAATCATAAAATTACTTTCATATTGCGTTAAATTGAAAATAACTCAAGAAATATCAATAACATATTTTTAAATTATCAAATATTCTGAAAGAACAATGTTTACTTGATATACACACCACATTTTATGTTTAAAAATTCAAAAGTTATGACTGCCTGAAATTATAATTCACTTAAAAAATTGATAAAATTACTTCCGAATTACGATAAATTGAAAATAACTGAAAAAATATCAATAGGGTGTTTTTGGATTTTTAAATATGTTGAAAGAACAATGTTTGTTTGATACATACACATAATTTCATGATTAAATAATAAAAAAATCGAAAGTTATAACTGCCTGAAACTACTATTCACAAAAAAATTCATGAAATTACTTTAAAATTGTGTTAAACTGAAAATAACTCAAAAAATTTCAAAGGATATTTTTGTATTTTTAAATATTCTGAAAGAAAAATGTTTACTTGATACAAATACAAAATTTCATGGGCATATGTTAAGAAATTAAAAAGTTATGATTACCTGAAATTATAATTCACTTAAAAAATTGATGAAATGACTCCCAAATTACGTTAAATTGAAAATACTTCAAAAAATATCGATGAGGTATTTTTGAATTTTTAAATATTCTGAAAGAACAATGTTTACCAGATATATATACACAAAGTTTTTATGAGCAAATGTTGTAAAATTCAAAAATGTATGCAATTATGCAAGTCGGTTAGATTCAAGTTACTTACAACGGTTGTAACTAACTTGAATCTAATCCAATACTGTTGTGTAGTTATATTATTAGTGATAGAAGTATTTAAGAGTAACCAAGTTAGATTACAGTGAGTCCCACTTTCTAAACAAACTAACGTAAACGAAGTAACTCGGATACTTCATTTACGTTGGTTTGGCTGAAAAAGTGGGACACATTGTAAAATTTGAACAAAATTTACAAAGATTTACGAACAGAAGCAGAGTATTAAATATAAATCACTCACCGAGGCATCTTGGAGCTCAGTCTCTTGCAGGACCTACCGTCTGCAATAAGGAACAAAAATAAACAAATTAATTTACTATGAAATTGCGTTAAATTGAACTCAGAAACTCAGAACTCAGAAACTATCGGTGGGGTATTTCTAGATCTTGACATATATACAAATTTTAATAAAATCAATCCTATCTGCCGTTTCATTGAAAATGAGTGAATAACTATCGATAGGGTATTTCTGGCATATTTTGAAAGGGCAATGTCTGGTTGATATGTACACAAAATTTTAAGAAGCTATTCTAAACATTCCAGAAGTTATAATTGTCGAAAATAATCAACCACTATAAATTTCAATAAAATCAATCTCTTCTGACGTGTAATTGAAGTTAACCAAAAAAACTATTGATAAAGTACATCTGGATCTTAGCATATTCTGAAAGATCAATGTTTGTTTGATATCCCTACAAAATTTGAAGAAGCTAACCTGAACATTTCAGAATTATAATTAAAACTAATTCTACAACGCTGAAAGTTGGTATAAGAAACGAATAAAATTACAGCAGAAAAAAGAACATTTAACATTCCCAGTTTCAGCGATTGGAATTGAAAAGAGGACGATTCAATAACCGAGAAGAACTTTTCGCGATTTCACGGCTGAACATTCACACAAACACACACACAGACGCGCAGACACAGACGAACATATAGAGCAGATGGCGACATCATATAAAACCCATCAGGAAGTCGAACGTTACATCAACATCCGTGTAACGCTCTCGCGAAATTCAATTTTCATATAACATTCCTTCCTCGAATTAAATCGCCGCCCGTGTCGGGTGTTTTATTACTTTCCGGATTTAACTTTAGATGTGTTTTTTAACGTTCGACATTTCAATTAGTCTCTTTGCGCGATTCAGATCTCTTGCTTTATTAAGATTTTAGCCGAACTGGGTGAAAACAGACCCGTTTCGGACTCTCTCAAACTCGTATTGGTCCTTCGAGACTCTTTCGGGTCGTTTTCATTCAGACTTTTACTTATTCTCTTAGACTCTTTCTAGTTCTTTCAGACTGTTTCTTGTCTTTTTAGAAATCTTTTTGTTCTTTTAGACTCTTTCTGGTCCTTTCATTCAAACTCTTTCTTATTCATATAACACTCCTTCCTCAAATTAAATCGCCGCCCATGTCAGGTGTTTTATCACCCTCCGGATTTAAATTTAGATGTGTTTTTTAACGTTCAAAATTTCAATTAGTCTCTTTCCGCGATTCAGATCTCTTGTTTTATTAAGATTTTAAACGAATTGGATGAAAACAGACCAGTTTCGGACTCTTTCAGACTCGTATTGGTCCTTCGAGACTCTACTGGTCCTTCGACACTCTTTCGGGTCCTTTTCATTCAGACTCTTACTTGTTCTCTTAGACTCTTTCTAGTCCTTTCAAACTCTTTCTTGTCTTTTTACACTCATTTTTTGTTCTTTCTGGTCCTATCATTCAGACTCTTTCTTGTTCATATAACACTCCTTTCTCGAATAAAATCGTCGCCCTTGTCGAGTGTTTTATCACTTTTCCCCCGTTCCGAATTTAAATGTAGATGCGTGCATGTGCACGTCCAGAATCTTAATTAGTCTTTGTCCACGATTCAAATCTATTGCTTCATTGAGATATTAACCGAGTTGCTCATCCAACTCTATTATCATGAACAGACGCGTTTCGGACTTTTTCAGACTCTTATTGGTCTTTCGAAACTCCTTCTGGTCCTTCGAATCTCGTTTTCAAAACTGTTGTGTTAATCAGCACGTTACAACTGCCTTTTAACGTGAGCATAAAGAAGATTTTAAAATTGCAAAAAAAAACGAGTTCGCTTGTTTTCCTTCCATAAATTAGTATCTTTATTTGAGCGCGCAAACGTATCGCTTATCAGCGTGAAAACAACCCGTAATAACGAAAATTTATCGCCCGAGGCGTGAAATACTAGCAGGCTGCGAAAGAAACGATTTATGTTTTTTAATAAAAAACGGCACGAACCCCCGATGGAATTGAACTCGCCCCCTTAAAACATCTAATTATCCGCACTAATTAAGACACATGCTGTACAGTAGACAAACGCACACGCTGGATTAATTAGTGGAATTGTCTTTAGCAATTAACGTAATTAAAATATTTCCGAGTGATTCACCCTTTTTTTCTGATTAATTGCAATTAAATTAATTCAATTCAAGGGTTAGAGTAAATATCGCGCACACCCTTAAAATTAATTTGTTTAGGGGTGCGTGCTCATTTTGTAGGTAAATATTGGGAGTTTTAGCTGAAATTAGTTTTCAGCGTTTAATGTTTTCAATTTTGAGCGTTTAATGTAATAAATACACTCATTTAGAGCTTTGGATTCTATAAGATGTTTGAGAATTTAGAGTTCCGTTTTCAGTTTTCAGCTTTTAATGTAACAAATACAATACACTTATTCAGACCTCTAGATTCTATAGAATGTTTAAGAATTTAGTTCTTTTTTAAGTTTTCAGCGAAAATCTTTAAATTTCATGGAAATCTAGAAAAAAATTAGAAAAACTAAATATTAAAATTGCGTATAAAACAGACAACAAATTAGGAAAATACATAAAAAATAATGAAGATAGAATATCCCGAGCTCGACATAGCGGTGTCTATTTGTTAAGTTGCGGTGACTGCCCTAAAGTATACGTCGGCCAAACTGGGAGAGCCTTTCAAGAAAAGATGAACGAGCATAAAACCAGCTTCGAGAAAAAGAAAAACAACTCGACTTATTCCAACCACTTGCTAGATGAAGGCCACAACTTCAACGAAGACTTCCAAATACTACACATCGAGAAGAAAGGAAGAAAATTAAACATCCTGGAAAGCACCGAAATAAACAAAAGAAAATTCAGCGATCAATTACTAAACGATCAGACAGATATTAATAACTCCCCATTGCTCAATTTAAAACTGTAACCCCCACCCCTCTTACTTATCAGCTAGCTCTATATATACGTTGTAATTAGGTTAAGTTAATCACTTGTTCTTCACCTGAAGAAGCCACAGTGTGGCGAAACATTTGTTGTGAATACAAAATAAACAATTTTTGAAAGTTATAAACAAAGTGTTTTACTTAAAGTAAGAAATCTAGAAAATTCATGAAAGGTAACAACATTTTTAGAAACCACGTTTAACCCAGAAAATTCACAAAAACCGTAAAAATTGTGAAAACTACAAAACTCTAAGAAAATCAAAATTCTCACGAAACTCAAAAATCTTAAGAAACTCAAAATATTGAAAATCGCATCCAATTTTATTTTAAATACTAAAATGTTAAACATTTTATGAAAATTTCGGAAATTCAAGAAAACTGCTAAGATGTGAACATTTGAATTTAACTTGAGATCAGTGTTTTGTACTAGAGATGGGTAACTCCTGAGCGAATCGACTCAAAGAGTCAGCTCAGTCAAGTGAGCTGGTGAGCCAAGTGACTCAGTTCAACATATGTAGCTCTTTTTGAGCCATTACTCATTTTGATTCGCCCGCTCTTCTAGAGTGAATGTAGATTTGCAATGCATTAAGTATTAACAGATCTTGATTTTCACGCGGCTCGTGGATCGACAGGCCGGCTTTCCTCAGCCTCGCTGAAAATGCTTTTTACTTTTTGCGTTTGTACACTACTCAATTAATTTGTAAAAACCTTATATTTTCACTCCAATTTCTATACCTGCGTTATTCATTTATTTAGATAGAGATTCGCCTCTTCTTAGTTCACAGATACTACAATTTAAAATATTATAAGCAAACGCCGTTGTTCACTATCTAGTAAACATTACAAATGTAATTTTTCTTTCGTCGCCTTTTTGTAAGCAAAATTTTAAATTTTAAATTTTAAATTTTTTATTACGATAGCTATTTTCTTACTGCAATAACAAACAGTACTTATGTTTGTTATTGTAGTAAGAAAATAGCTATCGTAATATTTCTATTATGTTATTGCAGCATCATCGATTTGAATTACGACGCTTGCGAATGGAGTAAAATAAACCCATTGAGTTGGCGAATCGACTCTAAAAGAGCCACGGCAGCTGTTGAATCCAACTGATCTATCTCACTCATCGGGATCCAACTCCGCGGTACGGAGTTGGATCGCAATGATTCATGACTCTCGAATCCAACTGAACTCGTTTTACGGAGCTCTTAAATCCGACTGAGCTATAGCGACCCTCGACAAATTTCCTACGCGGGGCTTTTCTAAACTCAAAATTTTACTTCATGCTTAGTCTGGAAGTGGAAAACACTCGTTACTTTAAAGGGGGGTGCCCGGCCCCCCCTCTAGATACCCAAAAATTATACATTTAAAATTGTTGCAGGCAAGTTGCAGGAAAACTAAAAATATAGTTTAAGCAAACCGTTGAAATTAATTAAAATAGCTAATTGAATAATTCTAAATTACTCTAAAAATTTGGAAAAAAATATTTTTAATAAATCAATATTTACAAATATTCAAAATGAGCAAAATTTTCAAAGGTTCAAAGGCAAAATTAGCATTACGTCAATAACGTTTTATTTTTAAGTTAACAATTTAAAATTAAAATAAACTCTAATTTTATTTAGTATATTCTTGGAAAAATAAATAAACATGAAAATGAAAAAACTTTAAAATCGGATAGAAATTGAAAATCTCAAAAAATTGATTAAAAAAAAAAAATGTTTGACTTAGACAACGATGTTAACGATCATGACCTTTAAAAAACCGACATGTACCTGACAAAGACAGATTAAGACCCCTGGTCGATAGCCATTTTGTGAATTTTGTCAATTGTTTTTTTAAATATATTCTATTATTTGTTTTCAATATTTAAGTATAATTGTATTATGTACATAATTCATAAATGAAGATGTTTAGTTAGTTAGTTAAAAATGTTTGATATTTAATTATTTCTTTCTTATTTTTTTGTATTTAGAAAATACTGATACTTAATAATATTTTAATTGATTTGTAATTGAAATAATAATTTTTATTTTAAATAATATATACAAATATAAAAATTAACAGAATTCTTCTAAATTATGAAGTTAGCACAAATTAAAGTTTATCAAATAAATAAACAAAGATTATCTTTATCTATCCTCCGTGTCAACAAAGTATTGACAAAAAACTACAAATAAATAGTAAAATAATACAAATAGCAATAATATGTATTATCAATAAGAATACTAAAAAAAATTTAAGAAACCGAATATAAAATCTAATTACATTCTTCAAAATCAAAAAAAGTCATTAATATATGACAGAATAATTTACCATTTTTATATATCATATCTTTATGTATTCGTATACTCTGTAGATTTGCGGGCAATTGTTAGAGTTCAATTTAAAGTTCGAACGAGTGTTTCTAATCCCAGACTAAGCATGAAGTAAAATTTCGAGTTTAGAAAAGCCCCGCGTAGAAAATTTGTCGAGGGTCGCGCAGCGACCCGAGACAAATTTTCACGGGGCTTTTCTAAACTCGAAATTTTACTTCATGCGCCACGCGTATAAAACCCTGAAATATTGTAATGTTTAAGAAATACTAGCGTATATTTTGTTCGGTTGGTTGACAAAATGTGTTGAATCTTCCGAGCTGATTATACATACTAATTCTATTTATACATTTTGACAGCTTTTTGTCAATTTTTAAGCAGATAATTTTCTTAGTTAAGAACATTTTATTTTTTAATCGTTAGATAATTAATTATTTATTCTCATTATGGTAAAAACTTGCCTGCAACAATTTTAAATGTATTATTTCTTAGTATCTAGAGGGGGGCCTGGGCACCCCCTTTAAAGAAACGAGTGTTTTCCACTCCCAGACTAAGCATGAAGTAAAATTTCGAGTTTAGAAAAGCCCCGTGAAAATTTGTCGAGGGTCGCGCCGCGACCCTCGACAAATTTTCACGGGGCTTTTCTAAACTCGAAATTTTACTTCATGCGCCACGCGTATAAAACACTGAAATATTGTAAAGTTTAAAAAATACTAGCCTTTATTTTGTTCGGTTGGTTGACAAATTGTGTTGAATCTTCTGAGCTGATTATACATACTAATTCTATTTATACATTATGACAGCTTTTTGTCAATTTTTAAGTAGATAATTTCCTTAGTTAAGAACATTTTATTTTTAAATCGTTAGATAATTAATTATTTATTCTCATTATGGTAAAAATTTCCCTGCAACAATTTTAAATGTATGATTTCTTGGTATCTAGAGGGGGGCCTGGGCACCCCCCTTTAAAGAAACGAGTGTTTTCCACTCCCAGACTAAGCATGAAGTAAAATTTCGAGTTTAGAAAAGCCCCGCGTAGAAAATTTGTCGAGGGTCGCGCAGCGACCCGAGACAAATTTTCGCGGGGCTTTTCTAAACTCGAAATTTTACTTCATGCGCCACACGTATAAAACACTGATCAACAGTAAAGTTAAAAATATACAACGCTTAGATGTGATGATAATCAATATTTACCTAGATGTAGCAAAAAAATGGAAAAAATAACTTTTTTTGTGAATGGTTTTGGAATAATAATAAAAGTAGGATAAATTTAGTTTCAGCAAATTTTACATATTGTTGATATTTGAATCATCATATTTTTAACGGGGAAAGTACTATGATGGACACATCAGCATTTTTAAAATTGTTGTCATTTCCGGTGAAACCGAAAGTGCAAATAAGGTTTATGGAAGATATGTAAACTCGAATTTGTTTAGTATAAGCATGCCAAATTTCAAATTGATATCTCACAAAATAAACAAACTGTGGTATATTGTCGCATTTTGGTCGGTTTCAGACCACTGTGCGCCGCTCAATTCAATGAGTTGGCGAATTATATGGATCTCTAAGAGTCAGAACTCTAAGCGGATCGCTAGCTCGTAACTGAGTCATGTAACTCTGTTGAGCCGGCTCATTTAACCAGCACTTTAAAATGAGTCAGAACTTGTGAACCAGCTCACCGGAAAGAGCCATTACGCCCATCTCTATTTTGTACGCGTGGCGCATGAAGTAAAATTTCGAGTTGAGAAAAGCCCGAATTTGGATTTGGACGCTGCGCGTCCAAATCCAAATTATTGGGGCTTTTCTCAACTCGAAATTTTACTTCATGCTTACTCTGGGAGTGAAAAACATTCGTTCGACAATTGTCAATATCTCATTTTGTTTGTTTCTGTTTTGTAAAATGATGAATATTAGGAAAACAAATTAAATTTGTTAATAACGAAAAAAAAGATGTCTCTATCCATTTAAAGTTAAATTCAGCAATTTTTACAACAATTGATGAAACGCTTGGAGATTTATGATAAGAGTAGACATTTTCGAAAGTGACGAAAATCCTGAAATTTCATCAAAAACGTCGAGAATTTTAAAATTAACGAAAATTTTGGATATTTACTAAAAACTCATATTGCATAAATGCAATACAATAATTTAGAGCTCTAAGTTATATACAATGTTTAAGAATTTACACTTCTGTTTTCAGTTGTCAGCGTTTATGTAACAAATTGTATTGCATTTGTTACATAAACGCTGACAACTGAAAACAGAAGTGTAAATTCTTAAAAATTGTATAGAACTTACAGCTCTAAATTATTCTATTGCATTTATCATTCAGAGCTATAAATTCTATATCATATTTAAGAGTTTACACTTATGTTTTCAGTTTTCAGTGTATAAAGTAACAAATGCAATACAATCACTCAGAGCTCTAAATTCTATACAATGTTAAGAATGTACAGTTCTGTTTTCATTCAGAACTCTATATTTTATACAATGTTTGAGAATTTAGAATTGTGAATGATTGTATGATTTTAATTAATCAATGTAAACGTGAGCTATTTTCATAGCCCACTTTAACATTAATTAATTAAAATCATACAATGAACAAAAAATAATTATAGGTACAAAAAACAAACTATAACTTTGGGATTTTTGGAGACATCGTAATAGAATTTTGTGTGACTATTAAGTGAACATGTGAATGTTTTATATGAGGTAAAATTTCGAGTTTAGAAATTCATTCATTAGACTTTTCTTTCTAGGTTTAATATTTTATTTAATTCAAGTTTAAGTAACTCCAGTTACTTGCTATTACAATGTTTGTGCATTTATAATTATTTCTACACAATTGAGTCAAGAATAACTTTTGGTTTACGACTCGCCGAGTATTTTCGCGTGAAGTTAAGGGGACTGGGCGGCCGCAATGAAATATAATCGCAATAATGGTCAAATTCGGGCATTCGGAGTGCCCTAATAATTCCTCTCAACTCGCGAAACTTTCAACATGCACACGAAGCGCGTATTCTCGCCACACATGAACACGACATTCCTGTCTAATTATTACGTCGGATTCTCGGAATAATTGAATAACTCGGGAGTATATTCACTGTAATTTATGCACAGAATAGAAAATAACAGCAATAACTAAATTGGATAAAAAAACAGCGATTTTTTATATACATTTATTGGATATTGGTTTTAAACCATTCTACCATTTCACCACAAACGCCACAAAGATATTCACACACATCCATGGATGATCAGGAGGCAGGGCCTGTACCCACTACCCCACGAGGGTCCAGAACAACGACTTTTACCTTTAACAAACAAAAATTAAAGCCAATTGTTATGCATAAAGTAAATCGTATCGTTTTACACGCTAATAATTTTGACGTTTCACAGACGTCGGTAGTTTCGTAATAAAAAAAAGACCTTTATTGGCATATAAAAAATAAAATTACAAATATTACCAAAATAATAATAGAACACAAAATTATATCATCTCCTTTCTTTTTTCCGCCCTCCGCCACCCCAGTACCGTTACCATCTTTACGCCAGCTCCGTCCTCTCTCATCCATTCCGTTACACTCCTTTTCCCCCCCAGCCATTCCACATTCACCACTCCACACTCCTCTCCCAAATTACTCCATGTATCTCGTCCACTTGCGCACAACACACATTTACCATACCCTTCCCCCATCCAGACCTTCCTTCCTCTCTCCTCCGAACCACATCTAGCTCTTGCCAGGGTTATCTTAGCCTCTTTCGACAAGTCATTATTGGATAGGTACCCTGGCACGCTCCCATGCACTTGCCACCTTTCGTACATTGGATTTTAGCCGCTCCTCCCGATACACCCCTGCCTCTCCTGCATCTCCACCTCTTTACACTTCTCTTTCATCCAAGCTGCCACATTCACCCCCTTCTCTATCCATTCATTTACACTATCCTCAGACTCTCCTGCCCTTTCATCCATCTCTCTGCGTTTCCTACTCCACTCACTCCTCCCTAATCCCTTGCACGTTCTCCATACCTCTTTCACCAGTCTCTCACTTTCCAATTCACACAACTTCATCTCATACTTCACCACTCTCTCCATTGCCTCACCATGTATACTCATTCTATTTGTTTCCTGAAGCAGAATGTATCCATCTGCTCTCATTCAATGCATTCATACTCATTTATACTCCATACAACAAAATGGGCTTTACACACGCATCCCACAGTTTGCACGCCAATTGAAAGTTGCCAGCGAACCATTTTCCCCACTTCTTCCTTACCATACCCCATGCTTTCCTGGCTTTCCCTTGTACCCATTTGGCGTGCTCCCCGTAATCACCTGTAGCTTTAAATATGAAGCCCAAATATTTAAATTCTTTCACCCTCTCAATCACCTCCCCTTTCCACTTCAATTCATCTACTCTTCCTTCTCTTCCTCTATTTCTAAATCTCATCCACTTTGTTTTCCTTGCATTAACTTGCAGCCCTCGCTTGTCCCTATACCTCTCCACCCTCTGCAGTTTCGTAATAAATAAAGTATAAATTAAAAAATTGATGGTTATTATTATTTTATATACTTACTTAAAAGACGTGGTATAATGATGATTATTAGAGTCGTTTTCTTTTAGTTTTCCTATTTTGTCAATTGTATTTCACTTTTTCTCAAAACTATTTTCTATCTCAAGTAAACAAAGTGCTGTGTTTATCAAACGAAATAGTGAAATACAACTGACAAAAGAGAAAACCAAAAAAGAAAAATACTGTATTTTAAATTCACGACAATGATTTTTTAAAATCTAAGTAGAAGCCTTTCTTTTTCCTGATTTTTTTTAAATTTTATTTCCGTGCATTAGTAAAATTGGTTATTAGCGGGAAATTGGAAGCGTTTAAAAGCCGGCGATTTTTCATTTAAATCGTCCCGACGGCGTTTTCTTGTAATTGCCTTTAAAGCCGCTGCAATTAGTCTCCCCATAATTGGGGCTATTTTATTAATTGCGTCATAGATTATCTAAGAAGCAAGAAAGCATTCTCTCAAACGGAACTCTTGGCATTTTTTTTCTCTCTCTTTGTAATAAAAGATACACGAATTATTTTTTCTTGTAAAATTGTAAGATTATTAAAAGAAATAAAATCACTACGATTTATATTAAGCAAATGTTATTCGTATTGTCAATCAACTGGGAAAATACCAATCTAAAAACTAAGTATTTTGGGGATCTCGGCGGTCGCGGGTTCGAGTCCCGCCGGATGGGGTCATTTTAACCCATTAACGACCGAGCAATTATAGAGTTAACTATAAAAGTTGATTTAAGGTAAAACTCTGCACTTCTCTTAATGATTTCTATGAATAACTTATTATTAATTTTTTCGATTATTACTCATTAAACAAAATACATTGGTGTGTTTCTAACTTCACAATATTTCAGTGTTTTATACGCGTGGCGCATGAAGTAAAATTTCGAGTTTAGAAAAGCCCCGTGAAAATTTGTCTCGGGTCGCTGCGCGACCCTCGACAAATTTTCTACGCGGGGCTTTTCTAAACTCGAAATTTTACTTCATGCTTAGTCTGGGAGTGGAAACACTGGTTCTAAACTTCATATTGCACGTTTTTATAAAAAAATCGATTAATTACTGAAAATTTACAGTGTATACATTTTGCATATTTAAAACAAAAATTCACAGTATGTAGAATTTTTCTTTTAAATATGCAAAATGTATACACTGTAAATTTTCAGGCATTAATCGATTTTTTATAAAAACGTGCGATATGAAGTTTAGAACAAGCGTTTCCACTCCCAGACTAAGCATGAAGTAAAATTTCGAGTTTAGAAAAGCCCCACGTAGAAAATTTGTCGAGGGTCGCGCAGCGACCCGAGACAAATTTTCACGGGGCTTTTCTAAACTCGAAATTTTACTTCATGCGCCACGCGTACAAAACACTGAAATATTGTGAAGTTAGAAATACACTGATGAATTTTTTTAACGAGGAATAATCGAAAAAATTAAATAACAAAATATTTACATTTTTCTTCATAAATTTTCAAGTCAAGTCAAATAATATAATATACAAAATTAACTCATTTAGTAATATGGTTAACAAAAAAATTATAATGTTGCGTGTATGCACCAATGGCGCTTAATGAGTTAAAGTAGAAAATTATTCCACCTCGGTCCATGGATATGTGTGAATGTGTTTGTGGCGTCTAAATATATTTAAATTACAAACATTTAAAGGTAAAATAATAGTTTAAAATCAATATCCAATAAATGTAAACAAATTCGCATTGATTGAAATTACTCTGACGTTTAGGTTAGAATCAGCTTCTTAAGACGCCAATTTTGGCGTCTTGTAATGTAAGACCTTCTTATGACTTTAAGATCTGATTTATAGTTGGTGCAATACTTTAAGAACGTCTTATTTTTAAGATCGATTTTATCTAGTTAAGATGCGTTGGAGAAACCGGGCGTAAGTATTTTTTTCATTCCCTTTCAAAAAGTTAATTAAAAAAAGAACAATAATTGATTTTTTTTTTGGCTTTTGCCTGGCCTTAGTTACTAGACTATTAGCCATCATCAATTGTTATTTTTGTATATAATATATTCCATTTGTTTCTGGATCTCGCCTAGCTATGGAAAAGTGACAGTTTAAGTATTGTAAATGGGGCTGGTTGTGTTTTAAATCAGGGTTTTTAAATGTCACTGTCAGATGTTCGATTTTAAGGTTATAATTTCTGACTATTGTGATCTTACACTGTTGCCTGTTTTACAAATTTTCAGATATAAAAGGATAATAATATGCAGTTTTAAGATTAACAAAATTTACTACTTGGTTTTTGTACATACAAACACAGCAATAATATTGTATATAACAAATATAATGAATTCGGCTCTGCAAACTTATTTCGTCATCCATTTGTATTTCTCACTTGGGTCTTCCCGTTAACACATTTTGATCAACTCCATCCATCCACCTTAATTTTGGTCATTCTCTCTTCTGTTGGCCCTCAGTATTTTTTTGTAGAATTGCAAATTTATTCCCACCCTTTTGTGATACTGATAGTTTTCATGTCAAACAATTTTTAAGCCCTCATTCCACTTTTATTATTTAGTCAAGAGAACCTGCATCTGAATCTTCTGATGTTTGTTCTGAGCCAGATTCCCCAAGCGAAATAATAAAAGGAGGAATGGTTTTAAAAGAAAGGTTCCCCATGTGTTTTGTCCAGTCATCCGAATTTGTAACCTTTTTGATTCAGAGATAATCTTTGGCATGTTAATATTTAATATGTGCCTGAAATTATTTTTCACTTTGACATTGACACAGCATTGCAACACTAGATTAATTTGATTTAATAATAAAATGCTCGAAGAAGCGACCGCGTGGCGAAATAATTGTTGCAAGATTAACAATAAACCTCTTGAAAATAAAAAATAGGATTACTTATGATATCATAAATTATTGCAACACTGTTCAAATAAGGAATCAGGAGTGCCAACTAATAAAAAATGTAAATGTTGATACTGCAACATAACAACACGAAAGCATGGCTAGGCGAGATCCAGAAACAAATGGAACGGTGTATACATTTGTTAATTAACTTATTAGTAAGTATAATAATATAACATACAACTATATATTTGGACGTCACAACACATTCACACACATCCATGGAACCGGAGACGAGTATTTTTCGTTAGAAAAATTACTCGCCTCCGCTGGGGATCGAACCCAGATCACCTCCGTGACCGATTGGCGAAACCGGCGGCTCAAAATAATTGATTTATTTTCTGCGATTTTAAATCGGTACAATAAAATTCAAGTAAGGCTACAATGAAAATCGCGTAAGTTATTCACGTAATTTTTTTTAGCATGTTTGTGTCCGTTTTATTTTTTTATTTTGGCGGTTTGGAGTTGTAGTACGAGTGTGGAATTGATCTGGGGGGGGATTTATCGCAGCGTTTTATTTAGTTCACAACAAAAGGAGCGTTATATCCGCTCGAAGGATGGCCAGATATCCGAGCGGAGGAGGAGAAAGCCGCACACTGGGTTATTGCCGAATTAATCTTGTCGAAGGCTCGTTCGGAGCGCGAGAAGAGGAATTCCCGGGTTCCAACACAGAGACTAATGCGCTTCATTTTCACAAAAGACAATTATTTCACATTAAAATTTAAAAAAAATACGTACAAAAAATTTAACTGGCAAAAGACATTTTTAGATTGTAAATGCTTTCGAATAATGAAATATTTCGAATTAAAATCAAAACAAATATTGAACTGAGAAGAAACTATGTGATCATTCAGATTCGTAATTTGAATCCTTTTTTAAAGAGTAAAGAGACCTCTAGAATACACCCCTTAATGGGTGTATTCTAGAGGTCTGGAAAACGTCGTGAATCACTCTGTATATTGGAGCATATATAAAGGAATGTTTTATTATTATTGTAGAATAAATATTTTCGTCAAAGTTAAAAAGTGTTGTTAAACACGCGTGGACTTTTATATTGTATGTGTCGTTTTATTAAAATGTTTGCGTTTTCGGCCGGTTATATGAATTTTTATTGGGACCTTCCGAGGTCGTTCGGGCGAAGCGTTTTTTGATTTATGGCAGCGATGACGGACAAGACGCACGGGGTAAAAAAGGAATCTGACCGCGATATAATATCCCCGTCAGTTTGATTAATACTCTCTGGAGGAAAAATGGGGAAAGAGGGAAGAGCGCACGATGGAATTTTTATTAATACACGAACCCGCCATCATCTTCGACACGTTTTACACATATTCGAACACTTATTTTATTTGCTTTCAGAGAAGTGACAAAAAAAATCATTTTCCTCTAACATACTACAATTGATTGCGATATATATTGTTACTTTACCAGTATGTAATCCAAAGGGAAAGTACTTGTATTATAAATTTATAGCAGTAACAACTAGCTCCAATAAATCAGAAAACAATTATAACTTGAATGGCAGAATTAGGCGCGATGAATAAATTTCTAAAAAAGTTTGAAATTTACCCACCAGCTTGGAAGTTTCTTCATCATGGGCTGAAGAACACTACGTTTTCGGACCCTAGGATGTATTATTTTCAAGAAGACAGTCTGAAAATTAGAAAAAAGAAGAGAAAATTATTAAAATATCTACAGAAAAAAAAATTAAGTACATCTATGCCTCAGCTCACAGATCTGTTAAGTGCTTCAGAATATGTAGGCACCTAACACATCTGTGAGCAAAGGCATCGATATAAATCATGAAATGTCTTGTGAGACAAAACATTAGTAAGCAAACATATAAAACAAATGAAACACTTTTTTAAATGTTGTTTATGTAACTGAGACTTTGATAAGTGACTGTAGTATTGTCAACTTCAACTTGTCATTCGGAATTTGTGAAATTTGTTTACTAATTTTTGAAAGGTTTTTGAGGAACTTTTAAAAAAATCCGGTATCTACTCAATAAATTGTAACAATTGTGATCAAATGTATGTTGGACAAACAAGACGAAATTTGTTAATTAGATATAAAGAACACATATACCATATAAAATCATTTAACCCCGATAAATCTTCAGTAGCACATCCTACCTTAAATACCGGACATAAAATAAATATAAATAATGTTAAATTGTTTAAAAAATCAAATTTTTATAAATTATACATGTTAGAAGCAATTTATTTGTTTAAAAATAAAGATAAACTACTAAATTTCGATTTAAGCCCTCTAAATAATCCCCCCCTGGAAATATTTTTGTTTGTGTGACACTGTCAATTAATAAAACATTTGTCAATTGTATTACTATTGAAAATGAACACATAGTGATCGAAATGTACATATAGTTAATAAAACTAATCAGTGAAGAAAGGAATTACAACAATAATTAATAATCACTTTGTTTGTATTAAGGCCTGGCACTGCTTGGTATATCAAATTGATAACTTAATAATTAAACTAATTGGATAAAAAACTGCTAATTTTAATTAATTGAATAAAAAAACGCACATTATCATCTCTCTTCACTCACAACACAACTGCTTAAATTAAAATAAAACCGGTTCTACACAATAAATTGGTCCTGAATCGAGCGCATAAAAAATGGTTCGGAATTCCACTCGAATATTGATAACGCAAACAATAGTGATGGATTTTTTTTTTCGTTTGGCTTTTGCCTGGCCTTGGGAACTTGCCCATTAGCCAACATCATTTATTTATATATTTGTATTAATTGTTACGATTACAATTTGTAGTATGCTATTATTTCATACGGACAAACACTCACATTCATACCACACCCAGGGTCACGACGAGAATTTATTTTTAAATAAAGTCTCGCCGTGCACGGGAATCGAACCCGAATTGTGGCTCGCCGAGCGATACAGCCCGGCGACGTTACCGCTCGGCCACCACCTGCCCTAGTGCTGGATTATTTACGTCTCTGCGATTTCCGTTCACTTTTAACATAAGTTGATTTGTAATATATGAATAAAATAACTAAAACTCAATTGGTTTGTTTTACTGACTATAGCTAGTAGATAGTTAGTTATTTAAATTATGTTATTCATACAGGATGTTTTTCTCTTTTGAGTATGCATACGCTTTATATTTTCAGGCTTTCTTTTTTTGTAATAAAGTTTAGTTTGAAGCTACTAACTAGTGTTTTCAATCTCAGGTTAAGCATGAAGTAAAAAAAAATCGAGTTTAAGAAACCGTAAAACTTTGGTTTGGTCGCTGCGCTATTAGTATAGTGAGTTTATTCGTGTAGCGTATGATTGAGAATTATTTTCTCTTCAGTTTTGCAATTTGGCGAACGATTTGCCGATAATTAACATTTACGCGCGGTAATTTAGTGCAATCAACGCGTGTTTCGTTGCGTTAGCAAAATGGCGCTAATAAACATCGATAAGCCTGATTTATCGCGAATTTCCACGCGTCGAAATTTCAGAATATCAGCTAATTTACTCAATTATCCCGTTGATAGTATCCTAATAAATTAAAAATCGTCATTTATAACAGATCGTGGCAATTGTTACCAGATCTCCCATGCAAAATTCTGACTCCAGTTGATATTTGAATAAAAGGATTATCAAAAACAAAGACCTTTATTGGCATACTACATTACATCTACACACTAATCACTACCCCCTCTCTTTCTCCTGCTTTCTGTCTCTTCCGCCAACTTCTTCAGCGTCCTTACCCCGGCCCCATCCACTCTCAACCATTCCGTCCCTCTTATATTCCCTCTTGAGGATTATCAAAATAAATAATTATTCCGAATACAAAACTATTTGTATAATTTAATGTCCGGCGGTTTATTTGCACGGGAAGTAGTTGTTTCAATCAGCGACGGCTCGCAGCCTAACTTCAGGGTAGGACACAGCGCCAAGGCACACAAAATTTGAGGTTGTGATCGCGCTTTATAAATACGCGGAATTGCACAACAAAGTCACCTTTCAATAACGGATACATATTACCTTGGGTCTCTGACCTACCTTGAAGTAAGGCTGTGAGCCGCCGCTGGTTTCAATGGATATTTGTTGTCCTAGTAGTCTTAATAATTAAGACTTGTTTTTTGTGGTTTATACGAAAATTATCGTAATATTATATATTATGTTTATCGAAATAATTATAATTAGTGTTTGTTTTCTTTATTTGTTGCAGTTTTATTCGATGCTGGAGCGCAGCGATTTAGCCAACGTTTCCTTGACTTACAAGCAAGTGACGGTGTTCGCGCCGACCAACGAGGCTTTCCAGCGGCACAAACTCGACAACGACAAAGATAACGAGGAAAAGCTAGTTTTATATCACATGAGTAAGTCTCGCAATCATTTCTTTAAATTTAACGAAGTAAACTTTGTAAATAATTTAAGATGAGTTGTTACATTTTGCAGTACTCTACTGTATTGTAACTAGAGATGGGTAACTCCTAAGCGAATCGACTCAAAGATTCAGCTCAGTGAAGTGAGCTAGTGAGCCAAGTGACTCAGTTCAAAATATGTAGCTCTTTTTGAGCCAATGCATTAATAGATCTTGATTTTCACGCGGTTCGTAGATCGACAGGCCGGCTTCTCTTAGCCTTACTGAACAGGCACTTTTTACTTTTTCTATTTGTACACTACTCAATTCTTTTCTAAAAACTGAATATTTTTCACGTCAATTACTAAACCTGCGTAATTTGTTTATTTGGGAATGAGATTTGCCTCTTCTTAGTTCACAGATACTACAATTTAAAATATCATAAGCAACCGCCGTTGTTTACTATCTAGTTAACATTACAAGTGCAGTTATTCTATCGTCACCTTTTTTGTAACCAAAATTGTAAGTTTAATAAGACGTGTTTGTTATTGTAGTAAACAATAGCTATCGTTATACGAATGAAGTTAAATAAACCCATTGAGTTGGCGAATCGACTCTAAAAGATCCACGGCGGCTGTTGAATCCGACTGAGCTAGCTCACTCATCGGGATCCAACTCCGAGGTTCGGAGTTGGATCGCGATGATTCACGACCGCTTTCGAATCCAACTGAACTAGCTTGTTTTACGGAGCTCTAGAATCGGACTGAGCTATAGCTCACTCATCGGGATTCAACCCCGAGGTTCGGAGTCGGATCGCGATCTGCTGAATGTATTTATGTGTGTTTTTATAGGCGCGCACACGTATTTAATATATTTAAACACACTTAAAGTGTAATCGGACGAAATGTATACGCAGTTACTATAATTATCATTTAATATTCACTCTTACATTTTTATATAAATTATGATTAAATTATTGCAATCATTATCACCACCTCGCTCAATTCAATGAGTTGGCGAATTAGATGGATCTCAAGAGTCAAGAACCTTGGCGGATTGCTAGCTCGTAACTGAGTCATGTAACTCTGTTGAGCTGGCTCACTGAACCAGCTCTTTAAAGTGAGTCAGATCTTTTTAATCAGCTTACTGAAAAGAGCCATTTCGCTCATCTCTAATTGTAACACAAATATTTTTATTGAAACAAATGTCCCGACGGATAAAGTCGGAGGCATTTGTTTCAATTTCGATCAATTAGTGTGTGTAAGACAAAAAATAGTAATAAGTGAAATGTGGTTACTAAAGAATTGCATTTTTAATCAGATTTAATCCTGTATAAAATTAATGTTCCGATTCCCGTAGAACATAATGTAAACAAAACGTTGAACATAACTTTTTTGATAAATACCGGAATGATGGTAAAAATGAAATAATCTTTATCGCGTTTACTAGAGTGTACAATTCTCGCTGTTAGAAAGCCCGGGCAGAAACATTTGCAAGTTTCCGTGCGTTTCGTGAAAATCCAGTTGGACGAATTAAATATTCATGAGGCGTTTCCTTACATCTGTTTTTAGAGCGGAGTCGGTTCGCTTCATCAAAAACTACACTAGGCTTCGTTTAATTAAAGCCTAATCCCAGTGTGTCTCGCTAATTTATCGCGATTCATTAAGTTCATCAAGAGTGAGGGAGGAAAATGAGCTGTAGTTTCGCCTTTAATGTTATTAGAAAACTTTCTTGTACGTTCGACTTGAACACAAAAGTTTACATAATTAAACAACAACATCAAATAATCGAAAGTAATGACAAACTAGACAAAGAAATAGAACACAAAGTAGGAAAAACTGGAAAACTATACAACATGATGAAACATACGTTTAAATAAAAAACACTTTTTAATCTTTCTTCACAAATTTATTTTATATAAAAAAAAATTGTGAAGAAAGGTTAGAAGGTGTTTTTATTTAAAGTTATTATCATCTTCACGTAACTCACTCATATTCATTGAAACATACGTTCTTTGGTAAAAAGGAAATACCTAAGGAAGTAAAAACAGAAATAGTAAAAATAAGTGATAAGACTTACGCTAACATATAGCAGTGAAACCTGGACAATGGCAGAGCAACAAAAAGGGAGAATAAACGCAAGAGATGAGATTTCTTAGGAAGATAGATGAGATCTTGTTAAAAAAATGCGTGTTCAGTGCAACTGTACTCGCACAGTGCAGCTCAAAAAGTGCTCCACTAACAAATAGGCAGACTTATAGATGAATAATAGCATCCTTGTGATTTTTTATTTGATCGTTTCTAAAATTTCAGTAAAATTTAATGTAATGCGAATAGTTTCGTGGAGTTCCTGCGGTGATTCCTCGATGATTACTGCTATTTGCGCTGCTTGACCCTTCCGGAGTTCCGGTCGGCCGGAATGAACATCAACTCCGACCCCAACTCGACATACGTGTTGCCCAACTTGTTTAATTAGTCGACTAATGCACGCGTAGGGGGGGCTAAATCAAATCGCACTCGATTATAAATGCCTGAATTCACAGAATAGCTCTCGGTAATTTAATTCGATCGCTCAAAGATAAACCATCGGAGTGGAAAATTCTTCGGATTGATTTCGAGTGGATTCAAATAAATTGTTCATTTTAATAAAATTAAAAAAAGTAAACACTTGAGGCACTTAAAAGCAAATACATCAGAAAGTATACATTTCCTGATGTATTTGCTTTTAAGTGCCTCAAGTGTTTACGTTTACGAAATGTATACTTAAACGAAAAACTCACTGTATACATTTGTTTTTTTTTTACACAAAATTCATTTCATTTCGAAAAATAACACACTACTTAGATATTACCGAATTATTTCGGATTTTCTCTATACAATACAAACGTTGAAATAGCGATCCAATCGCGAAAAGAGCATGAAGAGAAAGAGAAAAGCGTGAAAATCCCGATTTGGGGAAAATGGGAAATTTCTTAGGGTCACGATTTCCGCACCAACTGGACGGAAAAGTCGTAACATGCAGATGTTATTAAAGCTCGAATGTGTCGCCCTTAAACCCTCCCCATTTTCCAACCTCCGCCCACTCAGAATTAATAACAAACAAAAGGGCTGGCGTGAAATGAAACGATTGAATAAATAGCTTTTTACTCAACGAGTATTTTAAGATAGCAGTTGTAATGATTCGACCCTAGGTATTGCACAAATTTATAATTTATTTATACTTAAATTTTCTTAAACGTTAAACACAACAATAATCACTAAACGCTAAACGTCTTATAAACCCGGCATAAATGAATAGCATTTCATGCAAAGACACCGAGTTATACTGTATAAATTGCATTTTATGTAAAGTTAATTTAAAGATACTACGTTACGCATTACTGAATATATAACATAAAAAAGTGGATAGGACAAAGTTTTCGATAATTTCCCGCTGTGTAAAAATAAGCTAGCACATACTCTTCGTCGATTTTGGTTTTTGAAACGTAACATTACTTTTATGATACGAGTACACATTGATAGACCGTAAAATAAAATGTGTGTAGTTTTAAAGACATCCTTTGCTTTTGCGCGGAATGCAATGGAACGTGTTGAAAACACAGTCGGATTAAGGAAGCGTCTTTTCAAAGGAGGAAAAGAGAAAGCTACACACCGCTTTTCTTTCGAAAGACAAACACAAACCGCATCAAACGCTGTTCTCAATAAAATGCGTCCTTTTTGCGCGCTTCTTTTCCGCACACACACTTTTAAATTGTCCTTATACGATGTCACAAACAAGCTTTGTACTCTATCCCAAATACCCAAAATAAAAAAAAAGAAAAGAATACTTCTGATCTCGGTCTCGTATGTTATTCATAGAGTGGTTTTATATTTTCTCAAACACTTTATGAAAATGGCACGAATAAAGTGTATACATTTTTTTATATTTTCTCAAACACTTTATTAAAATGGCACGAATAAAGTGTATACATTTTTTTATATTTTCTCAATCACTTTATTAAAATTGCATGAATAAAGTGTAAACAGTTTAGTCTATCTGAATGTTTTGGCATTTTCTTTGAAATTTAGAGTACGAAATTAGCAACCTACTGAACAAATAATTAACAAATAACGTTTTAACAGCATTAAACGTTGTTTTAATGTTGATGAAGCATTATTTAAATTTGTTTGTTCAGTGGAAATACATGTAAACGGTGTCCCAAAATTAACGCTAGATTTGAATTTTCCGCCATTTTTATTATTATAATTATCACTGCTAGTAGAGGCAAGCGACGTAGCCGATGAAACCACTGCATTGTGCTTGTTTCAGTTTTCACTCTTATCACAGCCAATTTCACTAGACTAGTTAAAATCCTTAGTATATATATCACAGCTCACTTTTTTATTAATAGACTAACTCATCACATAATATATCACAGTCTTACTCAAATCACAGTCGAAGAAAAAAAAAAAAAATAAATAACAGTGTTAGAAATAGTGCACCAGGTTATTTTTAATTGACATCAGATTTTTGTCTAGTCTGTTCTTGAAGACGTTCTTGTTCGGGGCAGATACTGTTTCCTTAGTCCAGTGGTCTCCAAACTACGGCCCGCGGGCGAAATCCGGCCCGCGACTTGCATGAATCCGGCCCGCGATTGTTTGTAATTTTTTTTTTTAAATTTTTCATAATTTTATGAAATTAATCGGATCTTGGCCGACTTTATTATGTAGAATTGTATTTGTGGCCCGCGAAGAAGATAGTTTGGAGACCCAGGCCTTAGTCAGAGCATTCCACCTGTATACAACTCTGTTGGACAAAAAGTTCTTCCTAGGAAGACAGAGGAATTTTTCCTTTTTCAGTTTTAAAGAGTGGCCTATGAGTTCATTCGTATTTGCTGTGTAGATATCAAGGCTGAAGTGTTCGTAGTAGTTCTTGTGCATAATCTCATATGTCTCTATCAGGTCTCCTCTATCCCTTCTTTCCTTGAGAGTAGTCACACCAAACATCTGCATTCGCTCCTCATAGGGAATGTGAATTAGAGTGGTTGGTATCTTCGTGAATCTTCGCTATGCTTTCTCTAGAGCTTCAAATCCTTGTGTAACCCATATAGTGTGGGTTCCCGCTTGGGTCTTACATAGGTTTTATACATTTTACTCATGAAAGGAACGGACTTGTTGGAGAAGGCCTTCTGCACCAGGTAAGTAAATGTATTGCATTTTTTTGCAATAAATTGTTTTCAACCTTGAAAAAAGAAACAATTTGACAGCTGAGAGTTTAGGGTTAGTTTAAATGAAGCGTTACACGATACAACAACGTGTTTTCATGATTGAAAAATATCTCAAAAATAATGAAAGTTTGGCGGCCACAGTTTCAAAATTTCATACAAAATATGGTCGGAATAATGTTTTAACTTTATCAACTATGAAGAGAATAATTAAAAAAATCAGGGAGACTGAATCAGTTGAAGACGCTAAGCACACTGGTCGTCCAAATACAAGCCGTTCAAATATCAATATCGAAGCAGTGCGTGAGGGTATTGGTAAAAATTCCAGAATATCAATTCGGCGCTGTGGACAAGAATTGAAAATTTTAAGATGCGGACACAGATCTTTTTTGAGTATATGCTGTAGAGAGCACAGCATATACTCAAAAAAGATCTGTCCCCATGGTTACAAAATTCAATTAACACAACAACTGAAGTCTAATGACCACTGCGAAGAGAGTTCGTTGAATTGATTTCGTTGAAATGTTCGTTGAACATCAACAAGTGGATGCTGATTTTTCGAGCAAAATAATCCTAAACGATGAATCACATTTTCACCTTAATGGCCTTGTTAATCGCCAAAATTGCCATGTTTGGGGTTCGGAGAACCTGCATGTGATTGTCGAAAAACAAATGCATTCGCAACGTGTCACTGTTTTTTGCGTATTTTGGGCTGGAGGCTTCATTGGACTTTACTTTTTTTTCAAAATGAGGCTGGTCAAGCAGTGACTGTTACTGGTGCTCGATATCGCGACTAATAACACAGTTTTCTTTGCTGAAATTCGATGATAATGATGTGGCCAATGTATGGTTTCAGCAAGACGGTGCCACATGCCATACAGCCCGTGAAACAATTCAATTACTGCATAAGATATTACCTGCTCGTGTACCCTCTCGTTTCGGTGATCAGAATTGGCCCCCTAGATCGTGTATGTAACACCATTAGATTTTTTTTATGGGGTTATTTAAAGTCAAAGGTCTATGTCAGCAAGCCCACAACCATTCGTGCATTACAGGAGGAAATTAAACGCTACATCAACGAAATTCAGCCACATTTATGTGATTTGTTATTCCATAAATAACCCTATCCCATGTACTTTAAGATTCTAAAAAAAATAACAATCCAAGTACCAGAGCTGGGACGAATCCTAATAAAAAGAATTCGAATCACGAATCCGAATCACCTAATACGATTCCAATCACGAATACTCAAATAAAGGATTCGTAAGAGGTAAATATGATTCGATTCAAAGATTTTTTTCGAATCACGAATACAAATCCTTCATATATAAATTTAATTTTATAATTCTTTTGCAACCATTAACATTTTAATATTGCTAGCAGTTGTTTCAATAAAAATATTCAAGGACTTTCTTGCCGAAGAGTATACTGCGCAACCATAGTCGACTCTAGATAAAACTAAAGCCGTGTAAAGCTGCAGCAGCACTTCTCTTCTAGCGCCCCAGTTGATGCTGGCCAGACATTTGATTACGTTTAACGCTTTTTTAGAGCGCTGGACCAGCTCATCGATGTGGGCCCGATAGTTTAGAGTCCTATCGAGCCTTAGCCCTAGAAAACGGATACTTTCGACAACTTGTATCCTAGTGCCCCGGAGAGATAGTCCGGGGTCCTGGTGTGGATGTCTGAGTCTACAAAAGTGGACGCATGAGGTTTTCGTTTCAGAGAAACGAAAACCTCTGGACTCAGCATCGCTGTTCACCTTGTCGATGACCACTTGAAGTTGACGATTTATGGCGGGGATAGTATCTCCCGCCATGTATATTACTAGGTCATCGACATATAGAAATTTTTTTACAGGGGAATTTACGGATGCAGCGATTTCATTTACGGCGATTGCAAATAGTGTGACACTGATAGTAGAACCTTGGGGAATACAGTTCTCCAGCAAAAATTGTGCTGATTCGGTGTCCCCAATTTTTACTCTAAACGAACGATTAGACATGAAAGATTTGATAAAAAGAGGCAGACGGCCCCTAAATCCCCATTCATGTAATTTTTGGAGAACTCCGTACCTCCAAGTCATGTCATATGCCTTCTCTAGGTCGAAAAACACCGCTACGAGGTGCTTTCTCTCTAGGGAGGTATCTTGGATGGAGTTCTCCAGGCAGACTAATTGGTCAACGGTACTGTGGTACTTTCTAAACCCCGCCTGATACTTTGCCAGGAGACCATTCGTCTCCAGCATCCATACCAGACGGTTGTTGACCATTCTCTCCAAGACTTTTCCCAAGCAGCTTGTAAGTGATATAGGCCGGTAACTGTTGACGTTTGTGGGGTCCTTACTCGGTCTAAGAAGAGGCAGTACATCGGCGACTTTCCAGCGGCTGGGGTAGACGCCCCTTTCCCATATCATATTATAGATGGCCAACAAATACTTCCTCATACGTGAGGGAAGTTGTCGGACCATCTGATATGGGATGCCGTCTGGACCCGGGGCTTTCGACTCCAACTGCCTCTTAAAATTCTTCCGAAAAAAACGAAGAATTATAACATAAGGACCCCGTCGAGGAGAAATCTAGAGGTTTAGAGATTTTCCCCTCCCACACCACAAAAAAAAAATATTCAAAACCTAATTATTTATTATTAACACTGATCATCGTTGATAACAGACGAAATATCTGATTCCGTGTTACTCTTATTGAAGATGTTATTGTGTGTTTTTGAACTTCACTTCAAATCAGTGTTTTGTACGCGTGGCGCATGAAGTAAAATTTCGAGTTTAGAAAAGCCCCGTGAAAATTTGTCTCGGGTCGCTGCGCGACCCTCGACAAATTTTCTACGCGGGGCTTTTCTAAACTCGAAATTTTACTTCATGCTTAGTCTGGGAGTGGACAACACTCGTTCTTAGAAGTTTCAAATTGATAGATCAATAAGTTTATTACTCAAAGGACCGTTTTACAAAGGCTACAGCTCGAAGGACCAATAGTAGTTTTCGGAGACTGAAGGACTACAGGGAATTGAAGTTTTTTTGCAAAAAAACAACAAATATCAGAAGGTTCACAGCGTGGATATGAAAGAAAAATGTTATATATATGATTCGTAATAAATGTCAAAATTTTCAAATTTTTCGTAACTGCTGTGTATTTTGATACTTTTCGCTATTTATTCAAACGTTTTTTTTTCTAGTGTTTTGGTCAATTTGAATGATATTCAATAACTTTTCTCTGACTTTGGCGGGTTTAATGATATTTAGTGATTTTTTTGCGTAATATTTAAGCATTCGTCGATTTTATAAAAGAGTTCAATTTGTAGTTTTGAACGATGATTCCACTCTCAGGTTAAGCATGAACAAAGTTTAACAGGAATAAGAATGTACTTTAAGATTCTAAAAGCTCAAGTATTTAACATGGGGGAAAGTACTATGATAGACATATCCATTTTTTTTGTTCTGACAGTTACGATACACTTTTTAACACTTGTGACATATTTTAAAGTAACGAGTGTCTTCCACTCCCAGACTAAGCATGGAGTAAAATTTCGAGTTTAGAAAAGCCCCGCGTAGAAAATTTGTCGAGGGTCGCGCAGCGACCCTCGAAAAATTTTCACGGGGCTTTTCTAAACTCGAAATTTTACTTCATGCGCCACGCGTACTAAACACTGATTTTCAGTTAAGTTAAAAATGCACTGAAAACAACTTAACCCAACTTCGATATTTTTTTTAAATTGAATTTTATCTTTCATATCCACGCTGTGAACCTTCAGATATTCGTTTTTTTTTTGAAAAAAACTTTAATTCCCGGTAGTCCTTTGGTCTCCAAAAACTACAATTGGTCCTTCGAGCTGTAGTCTTTGTAAAACGGTCCTCTGAGTAATAAACTTAGTAATCTAGAGTGATCCATCAATTTGAAACTTCTAAGAACGAGTGTTGTCTACTCCCAGACTAAGCATGAAGTAAAATTTCGAGTTTAGAAAAGCCCCGCGTAGAAAATTTGTCGAGGGTCGCGCAGCGACCCGAGACAAATTTTCACGGGGCTTTTCTAAACTCGAAATTTTACTTCATGCGCCACGCATATAAAACACTGGTTTAACGAGAAATTTCAAAAGACACAAACAAATTATTTATGTTAATCCTCACAATCAATTCGAATTATTTTTAACGATTCGAATCCTTTTGTAAGTATTCGAATCCTTTTATAAATATTCGAATCCTTTTATAAAGATTCGAATCGCCCGCATTTGGATTCGAATGCGAATCCTCTTAAAAAAAATGTAACGAATCCGGATCACGAATCCAGTTTAACTAAAGTATTCGAATGCCCCTATTGAATCATCTAAAAGGATTCGAATCCAGGATTCGAATCCTGAATGATTCGAATCCTGCCCAGCTCTGCCAAGTACTAAAAACTGTGTTTTCTATTTATTTCAAATCTTGCGATAATTTTGGGACACCCTTTATATGTAAAATTTACAGGAAGGACATTTGTGCATTGTTTTTATGAATCTATCGAATAAAACTGATATTTTATTTATATTTTTAACTATTTTAGTAAAACGATAAAGAATGATTAAAAATGTTTATCGATGTGCATTAAAAGCGTGTCAGATTAAATTATTTTAATGAGCCATGCTGGATTCATCGAGTTGTTAAATTTTAATGATAAACACTAATTACCTTCAACATTACCGAATACAAAGCCAAAATAATGAATTTCCAATAATAAATTATATTTAACAAAAATATACAGAGTGTGTGATTTTTTTGCAGTATTGAGTGTGTGTATTTTTTCAGTATTGGGTGAGTGTGTTTTTTCAATACTGAATGTAGTTAAAATGTGTTCAACTGAAATTACTTAAAACCGCGACGGGTTTATTTACAGAGGGCGAAATGTATAAGGGCCTTAATTAACAAGAGCTGATAGAACACGCACGACCTGTTTTAGTTTCTCTTTTATAATTGCCCCTTTATTGCTAGAAGAAACACCCTTTGTGCTCCGCTGCAAACTCGGGTTCACAAACGAGAATAAACAGAGACGAAAATTAGCATCAACAACAAAAAAATACAGTAAATAAATCAGTATGAATCAGAACACAAATATTTAACCCTGTATGAAATTAATAAAACACGATTTTATTAATTAAGTAATTTCATATGGCATTTTTCATTCTATACCGAAATTTTTATAACCCCTCCTTGACATTTTTTTCTAGCTACGGCCTTGAGAGGCTTCACCTGTAAAATGTTGAGAGCCCCTGGTCTACAGTTTACAGTTTACAATGACGCGTCCAAGTTCGCAACGACGAGAAGTAAAAAGTTCCGAAACATGCGTCTGTTGGTGTGTGTGTGTGTGTGCCGGAAGACTGAACACTAATTCAAGTCAGTTTGTTTTTAGGATTTCACACACTCGTGCTTTTCGTTTTGTTTTACCAACACATAGCGGTTAGTTAGCGAAGTACTTAACTCATAACAGCGTTTTCAGCAGTGGCGGAAAGCTCTGAAAGCCGAAAGCTCAGGTTGGGTGAGGGGAAGCGCATTGTGTAAATATTTATGAAAATTAAACGCTTCAGCGGGTTTTTATCTAAGGCAAATGCGCCCTTTTATAAAAGCATTCATACACTTTTACAAATATATATGAGTGTGTGTATATAAAATGAACATTAAATATTGTGTTAAAAAGGATATGCATGTATGTGTGTATAAAACGGACACTATGTTATGTTAAAAAGGTTAAAACATCCTCGAGCTTTCCATGAAAATGTCCGCACACACGCCCTCACGATTGTTGAGATTAAAAATACGAGCATATACCGGCTTTTGCGGTGCGGTTTGAATTTATTTATGAAATTAGCAGCACTCGCATTTTACTTCCACTGAATTTTTGATGAAGCGTCACGTTCGTGTGTGAGTTAAAGTTAACCACCTAAATAAAACAAAATGCAGTTTTCATTAATTTTAAATATAAATTGAATTGTATATTTAGAGTAGGGTTTTTTGAGTTAAAAGTTAACTTAAATAAAACAAAATGCAGTTTTCATTCATTTTAAATTCAAATTGAATTGTATATTTAGAGTAGGGTTCTTTCAGTTAAAAGTTAACCTGAATAAAACAAAATGCAGTTTTCATTCATTTTAAATTTAAATTGAATTGTATATTTAGTGTAGGGTGTTTGTGTTAAAGCTAGCCTAATTAAAAAAATGCAGTTTTCATTGTTTTGAAATTCTAATTAAAACGTATGTATATTTATAGTAGGCTGTGACTAATGAGCTGGAGTCAGGTAACACAAGTGCGTTTTGTGTTTGTTCCGTAAATGCGATAAAATTCCGTGTAATTCCGGATATTACAATCAACCCAAAGCGCGTCTGCGAGGACACTTCATAACCCTAATGTTTGCACATTAAGCCCTTTGTGTGTATGAGGAATTACAATACAAACCTTTGTGTAACATTATATTATACTCCATGGATACATAAATTCTCATTTATTATCTATGTATATATATTAATCATAAAAGCAAGTAATTGTAATACACTTTATTGAACTTAAAAGGTTTGAACTTCTTTAAAAGGGGGGTTAGGTGTTCGGTTGTCAATTTTGGCTTAAACATTGCTTGAACTTCATTATCACTTTTCAACGTCATATAAGATGACAGTACGTTCAAATTAAGAGTAGTGTCCCTGTATTCAAGAGAGTAGCGCCAACTGGCATCCATCTTGAGGCCTTTAGACGCTAAATACAAACTAAATCAAATTAACAGGACATTATAAAATAATGATTGGTTCAGTTTGAATTTGGCGCTTAAAGGCGTCAAGATGGATGCCAGTTAAGTATTGATAATGGACACTTAGTGTCGAAATGTACATATAGTACTTAAATAAAAATTGTGTAAAAAGGAATTTAAACTGAATTGGGTCGTGTTGAAAAAATTATTTTATCAAGTGAGTGTCCAAGGAGGACAGAAGACGACGACGATAGTTTCGCTCTTTTTATAAGCTCCTCTGGCCGCCACATCCATCATCCCATACACACTCACTTGATATGTAGAACTTGTATATATACTGACTTGCATGGGATGTCGTCCTGAGGAGCTTGTAAAAAGAGCAAAACGATCGTCGTCGTCTTCTGTCCTCCTTGCACACTCACTTGATAAAATATTTCTTTCAACATGACCTAATTCGCTGCTATTTTTTATTTGGTACTTATAGGTGGTCTAATGAGGCCTAAGTGCAGTGCAGAAATACGCACGCCCCAAAGAACCAGAACCAGGTGGGTCGTTATATCTAATTTGTTTGATATATATTTATATATTAATCCTACACACATGATCTTATTATTATATTATGTTAAGGGAACTTTAACAATTCTTCAGGCGGCTTTGAGCTAGGGGGTGGAAGCTCTTTATCTTATCCGGTCTGAATATCGACAGAGGGGATAAAATTCCTCTCTGGGGGGTTGTAAAACCACCCCTTCTCCTCCCAATGGCCAGCCGCATTAAAGTTTTACAAGCAGACAAAAAACAAACATTGATTTTAATTATTGATTTATACTATCCACACCATTGCAATTGATTTTGTCTTGTTCAAGATTTCCTTAGTTTAATAATAATAATATTTATTTCCCAACAGATACAGAATATTCTGTATCTGTTGTTACAGAAAAAAAAAGTATTTAAGAACATAAAACAGTAACATTAGAATAATAGATAATAATGCATAATCAATATATAGTAGAAAATGTAACAGTAAAAACAAATCGAATAGCAAATAAACAGTGACATAAAAAATATATAATTAACAAATATTTAATGAATTATAAATGAGAATACTAATTAAACGTAGAATTAGGTTGGAATCGAGCACGCGTAGGACATAATGGTATTATCAAATATATCGAACTAAGTTACACTCAACGAAATAAATTAATTAATATATTCTGTATTGTGTGAGGGTTCTACTTCGTTATACATGTTAATTTCACAATATTTCACAACTTTTTTTTAAGTGTCTTACAAACAAAGTAAAAAGTGTTTTATTGTAAAATTAATTAATGTTTCACCAAATTTGAATAAATAACGTTTTATTCAACGTGTATCCAAAAACACCAATTTATGTTCATTACTGCATTATTAGCTTTATTCCAATCTATAAATAAGGCTTAATGGAATAGGGTTTTTAAGCCGTGGGGTTAATCCAGTGCGAGTTTAATTGTTTTAATTAATACAGGATCAAGTTTATGATGATGAAGACTGAAAACTGAAATTGAATCAAATCGAGATTTAGCTAGTCAGTGCTATAATCGAGCTGGAAACTAATTTCGTAAACCCTGAACGTGACAAATTCGACTGTCTTACTAATATATATTTACTAGCAATTACACCTCTATCTGTATTATCCTCTATTTCTCTCTCTGTATCTCCCTCTTTTTCTCTCTCTCTCTCTCTCTGTATCTCTCTCCCTCTCTTTCTCTTGTTCTCTTTAGCCGCAAATCCAATTATGCTTTATGCAGCCTCGTTTCGATAGAAACGATTCATCTTAATTCCCTCTCAAAATTACCAGGTTTTATTTGATCAATTCACGCTAAACGCTTTAAACTGCACAACATAGTTTTATCTGTGAATCGGTGCATTTTTTGCCCTGTGCGTTATACAGAGTGCGGTAGCATAACTTTCTTTTTTAAAACCTAATAAAACCCATTGCATGAATCAGAAAATTTGTATTTGTTTTTTATAAGTAGGCGTATACCTAAAGTTTTGTTTTACATAATTTTGAAGATCAAATCAGGTAGGTGACGTCCCACATTTTCCATACACTGTGTGGCGTTTGTCATGACTCTTGCCAACATATCAGGCGTTATATTGGCAATTTCTTCCTGGATGTTGGTTTTCGAATCTTGTACGGTTTACATAAACACGGGATTTCAAAAAAAACACATAGACAAAAATCACAAGGAGTAAAATCGGGAGGCGGGCCGGCCGCTCCAAATCTCCACTAATTCAGATAAGGCGCTCTGGAAAGTGTTCCCTCAAAACAGCCATCGATGTTCTTGAAGTTTATGCCGCTGCACCGTCTTGTTGGAACCAAATGTCCCCTAAGTCCAACTCATCTAGCCCTGGGGAAAAATATTCCTGTGACATGTTTAAATACCGGTCCGAATTCACTGTAACTGTGACTTCATTTTCCTCAAAGAACAAGGGACCAATAATTCCAACTGAAGAAATTGCACACCATACTGTGACCTTAGATGAATGTAAATGCAGTTCTCGAGGATTGGTCAATACTTTCTAAACTGAGGTAATTTCAGTGCGATTTCTCACCAATGACAAATTGCATTGATGTTGTGAATAGCCCCCCTGGAACATTCTCGGACGTGCGTTGTTAAGATCAAGCTTGTAATGAGAATTATGGAGACACGCATCCGCGGGCGGGAAATGGCATTTCCCGCCCCGGGGCGCGGGCCCTTGGTAAACGCGTTAATCTTTATCGCGCCCGTTTCCGTGAAACGGGCGTTTCCGTGTGATTAATTTATTAATTAAGTGCCGCGTGTTTAAGGGCGAAGGGTGCGGCAATTAGGACCCGTTTTACTCCCGAACAATCGGCTTGGGGATTAATGCGAAGTGCCCTTTTTTGCAGGATTACCAGATATACTCGCGATTTGATTAATACCGGTGCGGATTTCACTTCTCCTTCCCCTTTATTTTTTTTTTCAACTTCCCCCAAGAGCGTGTAATACAAACATTTATTTATGCTAAATGTACAGTTGCGAGAGAAAAAATTGAGTACAACAGGGAGCTTTAGCCACTTCAAAAATATCTTATTTTTCTTCTTGTTAAACAAACTTGTCATGTACAGGTTAACAACAATTATTTTCTTAAAATTGAATTTATGTTCAGTATTCCGGCTCCAGATACCCACAGACGCGTTTCGGACTTCAAGGTCCTCTTCAGTGTGGTCCCGACCCAGTGCTGAGGAATACTGAACATTATTTTCTTAGCCAACAAGATGGTGCTTTTGATGACATGCATTTCATAAGCAATCTCTCTAATGTTAATACCGTCTCTAAACGAGTCATTAATATCGCTTTTTGCGTTTCAGTCAGTTAGGCATGTCCACATTAATTAAATTTCGTTTGACATTTCCGCAGATTTCTCAATTTAACTGACAATTTGAAAATCAAAGTGAGTCCAGTTTACACAGCCAAATACTTGGCCATACTAGTTTTTTTCTCTCACATCTGTACATTTCGAGCACTAAGTGCTCGTTATCAAAAGCTTACTGTTATCTTTACACATGTTGATTACTGTCTTATATTTTATTGTTTTTTTTTTATTTTTAGCAAATTTGGCAAAGACAATAGACCAATTGGGCCTAAGCACTTCGACCTCCCTCACCTCGGAACTGGAGGGCAACCCGCCGCTCTGGCTGACGCACAAGACCGGCACTTACCACGACGACGTCTACATAAACAACGCCCGACTGCTCATCAGCCAGTCGAACTACAGGGGCAAGAACGCCAAAGGACACGAACAGGTCACTCTCTAATTAATGAATCTAATCACTCTACTATTCATTGCCCTTAGAGAATTCAAATAGATGTATTTTCTTCAAGATTTGTGTCCAGAATTTGCGTTTTAACTTAAACATTCGCCGTTTTACAGGTTCTTCATAAAATAGACGAAGTCCTGGTGCCCGTAATTTCGCCTAAATCCGCCTCGAATCCCCTCTACAACCCGAACGCCTGGGATTTTTTGGAGCAGTACGAATACCTTAACATCAACCCATTCAGAATCAGGTTAGTTTTTTTTTATTCGGCTGGAACTTAAAATCACGCAAAGTCTCTAAAATGCCTTCAAAATCATATCGATTGGCCTGGAAGAAGTCTAAAGTAGCTAGAAACTTAAGTCAATTGAAGAGTCTAAAATACCTTAAATCACAAGCCAATTGGGTTGTAAAGAGTCTAAAGTAGCGCAAAACTTAAGTTAATTGGAAACATTCTAAAGTAACTTAGAACCAAAGCTGGGCAGGATTCGAATCATTCAGGATTCGAATCCTTTTAGAGGATTCAAAAGAGGCATTCGAATACTTTAGTTCAACTGGATTCGGGATCCGGATTCGTTACGTATTTTTAAGAGGATTCGTATTCGAATCCAAATGTGGGCGATTCAAATCCTTATAAAAGGATTCGAATATTTATAAAAGGAATCGAATACTTACAAAAGGATTTGACTCGTCAAAAATAATTCGAATTAATTGTGAGGATTAACATGAAAAATGAGTTTTGTGTGTTTTTAAATTTCTCGTTAAATCAGTGTTTTATACGCGTGGAGCATGAAGTAAAATTTCGAGTTTAGAAAAGCTAAACATCCACTAATCATCGAGATATTGCAAACTATCGACCAATAGCAATACTTTCTCATATTGTTAAAATATTTGAGAAAACACTGTATGATCAAATTTATTTTCATACTTCTCCATATTTATCACATTATCAGCACGGTTTTATTCCGAGACGTTCAACTGTTATTACACATGATATTGTTAGATCATTAGATTCATCCGGGCAGATTGATGTAATATATACTGACATGTCAAAAGCGTTTGACAGAGTTGATCATACATTGTTACTTGAAAAACTTAATTACTTTGGTTTTTGTGATCATTCCACTTCACTCATTTTCATCTTTCATGTCGTGAATCATATGTACTGATAAATAATTTTAAGTTTAATTCTTATTTTCCAAGTTCGGGGGACCCTCAAGGCTCCATACCGGGTCCATTATTATTCAATCTTTTCATTAACGTTCTTTCCAATCTACTAGAGTGCAAACACCTTTTATATGCTGATGATTTAAAGATTTTTTCAACAATTACGAACTCAGATGATTGCATAAGTTTGCAAAATCAACTTAATGTTATTTCGAATTGGTGCAGTACAAATAAACTTAATCTGAACAGCAATTAGTGTAAATTTGTCTCCTTTACAAAAAAATCCAAACCAATTACATTTAACTATGTCGTGAGTAACAATTCTATTGAGCGAGTCAATGTCTTCAAAGATCTTGGTGTTTGGTTTGATGATAAATTTACATTTACTCCTCATATTCAATCTCTTGTTAAAAGTTCCTTTAAAGCATTAGGATTTATCCATCGTAATTCTGCGAACTTGCGAAATCCGAATGCTTTGAAATCTCTATTCAATGTTTATGCACGTTCAAAGTTAGAATATGCTTCATTAATTTGGTATCCCCAATCTCAACTTCAGATTAATCTTGTGGAAAGTGTTCAACGAAGATTTCTTAAATTTCTATACCTGAAGACTGAGGGGCATTATCCTGAGAGAGGCTATGATCATTCTCGTTTGCTTGAGAAATTTAATGTCGAATCTCTTGAGTGCCGACGTTACAAGTCTGCTATCTCATTTATACATAAAATATTTAATAATCATATCGACAGCCCCGATATTTTACAGCTAATTAGTTTGCATATTCCTACTTTCAACAGTAGATATAAGACTAGATTTAATATCAGTTATAATAGATTAAATTTTGGCGCTAAATCACCCATCAGTATAATTTGTAATAACTTTAATCAACTACCTCCAACTTGTGATATCTTTTTTGAATCACTAAAATCCATAGTCGCTTTATGTCAATCAAATAATTAGGTTTTTATTATTTTTTTTTTTTTCATAATGTTATAATACACTTTTATTGTTGTTATTCTTGTACATTGTCTTGTAATTGGGAAATCTTTGTTTTCTGTTGGGCAATAAATATTATTATTATTATTATAACAAAATCAAATAATTTAATTAAACCAATAAAATCTATTAGCAATAAAAATAAAAATTGATAGATCTTGTAAATCGAGTTTTCGTTTCCCTCTAGTTTTCATCGCGGGCTTTGAAATTTATTTTCATCGAGCGTTATAAAAGTTCCATAACACTCGTTATATTTCACACGAATGAAAATTTAATGTGCGCGCTTTTTCCCCACCACCATCACTTTTCATCAGGGTAATTACACGGAAGCGAGGAAAAGAATCGAAGTAAAATATTCACACATTAAAACTTACTTTAATTTCAAGCTACTTCACACTTTTTACTAATTCACCTGAACACTTTGAGTAAATAACACACTTGGTAAAAATTTCACCGTTTATTAGTTAAAACTGCAACAATTATTTCGCCACTCAGTGGCTTCATCAGGCAAATGATGAAGTGTGTTATTTACTAAAAGTGTTGATATGGAATTTTACCAAGTAACAACCTCAGCTATTACATTTTTCAATTCACCTGCGTTTCAAGGTTATTCAGACTCTTCGTTTCAAGATTCCTTAGACTTTTCGTTAATTAACTTGAATTTCGAGTATTTGTAATTAATTTCTCACTTAACCCGTGGTGAAACATTTTTGAATCTAATACTGGATGATTTAAATTAAATTTAAATTAAAACACTTGGTTTGTTTCACTTATTAATAAGTGAAACAAACCAAGTGTTTTATTTTAAATTTAATTTAAATCATCCAGTATTGAATTTCGAGGTCAAACTTAGCTTAAAATCCAGTGATTGATTGCGTTTCAAACCACTTCGCTGGATTTCAATTAGCTAGATTGTTTTTTAAAACTAACAAGTAAAGAGAAGATCAAGACAAATCGCTTAAAGTCGAGCAAAATCGAGCGAAATCGGCCTGAAAATATTGATTTTCTCTTCACTAAAAAATTCACTTGAAATTATATAAGACTCTCCACAGGTTTTGAGTTGATTTTCAAAAGGTTTTAAAAGTGGAAATATTTTTTTATTTTGAATTGTGGAGGCTTCTACTTCGTTATACATGTTAATTTATCACAATAAAACACTTTTAACTTTGTTTGTATAACACAATTTATTTTTATCTCCTTCCTTTATCTGTAAAAGGAAAATGTTGGTCAAAGTAAATAACATCACATCTGATATCATAATTGATGCAACCTCAGGGGTGCCACAAGGCTCTCACTTAGGGCCGTTACTTTTTCTTATATTTGTGAATGATATTGGCAAACATCTTACTTCTAATATTCTTCTATTAGATATGAAAGTATTTCGCAATATAAAGTCCATATATGACTGTAATACTCTTCAAAATGATTTAAATCAGATTATGGTTTGGTGTAATGATAATAATCTCTATTTAAATATAAAAAAATGCAAGTCCATGCGGTTTTCACGTAAAAAAGATTCAATATTAGCTTTTGATTATTCATTAAATAATAGTTTCCTCGAGAGAGTTGATTCAATTAATGATTTGGGGGTTTTGTTTGATGCTAAACTACAGTTTAATGATCACATCAACAAAATCTCTGCTAAAGCATTGCAGATGTTTGGATTTATACGAAGATTTAGCTCAAATTTTAATTCTATTAGAACATTTATATCTCTCTATATATCTATTGTAAGGCCTATTATAGATTATTGCGCAATTATATGGTCACCTTATTATAAATGTCATGTGGATCGTCTAGAAAATGTGCAACGAAAAATGATAAAATTGATTTGTTTTCGATGTCATCTATTTTATCATGATTATAATATGATACTTAAATATCTTGGACTTCTTCCATTAATTAAACGAAGAGTGTACTTTTCCTTGTGTTTTGCGTACCGCATATTAAATAGCAGAATAAATTGCTCTGTAATACTTGCATCAATTTCACTATATGTACCTACACGCTTAACTAGGCATCAACAACTACTTGCTAGCAAGTATCACGCAACAAATTATGCATCCAACAGCCCTAGGAATGCATTAATTGATAATATTAATACATATTGTAGATTGATAGATGTTTTTGGTGTGCTTGAATGTAGTACGTAGTGTTATAGTATGTATGATTCCATGTATGCATACTTGTATTTGTATATAAATTTAGTTTTAGTCGTTATTCACATTGTTTGTGTGATTTTGTGCGATTATTTCGATTTGTTAAAAGACTATTATTATTTTATTATGTAATGGCCCACCGTTAAAATAAATAAATAATTAAATAAATAATTTATATGACTGCAGTTTCGGCAAATTCAGCTTGCCATTATCAAACATGAAACTTAATGTTTGATAATGGCAAGCTGAATTTGCCGAAACTGCAGTCACATAAAAATAAATTGTGTTAGACAAACAAAGTTAAAAGTGTTTTATTGTATATCTTTATTTGCTTACAACAGATTTTTGTATTGTTTACAACAGATTTCTGTTTTGTTTACAACAATTTACCCATTTGAAATAATGATTGTTTTGTGTGTTTGTAGGTTATTTAGAGAACGAGTTGAGAAGATGAACAAACAGGACATCTTCCGTTCAGAAGGAGGACACACGTTCTTTATCCCAATCGACGAAGGCTTTAAGGTAAGATAAACCTCACGATTATTAACCCATTAAAGGCCAAGCAATTATAGAGTTAACTCAAAAAGTTGATTTTAGGTTAAATTCTACACTTCTTTTAATGATTTCTACGAATGACTTATTATTTTACATACTGTGAATTTATCTTTTAAATATACATAATGTATACGCTGTAAATGTAAGGCATTCGTCGATTTTGTAGAAAAACGTGCAATGTGATTTTGGTACCTTACTTAAAAGTTCAATTTGAAGCTTTAAACAAGTGTTTAGAAAAGTTTAGAAAAGCCCCGCGTAGAAAATTTGTCGAGGGTCGCGCAGCGACCCGAGACAAATTTTCACGGGGCTTTTCTAAACTCGAAATTTTACTTCATGCGCCACGCGTATAAAACACTGAAATATCGTGAAGTTAGAAATACACTGAAAACTTTTTTTTAAATGGGTAATAATCGCGATATTTAAATAAGAAAATTATTACGTTTTTCTTTATATATTTTCAAGTCAAGTCAAATAATATAATATATGAAATTAACTTATTTGGTAATTTAATTAACGTAAAATTAATAATGTTGCGTATATGCATAAATGGCGCCTAATAAGTTAAACGTAAATGTCAATAAGTGCGTGAGAATCTTAAAAAGCATGACTTAAATTTCATGCTACTTCAGACTGTTCCCTAAATTTTAATCCAATTGATTGGGAATCTTGAAAATAGTGTAATTAATTGGGAATCTTGAAAAGAGTGCAAAGTAGTTTGAAACTCAGGTCAATTAGGTTGAAATTGAATTGCCTAAGTTTTAAACCAATTTGCACTCTTTTCAAGATTCTCAATCAATTACACTATTTTTAAGATTCCCAATCAATTGGATTGAAATTTAATGAACAGTCTGAAGTAGCATGAAATTCAAGTCATGCTTTTTAAGATTCTCACGCACTTATTGACATTTACGTTTAACTCATTAGGCGCCAATTATGCATATACGCAACATTATTAATTTTACGTTAATTAAATGACCAAATAAGTTAATTTCATATCTTAACCTTAAAAAGCATGACTTAAATTTCATGCTACTTCAGGCATGAAATTTAAGTCATGCTTTTTAAGATTCCGAATCAATTAGATTGAAATATATGAAACTATTAACGGTGGAGGCTTCTACTTTGTTATACGTCATAATTCACAATTGAAACACGATTTTAACTTTGTTTGTATAACTGAGACTTTATTAAGTGACTATAGTTTCGACAACTTTAACTTGTCATAACTCAAAGTGTAACTATAGTCACTTAATAAAGTCTCAGTTATACAAACAAAGTTATAACTATGTTTCAATTGTGAAATATATGAGTTTGCAGTAGCACAAAACTCAAGTCATTCTTTACAATACTCCGAATCAATTGGATTAAATTAGAGGAGATTACAGTAGCATGAAACTCAAGTTGTTCTTTTCAATATTCCGAATCAATTGGATTCAAATAGAGGAGTTTGAAGTAGCATGAAACTCGAGTCATTCCGGAGCTGGAGCTTTCAATTGCGTTGTGTAAAAAGCTGTTAGAGCCACTTGCAGCTTAATTTGTTTGTTTTTTCTTTGTTCTTGCAGACGTCGCGCAAGGAATCGATCGATGGGAAAGTTGTGGACGGACACGTGATCCCGAAACACGTGCTCTTTACCGCCCCCACGATAAAGGACTATCCTTACGAAACCCTTGCTGTCGGGGATAACATGAAAGTGTTCGTCATGTTTTCAGAGGAGGCCTACGGAAAATCATCCACTAGTAAGTCTTCCACTTACATTCCAATACTTTACAAGTACAACAATAGTACGATAAGACTGTTTTTTACACTCTTCTGACTCTTGAAACAATTGTTTTAACATACAGAGAGTTTTATGTAACACCGAACATTTTCATAACGAGAATTTTTCTTTAAAGTATCCATATGCATACGTTGCACATTTTTCGATGCTCGGTTTATTACAAGAATCCAATTTGAAGCTTTAAGCGAGTGTTTTCCACTCCCAGCGTAAGCATGAAGTAAAATTTCGAGTTTAGAAAAGCCTGAAAATTTGGTTTGGTCGCGTAGCGCGAAGCGCGGAGCGGCCAAACCAAATTTTCAGGCTTTTCTAAACTCGAAATTTTACATTATGCGCCACCGGTACAAATCACTGATTTAAAATAAAGTTTAGCGGTATGTTTTAAACTTCGTAATATGTCAGTGTTTTGTACCGGTGGCGCATGAAGTAAAATTTCGAGTTTAGAAAAGCCTGAAAATTTGGTTTGGCCGCTCCGCGCTTCGCGCTACGCGACCAAACCAAATTTTCAGGCTTTTCTAAACTCGAAATTTTACTTCATGCTTCGCCTGGGAGTGGAAAACACTCGCTTAAAGTTTCAAATTAAATTCTTTTAATAAACCAAGCATCGAAAAATGTACAACGTATGCATATGGATACTTTAAAGAAAAATTCTCGTTATGACAATGCTCGGTGTTACATAAAACTCTCTGTATGTAAATTGCACAGGCCATAATAAATGGTCGAAGATGTTCAGTATTCTTCAAGCACTAGTTCGGGACTATACTGATGATGGCGTTGAAGCCTGAAACGCGTATATAGGTATCCGGTGAATGAATGAGTACTGAACACAAATTTATATTCTTTATATTTGCATTCTATAAAATAAATCCCTGTTGTGTGAACAATTGCTGTATACAAACGTTTAGTTTGCCAGCTATTGACGATCCTACTTAAGCTAATGGGCATTAGATGGCGTTTACGCTTTCGAACATATGTAATGCTTGTAACTCTAATTTGAATAAAACGTTTCTTTTTTCGCAGTTTTTGTAAAGAGTCATAACATGCTGGGAGACTCGTCGCACACGAAAGGCGTGGTCCTCGCCGAGATCGTCAAGGCCAACATCCCCGTGAAAAACGGAGTCATTCACTTCATACACAAGCCGTTAATGGTCGTCGATCACACCATCAAGCAATTCCTCGAGGTGAGAACACTGTTCATGAACAAGCCCCCCTTTTTTGTATCTTTCGAGAATCGAGCGAGTTCTGCACAGAAAGCGCTGATTTCACAGTTTGTTTCTTTTCTGTCTACTCCTCGAAATTAAAACGTGTTACGTTTCGTCTTCTCTCATGTCTTAGGGAGTTACACGAGCGGTTCTTGTTTTATGAATCGTCGAAAATGTCTCTTCTCATTTATCATATTTAAAATTTTCTAGCTTACGTAAAATAATTATAGTATTACAACCCAATTGACAAGATACCTAATTCCTTTACCAGATTTCAAACTGCTAGACATCAATTTTAAACTAAAAAAAAAAAAAAATCTGTATTCTCATCAAAACTAAAACACATCTCCAAATAAATACAATACAAAGTAAATGTATGTTTACTACTCCATTTCTTACATCATTTTTTTCCTCTCCCACCCTAATCTCATCACAATTTGTACGCTAAATGTTTCCACGTATCCCTTCCACTCCCGCACAGCACACACCTACCATACTCATTACCCATTCATACCTTTCTTTCTTTATCCTCCGACTCGCACCCAGCCCTAGCCAGTGCTACCTTCTCTCCTCTACTTAGTGAACTATTGATGAGGTACCCTGGCAGTTTCCCGTGTACCTGGTGCTGGTTCTTTGGGGAGTGCGTATTTCTGCACTGCACTTAAGCCTCATTAGGTCCATTGTGCTTCCTCCCATCGATTACCCAGCTTCAGCTCAACCAGCCCAACTGGTCTAGCAAAGCCGAGGTGAGCAGATTCCATTGTGGGCCATCTTTCACCAAGTAAGGAGCCTCTAGTTGACGAAAGTGCCGGGCAATCACTTTCCAATGTACCTGCCACTTTTTAAATGGAGGAGAAGCGGGTACATTCTCTCAATAAACCCTGCCTTACCACTTCCTCCTATTTGTCCTTCGTCCACGCCGCCACATTCAGCCCTTTTTCCAACCACTCATTTACCAAACTTTCAAACCCCCCTGCTGTTTCATACATTTTTCTCCTCTCCATTCTCCAATCACTCTCTCCTACTCCCACACATGTTCTGCACACCTCTTTCACCAGCCTTTCACTATCCAATCCAATCAATTTCATCTCATATCTTGACACTCTTTCCATTGTCTCTTCGTGCATAGATGCTCTGTTCGTTTTCTGAAGCAGAGTGTAGCTAGGCATTGATTTTTCCACCGTTAGTAGCGGCCTCAGGAACGTCACCTGCTCTCGCTCGATACCTTCATAGGCTCTTGTTCCACATACATTAAAATTGGTTTAACGCATGCATCCGACAGTTTGCACGCCATCTGAAAATTCCCCTCCAGCAACTTTCCCTACTTCTCCTTTTAAACTAATTCAGACTCATCACTACATTTCAACCTACTTTAGACTCTTCACTACATTCCAAGCCAGTTGACTTGTAATTCAAACTACTGCAGACTCCTCAATAAATACCAAACCAATCGACTTATATTTCAAACTACTACAGACTCTTTACTACCTTTCAAGCCTCACTACTTTCCAAGCCAATTGACTTGTGTTTTATACTACTGTAGACTCCTCACTAAATTCCATGCCAGTTGACTTGTATTTTAAACTACACAGACTCTTTACTACCTTCCAAGCCTCACTACATTCCAACTGATTTGTGTTTCAAATTACTGTAGACTCCTCACTATATCCTAATCCAATTGCCTTGTGTTTGAAACTACTACAGACTCTTCACTACATTCCAAGCTAATTGACTTGTGTTTTAAACTATTGCAGACTCCTCACTACATCTCAAGCCAATTGACTTGTGTTTCAAACTATTTTAAACTTCTACAGACCCTTTACTACCTTCCAAGCCTCACTATATTCCAAACTACTGTAGAGTCCTCACTACATTCCAATTCAATTGACTTGTATTTCAAACTACTACAGACCCCTCACTACATTCCAATTTAATTGCCTTGTATTTCAAACTACTACAGACTCCTCACTACATTCCAAGCCAATTAACTTGTGTTATAAACCATTGCAGACTCCTCACTACATTCCAAGCCAACTGACTTGTGTTTTGAACTATTTATAACTACTATAGACTCTTCACTGCCTTTTAAGCCTGACTACATTTTAAACTGACTTGTGTTTCAAACTACTGCAAACCCCTTACTATATTCCAATCCAGTTGCCTTGTATATTAAACTACTTCAGACTCTTTACTACATTCCAAGCCAATTGACTTGTGTTTTAAACTATTGCAGACTCCTCACTACATTCTAAGCCAATTGACTTGTGTTTCAAACTATTTTAAACTACTACAGACTGTTTACTACCTTCCAAACCTCACTACGTTTCAAACTGACTTGTGTTTTCAACTACTGTAGACTCCTCAATAAATACTAAACCAATTGACTTGTATTTCAAACTACTATAGACTCTTCACTACCTTTCAAGCCTTACTGCTTTTCAAGCTAATTAACTTGTATTTCAAACTACCGTAGACTCCCCACTAAATTGTATACCAGTTGACTTGTATTTCAAACTACTACAGACCCCTCACTACATTCCAATTTAATTGCCTTGTATTTCTAACTACTACAGACTCCTCACTACATTCCAAGCCAATTAACTTGTGTTATAAACCATTGCAGACTCCTCACTACATTCCAAGCCAACTGACTTGTGTTTTGAACTATTTTTAACTACTATAGACTCTTCACTGCCTTTTAAGCCTGACTACATTTCAAACTGACTTGTGTTTCAAACTACTGCAAACCCCTTACTATATTCCAACCCAGTTGCCTTGTATATTAAACTACTTCAGACTCTTTACTACATTCCAAGCCGATTGACTTGTGTTTTAAACTATTTCAGACTCCTCACTACATTCTAAGCCAATTGACTTGTGCTTCAAACTATTTTAAACTACTACAGACTGTTTACTACCTTCCAAACCTCACTACGTTTCAAACTGACTTGTGTTTTCAACTACTGTAGACTCCTCAATAAATACCAAACCAATTGACTTGTATTTCAAACTACTATAGCCTCACTGCTTTTCAAGCTAATTAACTTTTATTTCAAACTACCGTAGACTCCCCACTAAATTGTATACCAGTTGACTTGTATTTTAAACTACTACAGACTCTCCACTACCTTCCAAGCCTCACTATATTCCAAACTGACTTGTGTTTCAAACTACTATAGACTCCTCACTACATTCTAATCCAATAGACTTGTATTTCAAACTACTACAGACTCTTCACTACTTAAGTTTCAAACTACTTTAGACTCCTCACTATATCCCAAGCCAATTGACTTGTATTTCCAACTACTTGACTTGTGATTCAAAGTACCTACCTCAGACTCCCGACTAGATTTCATACCAATTGACTTAAATTCCAAGCTACCTCAGCCTCCTCATAAAAAGACTTTATTTGATAAATCGGGAGAGACATTTACCATAACACACAAACGCAGCACTCTATCGTCCATTGAACTATCGAACAAACTTGTTTATTGATTTTGCATAAATTTTTCATTCCGAACACCCGATCTCTCTCACTCTACGCCAATCCCGTCACGGAAACGCCACGCAGTTTAAGGTAAAAAAACAAGTGAATAAACACACTTAACACACAAAATACTTAACAACAATAACAACAAATAACAGTAATAATAATGATAATGATAATAATAGCAGTAGAAACACAAACACATAACAAATAACACAATTTAACAATTTAATTAATTTTGAGACTAGAATAGGTGTAAATTCACTCATGACTCTTCAATTAAATTTGATTTCAAGCCAATTGAATTGAGTTTTAAACTACTTCAGACTATTTGCTAGAGATCACGATAACCGACTTAAGTTTTAAACTGCTTTAGACTCTTCACTTAAAGCCAATTAATTCGAGTTTTAAGTTACTTCAAAATCATGACTTGATTGACAGACTCTTAAATTCAATTTAATGTCAAGTCAATCGACTCGAGTTTTAAACTACTTCAAACTCTTTGCTAGAGATCGCAATAATTGACTTAAGTTTCTTTAGACTCTTTGCTGGAGATCACAACAATTGACTTGAGTTTCAAACTGCTTTAGACTGCTTATTTCAAGCCAATTAACTCGAGTTTCAAGTTACTTTAGACTCGTGACTTAGTTTAGTTAGTTAGTAGAGATCACGATAATTGACTTGAGTTTTAAACTGCTTTAGACTCTTCATGACTTGATTGTCAGACTCTTCAATTCAATTTGATTTCAGGTCAATTGACACGAGTTTTAAACTACTTCAAACTCTTTGCTAGAGAGTCTGAAGCAGTTTAGAACTTAAGTAAATTGTTATTATCATTAGCAAAGAGTTTGAAGAAATTCAAGTCAATTATTGTGAAACTTGAGTTTCTTCAGACTCTTTGCTGTAGATCACAACAATTGACTTGAGAACTGCTTCAGACTCTTTATTTCAAGTCATGAGTCTCAAGTTACTTTAAACTCATCACTTAGTTTTTAGACTTTTCAATTTATTTTGATTGCAAGAAGATTAAATTGAGTTTTAAATTACTCTATACTGAAGATCACAACAACTTACTTGAGCCTCAAACTGCTTTAGACTCTTTATTTCAAGCCAATTGACTCGAGTTTTAAGTTACTTTAGACCCTTGACTTGATTCTTCAACTCTACAGTTCAATTTGATTTCAAGCGAATTGCCTTACGTTTTAAACTACTTTAGACTCTTTGCTGGAGGTCACAACAATTGACTTGAGTTTCAAATTGCTTTAGATTCTTTATTTCAAGCCAACCGACTCGAATTTCAAGTTACTTCAAACGCTTGCTTCATTTAAACCACTTTAGGCTCTCTATTTATAGCCAATTGAATCCAGTTTAAAGGCTATTTTACCTCAAGCCAATCGACTTGAGTTCCAAGCTATTGTGGTCTCTTGACTAAATTCCAAGACAAATGACTTGAGTTTCGAGCTACTTTAGACTCTTGAGTAGGTTACAAGCCAATTGGCTTGAGTTTTAAGCTGCTTAAACTACTTTAGACTCTTTGCTGGAGGTCACAACAATTGACTTGAGGTTTAAATTGATTGAGTCTTTTCATTTCAAGAAAATTGACTCATTATTTCAAGTTACTTTAGATTCTTGACTTGATTCTTTAACTCTTTGGTTCAATTTGATTTCTAAACTACTTTAGACTCTTTGATGGAGGTCACAACAATTGGCTTGAGTTTTAAAATGCTTTAGATTCTTTATTTTAAGCCAATTGCTTTAAGTTTCAAGTTACTTCAGACTCTTGCTTCATTTTAAACCAATTGAGTTAAGTTTACAACCACTTTAGACTCTTTATTTGAAGCCAAGTTTAAAGGCTAGACTCCAAGCCAATCGACTTGAGTTCCAAGCTACTGTTGACTCTTGACTAAATTCCAAGACAAACGACTTGAGTTTTGAGCTACTTTAGACTCTTGAGTAGATTCCAAGCCAATTGACTTGAGTTTTTAGCTGCTTTGGACTTTTGGCTAAAATCCAAGCCAAATATCTACTTTAGACACTATATTAAATTTGAAACTACGTTTTATATTGTGTTTTTTATTATAATTTCGATAACTAATAACGTTTTTATTTATGTTTAATTTATTTTTAACAAAACTCACGTTTGCATGGATCGTGCATGTGTTTGATGAAATTTGTAATTTAGTAACTGTAGTTTTACTCTCTAGATAAATCAAAATCTGTGAATTTGTTGAACATTTATTAGAGTGTACAAATAATTGATATTCAATCGAAACGAACGGACAGGCAAACAAACCGCATCAACCGAAAGCAGACGAATTAATCACAATTAAGCTCTAATTTATCGATCATTTACGCTCTAATTTCATCAGTAATTATGTGTGTATGTGCGTAAACAACAAGGCCAATTAAAATTAGTGCGAAATATCAAAATTGATTTATAGGTAAGGCTAATTATTATGATGATTCAATTAAAACACCGAATTAATTCACGCTGCCAACGCACAGGCAAATAAGCGTAAATTAATTATTTTTAAAATCTTCTGTTAAACAATATGAAAAAAAACTGTTGATCAATTATTTTGAAAATATTTGTGATTTCAATTAATCAAAGTCGAAACTGTTGATCTTAATTAATTTTTGGAATAATTTAAGGGTTGTCGTACGATCGGGATTTCATGGGGCGTCTCTTGAGATATGTATACTTACAAGATAAACTCTCTGTATAGATTAAGTGTTATAATGTTAGATAGATTAGGTGTGAGAAACACTTAAAATTTAATCTATAAAGTAGTGGTTCTTTGGGGAGTGCGCATTTCTGCACTGCACTTAGGCCTCATTAGGCCCATTGTGCTATAAAGTACTATTACAATTTTACTATTGATTTTTTTTGGAAAACTAGATACAAGTAAGCAATCCTCACTTTATGGCACTTGATCCAATAAGTGCTAATACAATAGGTTTTCATGGCAAACTAGCTACAACTCCTTAATCCTCTCTTTAATCCATTAAGCGCCATTGGTGCATACACGCAACATTATAATTTTTTTGTTAATTAAATTACTAAATGAGTTAATTTTATATATTATATTATTTGACCTGACTTGAAAATGTATGAAGAGAAATGTGAATATATTGTTATTTAATTTTTTCGATTATTACTCATTAAAAAAATACATCAGTGTATTTATTTCTAACTTCACAATATTTCAGTGTTTTATACGCGTGGCGCATGAAGTAAAATTTCGAGTTTAGAAAAGCCCCGTGAAAATTTGTCTCGGGTCGCTGCGCGACCCTCGACAAATTTTCTACGCGGGGCTTTTCTAAACTCGAAATTTTACTTCATGCTTAGTCTGGGAGTGGAAACAGTCGTTCTAAACTTTATGCCACACGTTTTTATAAAAAATCGATAAAAGAGTGAAAATTTACAGTGTATACATTTTGCATATTTAAAAGAAAAATTCTACATACTGTGAATTTTTCTTTTAAATTTGCAAAATGTATACACTGTAAATATTCAGTCATTAATCGATTTTTTTATAAAAGTGTGCAATATGAAGTTTAGAACGAGTGTTTCCACTCCCAGACTAAGCATGAAGTAAAATTTCGAGTTTAGAAAAGCCCCGCGTAGAAAATTTGTCGAGGGTCGCGCAGCGACCCTCGACAAATTTTCACGGGGCTTTTCTAAACTCGAAATTTTACTTCATGCGCCACGCGTATAAAACACTGAAATATTATGAAGTTGGAAATGCACTGATGTATTTTTTTTTTTAATGAGTAATAATCGAGAAAACGAATAATAAGTTATTCATAGAAATTATAAAGAGAAGTGCAGATTTTTACCAAAAATCAACTTTTAGAGTTAACTCTATAATTGCTCGGCCGTTAATGAGTTAAGGTACTAACTATTGAAATTTTAGAAGTGTATATGTTACCATCTAGCGTCTCTAACCGATCTAACTCTGCATAACTACGTAACGACTGTATCCTAACATTTGTGTCTCTTTTTATATTCATTTATAAACATATATAATTACTATTTGAATCTAGGAGAAAGACGATGGACCCTTAAACAAATTCTGCCAGGAAATCGCCGATTCGGGTGACGTCGGCAAGGAGTTCATGCGCACAATCGAGCGCAGCCAGGACGTGACGCTCTTCGCGCCGAGCAACACCGCCTGGGACGACAGCAACCTGAAGAACCTGCTGAGAGACCCGGCGCGAATGCGCGAGCTGCTCAACATGCACATAGTCGTCGGGAAGAGGCTCTATTTAGAGAACATAATCGAGGACGCGAAGAGACACGTATGATATATATGGTTTTTGTTTTGTTTTAGTTTAGTTTCGTTGTATTTTTAAGTTGGTTAGTTGTGGGTGGCGCGAGGTCGCTTTCGTTTTCTCATTTCTCTCAAAAAGGAACGTTAAAGGCGAAGTCGAGTTAAGGTTTTACACTTCATTTTGAGTTGGTCAACGCGAGTTTCAAGCTATTTGAGATTCTTTACTACACTAGATTACAAGCTGTCTGAGTCGAGTTTCAAGCTACTTCAGACTCTTCACTAGATTCAAATGAGTTCGACATGAGTTTCAGACTCTTCAAGTAATTTAAGATTTATTTGTGCACTAGATTATAAGCTGTCTGAGTCGAGATTCAAGCTACTTCAGACTCTTTAGTAGATTTAAATGAGTTCGACAGAAATTTCAGACTCTTCAAGCTATTTCAGATTCTTTAGGACACTAGATTACAAGCTGCATGAGTCAAATTTCAAGCTACTTCAGACTCTTTACTAGAATTTAATGAGTTCGACGTTAATTTTAGACTCTTCAAGATATTTAAGATTCTTTAGTACACTAGATTACAAGCTGTCTGAGTCGAGTTTGAAGCTACTTCAGACTCTTCACTAGATTTAAATGAGTTCGACGTGAGTTTCAGACTCTTCACTAGGTTCAAGTTTACACTTAATTTCAACCTCCCTGACTCAAGTCTCAAGCTAGTTCAGACTCTTCACTGAATTCCAAGCCTAAATGACTTAAGCTCCGAGCCACTTCATATTCTTCACTACACTAAATGCCAAGCTGCTTGGTTCAAGTTTCAAACTACTTCTCTGTGCTAGTTTTTAAGCTAGTCGCTGCTGTTAATTATATTTTAACCTGCCTAACTCGAGTATCAAGTACAGTAGTACAGAGACTCTTCACTCTTATAGTCTCTTCTCTTGTCTCTTCTATTTTCTTTTATTCTCTCTTCTACTCTCTTCTCTTCTCGCTTTACTACACTAGATTCCAAACTGATTGATTCGAGTTTCAAACTTGATTTCAACCTTCCTGACTCGAGTCTCAAGCTAATTCAGACCTCTACACTAGAGTTCAGACTTCAATCTAGATTCCAAGCCTAAGCTTTGAGCTACTTTATACTCTTCACTACACTAGATGCCAAGCTGCTTGGTTTAAGTTTCAAATTACTTCTCTGTGCTAGTTTTTTAAAGCTAGTCGCTGCTGTTAATTATATTATAACCTGCCTAACTCGAGTATCAAGTACAGTAGTACAGAGACTCTTCACTCTTCTACTCTTTTCTCTTCTCTCTTCTATTTTCTTCTAATCTCTCTTCTACTCTCCTCTCTTCTCGCTTTACTACACTAAATTCCAAGCTGATTGATTCGAAATCAAATTTGATTTCAACCTTCCTGACTCGAGTCTCAAGCTAGTTCAGACCTCTACACTAGAGTTCAGACTTCACACTAGATTCCAAGCCTAAGCTTCGAGCTACTTTATACTCTTCACTACACTAGATGCCAAGCTACTTGGTTCAAGTTTCAAATTACTTCTCTGTGCTAGTTTTTAAAGCTAGTCGCTGCTGTTAATTATATTTTAACCTGCCTAACTCGAGTATCAAGTACAGTAGTACAGAGACTCTTCACTCTTCTACTCTCTTCTCTTCTCTCTTCTATTTTCTTCTATTCTCTCTTCTACTCTCTTCTCTTCTCGCTTTACTACACTAAATTCCAAGCTGATTGATTTGAGTTTCAAACTTGATTTCAACCTTCCTGATTCGAGTCTCAAGCTAGTTCAGACTCTACACTAGAGTTCAGACTTCACACTAGACTCCAAGCCTAAGCTCCGAGCTACTTTATACTCTTCACTACACTAGATGCCAAGCTGCTTGGTTTATGTTTCAAATTACTTCTCTGTGCTAGTTTTTAAAGCTAGTCGATGCTGTTAATTATATTTTAACCTGCCTAACTCGAATATCAAGTACAGTAGTACAGAGACTCTTCACTCTTCTACTCTCTTCTCTTCTTTCTTCTATTTTCTTCTATTCTCTCTTCTACTCTCTTCTCTTCTCGCTTTACTACACTAGATTCCAAGCTGATTGATTCGAGTTTCAAACTTGATTTCAACCTTCCTGACTCGAGTCTCAAGCTAGCTTAGACTCTACACTAGAGTTCAGACTTCACACTAGATTCCAGGCCTAAGCTCCGAGCTACTTTATACTTTTCACTACACTAGATGCCAAGCTGCTTGGTTCAAGTTTCAAACTACTTCTCGGTACCAATTTTTGAAGCTAGTTGCTGCTCTTAATTTTATTTTAACCTGCCTAACTCGAGTGTCAAGCTAGTACAGAGACTCTTCACTCTTCTACTCTCTTCTCTTCTCTCTTCTATTTTCTTCTATTCTCTTTTCTCTTCTCTCTTTACTACACTAGATTCCAAGCTGATTGATTCGAGTTTTAAACTTGATTTCAACCTCCCTGACTCCAGTCTCAAGCTAATTCAGACTCTACACTAGAGTTCAGACTTCACGCTTCAGCTACTTTACACTCTTCACTACACTAGATGCCAAGCTGCTTGGTTCAAGTTTCAAACTACTTCTCTGTACCAATTTTTGAAGATAGTCGCTGCTCTTAATTTTATTTTAACCTGATTAACTCGAGTGTCAAGCTAGTACAGAGACTCTTCGATTGATATCTAAATGGTTTGAGCTCCGAGCCACTTCACTCTTCTACTCTCTTCCCTTCTCTCGTCACTGCACTAGATTCCAAGCTGATTGACTTGAGTTTCAAACTACTTCCCTGTGCCATTTTTTGAAGCTAGATGCCACTCTTAGTTTGATTTCATCCTGCCGAGTGTCTAGTAAGTACAGAGAGTAGAATCTAAGCCAAGTAACTTGAGTTTCAAGCTGCTTTAGACTCTTTACTACACTAGATTTTAAGTTGCTTGATTTTGGTTTTAGGCTACTTTAGACTCTACTCTAGATTTAACATACTTCGAGTTAGTAAAGACTGCACACTTGGTTTCAAGCTGTTCAACGCGAGCTTTAAGCTATTTATTACTCTTTACTACAACAGATTACAAGCTATCTGACTCGAATTTTAAGCTACTTCAGACTCTTCACTAGATTTGAAAGATTTCAACGTAAATTTCAGGCACTTCACTAAGTATATAGTTGAATTGAACCTTCCTGACTCGAGTCTCAAGCTAGTTCAGACTCTTCACTGAATTCCAAGTCTAAATGACTCGAGCTCCGAGCCACTTCATACTCTTCACTACACTAGATGCCAAGCTAAATTTGATTTGAGTGTCAAACTACTTCCCTGTGCCGATTTTTGAAGGTTGTTACCACTCTTAGTTTGATTTCAATCTGCCTAACTCGAGTGTCCAGCTAGTACAGAGACTCTTCAATAGAATCCAAGCCAAGTAACTTGAGTTTCAAGGTACTTAAGACTCTTCTTTCTTCTTCTTTAAGTACCGTGTTCTCCTAGGACGTTGGTGGTCATCAGCATGATATGCGTCTTCTCAATTGCTCGTTGTGGTGCTGACTCCGAACCATTGTCGCAAGTTCTTTAACCAAAACGTCCTCCTTCTACCCAGGTCGCGCCTAAACGCTAGAGTCTTCATGCTTCTTCTTCAAGTGCCGTGTCCTCCTAGGACGTTGGTGATCATCAGCACGGTCTGCGTCTTTCCAACTGCTCGTCTAAATAATGTGGTGCTGACTCCGAACTATTGACGCAAGTTCTTTAACCAAAGCGTCTTTCTTCTACCCCGTCCGCGCCTACCCGCTATTTTGCTTTGCTCGTTTAAGTAAAAATACAGAGACTCTTCATTACTTTACTAGATTCTAAACTGCTTAACTTCAGTTTTAGTTTGATTTCAATCTGCCTAACTCGAGTGTCAAGCTAGTACAGAGACTCTTCAATAGAATCCAAGCCAAGTAACTTGAGCTTCGAGCTACTCCAGACTCTTTATTCTTCTTCTTCAAGTACCGTGTCTTCCTAGGACGTTGGTGATCATCAGCACGATCTGCGTCTTCCCAACTGCTCGTCTAAATAATGTTGTGGTGCTGACTCCGAACTATTGACGCAAGTTCTTTAACCAAAGCGTCTTTCTTCTACCCCGTCCGCGCCTACCCGCTATTTTGCTTTGCTCGTTTAAGTAAAAATACAGAGACTCTTCATTACTTTACTAGATTCCAAACTGCTTAACTTCAGTTTTAGTTTGATTTCAATCTGCCTAACTCGAGTGTCAAGCTAGTACAGAGACTCTTCAATAGAATCCAAGCCAAGTAACTTGAGCTTCGAGCTACTCCAGACTCTTTATTCTTCTTCTTCAAGTACCGTGTCTTCCTAGGACGTTGGTAGTCATCAGCATGATCTGCGTCTTCTCAACTGCTCGTTTAAATATTGTTGTGGTGCTGATTACGAACCATTATCGCAAGTTCTTTAACCAAGACGTCTTCCGTCTACCCGGTCCGTGCCTACCCGCTATTTTGCCTTGCATGATATTTTGCACTTGTCGGTCCTGGCTCGTTTAGGTAAAAATACAGAGACTCTTTATTACTTCACTAGATTCTAAACTGCTTGACTTGGGTTTTAGTTTGATTCCAATCTGCAAAACTCGAGTGTCAAGCTAGTACAGAGACACTCCAATAGAATCCAAGCCAAGTAACTTGAGTTTCAAGCTACTTCAGACTCTTCAATAGAATCCAAGCCAAGTAGGTTATAGGTTATATAGGGCCATTGTGAGGCGAGTCAGCCTCTCGTGAACTGCGACCTATCCGATCTATTGTTCTGCCCTTACCCAGTCACTTCCCAAGCAGTCCCACGTCCTCTATGAACCTGGTAACTTCCTTGGGAGTGATGCTACTCACTTCTTCGTGGGATAATCGGTCCCTGCCGAAGTGTGAAAAACGCTTGTGAGCAATCGCGTCACAAGTGCAGAGTATGTGCTCGGTCGTCTCATCTGCCGAATCACATAACCTGCAATTTCCACTTTCCTCTTTTCCTATTTTTCACAAATGGTACCGAAAGGCACAGTGCCCTGTCATGAGTCCCGTGAATGTTCTCAGCTCGTTCCTTGTGAGTTCGAGCACCTTATGGCTGTGTTCTAACTTGATGAGTCGTTTTGATTGACGTAGGCATGGGCCAAGTAACTTGAGTTTCAAGCTCCTTCAGACTCTTCATTCCTCTTTTTCAAGAACCGTGTCCTCCTAGGACGTTGGTGATCATCAGCATGATGTGCGTCTTCTCAACTGCTCGTCTAAATAATATTGTACTGCTGACTCTGAACCATTGTCGCAAGTTCTTTAACCAAGACGTCTTCCTTCCACCTGGTCCGCGCCTACCAGCTGTTTTGCCTAGCGTAATATTCTACAGGAGTCGGTGCTGGCTCGTTTAAGTAAAAAGACAGAGACTCTTCATTACTTCACTTGATTCTAAGCTGCTTGACTTGGGTTTCAAGCTTCTTTAAACTCTTCACTACACCAGGTTCCAAGCTGGTTCTGGATCTTGTTCTTTGGGAAGTGCGCATTTCTGCACTGCACTTAGGCTTCATTAAGCCCATTGTGCTTCCTCCCGTCGATTACCTAGCCTCAGCTCAGCCAGCCTACCTGGTTTAGGTAGTCTAGCAAAGCCGAGGTGGGTAGACCCCTTATGTAGGCTATTGTATGCCATCTTTCACCCAGTACGGAGCCTTTTGTTGATGAGAGTGCCGGGCAATCGCTAAGAATTTGTCCTGCAGTCTCGTCTTCCATGTTACACTCTCTGCAGATTCCAGGCTCTTCACTATAATATATTTTCAAGCTACTTGACTTGAGTTTTGAGCTACTTTAGATTCTTCAGAGCACTCCACACGGACTGTTCACTGAATTTAAAAAGGGTTCGACGTGAATTTTAAGCTATGTCACACTTTGTGCTAAATTTAAAGTTGCTCAGCTTGGGTTGACCTAAGACTTCAATACAATGGATTCTAAGTTACTTGATTCGAGTTTCAGACTACTCGACTAACTTCCATGGTCCAGGTTATCAAGCTAATTACTACCTTCACCTAATTTCAACCTACCTGACCCGAGACTCAAGCTAGAATAGATTCTTCAGTAGGTTCCAAGCCGCTTCAAGCTGCTACAGACTCTTCACTGCACTAGATTCCTAGCTGATTAACTTCGGTTTTAAGCAACTTTAGACTTTTCACTATACTAGACTTGGAATGTAGTGTATTGTTGTAATATCTAGTTGGGTTTTAAGCTACTTCAGACTATTCGCTATTCTAGAGTTTTAAGCTGTTTCACTTGGGTTTCAAGCTACTTCAGGCTCTTCGCTATTCCAGAGTTTCAAGCTGCTTCACTTGGGTTTCAAGCTACTTCAGACTCTCAACTATTCTAGATTTTCAAGCTGCTTTACTTTGATTTCAAGCTACTTCAAACTCTTCACTATTCACGATTTTCAAGCTGCTTGGGTTTCACTCTTCACTATACTCGATTTTTTCAAGCTGCTTGCTACTTCAGACTCCTCGCCATACTAGGTAGCTGCTTGACTTGGGTTTAAAGGCTAGTAAATTATAATTTCAGTTTATTTTCAGTTTGTTTTCCATAGTCGGGTTAGTGTTTAGGGTAGGCATGCGTCTCGAGAACGAAATTATTATCTGTAGGTTTACCAGGCGCTGACGCAGAACAAGAAGAAGAACCTGTACTTCAACGTCGCGATGCTGGGCAACAACAAGACTTTGACGGTGGAAGGAGGCGGTGTTAATGCCACAGTCACGCAGGCCGACATCGCCGCGACCAACGGGGTCATTCACATCATCGACAGGGTGCTGGGTGTGCCGTACACGACGGTTTTGGACAAGTTGAAAACTGACCCGATGTTGAAGTAAGTACCCAGAAGTCTGGAAGTTGTGTGGGATGTTTAAAAATAGGTGGAAATGTGATTTTTTTGTTACAGCTAATATTATTTAATAACTTTTATAGTATATTCTAAACTTCACTTTAAATCAGTGTTTTCTACGCGTGGCGCATGAAGTAAAATTTCGAGTTTAGAAAAGCCCCGTGAAAATTTGTCTCGGGTCGCTGCGCGACCCTCGACAAATTTTCTACGCGGGGCTTTTCTAAACTCGAAATTTTACTTCATGCTTAGTCTGGGAGTGGACAACACTCGTTCTTAGAAGTTTCAAATTGAAGGATCACTCTAGATTACTAAGTTTATTACCATTTCACAAAGGCTAAAGCTCGAAGGACCAATCATGGTTTTCGAAGACCGAAGGGCTACAGGGATTGAAGTTTTTTTACAAAAAAAAACAACAAAAATCTAAAGGTTTGCAGCATGGATAGAAAAGAAAACATGCAATTTTGAAAAAAAATATCGAAGTTGGGTTGTTTTCAGTGCGTTTTTAACTTCATTGTAAATCGGTGGTTTATACGCGTGGCGCATGAAGTAAAATTTCGAGTTTAGAAAAGCCCCGTGAAAATTTGTCTCGGGTCGCTGCGCGACCCTCGACAAATTTTCTACGCGGGGCTTTTCTAAACTCGAAATTTTACTTCATGCTTAGTCTGGGAGTGGAAACACCCGTTCGAATTCCCAAACTAAACTTTTATAACGATCGCCTAAACATTAACAGGGATGTGTATACTTAAAAGAAAAATTGTCTTTTGGACGTGAGTTGATTAAAGTTTTGTGCGGAGTTTGTGCACATTTATCAAACAAGTGGTTCTCTCACTCGTTTTGAGTGATGCGTTCATTTGGCGTTTTGAAATGCGGTCCCTGTTCGCCTCTAGGGTCGGAATTAAATTCAAACCCCCAGTTGACCGCGTGACAGCACGACTCTCCATCCATCGTAATAAATATCACACGCAAGTTGAAATATTGTTCCTAGAAATTAATTTAAGGGATGTAAATATACATTTATAGTGCTAGCTAGTATGCATATACAGTGAATTATCGTCTATTTCAAGTTAAAACGCTTGTATTTATACGCGATTCCAATAGAAATAGAGAAATAAACTGTAAAACATACAATACTCTCAATAAAAATAAGTCAATTGGCGAAAAACGCGAAATGAAAAAAAAATCAGCGCAACCCCTCCCCGCTGGAACCAAAATTTTCCAAAAATTGTGGACCTATTTTAAGTTTCAGCAAAGGACATGAAGAAATTTGTGGATTGCTCCTTCGCTCCATCCTGCTGGAATCAAATTCTTATGATTACTTAGAGTAAAACACTTTGTTTATAACTTTCAAAAATTGTTTATTTTGTATTCACAACAAATGTTTCGCCACACTGTGGCTTCTTCAGGTGAAGAACAAGTGATTAACTTAACCTAATTACAACGTATATATAGGGCTAGCTGATAAGTAAGAGGGGTGGGGGTTACAGTTTAAAATTGAGCAATGGGGAGTTATTAATATCTGTCTGGTCGTTTGGTAATTGATCGCTGAATTTTCTTTTGTTTATTTCGGTGCTTTCCAGGATGTTTAATTTTCTTCCTTTCTTCTCGATGTGTAGTATTTGGAAGTCTTCGTTGAAGTTGTGGCCTTCATCTAGCAAGTGGTTGGAATAAGTCGAGTTGTTTTTATTTTTCTCGAAGCTGGTTTTATGCTCGTTCATCCTTTCTTGAAAGGCTCTCCCAGTTTGGCCGCCGTATACTTTAGGGCAGTCACCGCAACTTAACAAAACATTTGTTGTGAATACAAAATAAACAATTTTTGAAAGTTATAAACAAAGTGTTTTACTTAAAGTAATGAATATGAACTTTCAACAACTATCAGCCACCTCGATTAATAGTGTAAATTCTTATGAAATTGACGACCTAATTCAAGACAAGGCCTAGGATTGTTTCCTCAAGTCGACCAATATGAATTCTTTCCGAAAAAAGCTCTTTATTTTTCGGTAGGAATTCAATATTGGTCGACTTGAGAAAACAATAATAATAAACATAAGAATTTGGTTCCAGCAGGATAAAGCGACGGAGCAAACCGCAAATTACTTCATCTCCTTAGCCGAAACTTAAAATAGGCGGACAATTTTATCAGATTTTCATTGCAGCGGATAGGGGTTGCGCTGATTTTTTTCATTTCGCGTTTTTTGCTGCAACCTTTCTGGTCTGCAGACCTGTCACTTTACAAATGATTACTCATAAAATAGATTCATCAGTATAAATGTATGCTACGGCTTTACCTGATACGCCGTAACCCAGCATAATTGGTGTCAATAAGAAATTGTATAGAATTTTATTACTTAGGTTATTTGTGAAGAAATGTGTACATTTCTAAAGAGCTTGGTGCACTATTGTTTGTGTTCTGCGGAAAGTGCGGTACGACCAGCCCTCGGTCGAAAAAGGCTTAGCGGGTTTTTCACACGTGGGTGCCAGACCCACTCGCTTTGTCACCGAATATAAAGGCAGTTTGGCAACACTGTAAAAGTTTTAGAGGCACAGATCTATACTTTAAGAATCAAAAAAGAGAATACAATTAATCCGCTTAGTTTTTAAGCTAGCTCAAAAACCGTGAGCCATTCAATAAAGATGAATTTGCTTATATTATCGCAAATTGCGATTTGAAATCAAAATTCAATCGTCAATTTACAATTTCCCCACGAAAGGACCAACAGCCGTCGCAGACGCTGTCTAAATGCGTCTATTTTCGACTTTAGTAGGACCGTTTGTTTTTTTAATTTTGAGCGCAAAATAAACAAAAACATTGCTCGCGGTTTTTGAGATTGCTCAAAATCTAAGCGGTTTGATTGTATTGTCTTTTTTGATTCTTAAAGTATAGATCTGTGCCTTTTTTTTCCTGTGGGGGCGGATCCGGGGCGGATCCGGATACACTGCAGCCTAGGTGGCTTATTGTACTGCCCCACTCATTCGGACAATCACACACATTCATACCACACCCAGGGTCACAACGAGACATTATTTTTCAAATAAAGTCTCCCCGTGCACGGGAATCGAACCCGAACTTGTGGCTCGCCGAGCGATACAGGCCGGCGACGTTACCGCTCGGCCACCACCTGCCCTATCTGTGCCTTTAAAACGCGCTACTACTCGCCGGCCAGAAGTTACTGGAAGTTTAGTTACTGAGGGGCCAAAAATGCTATACATGGCCCATTTTGACAACTTGGAGATAAGATATCTCAAAATATTGGGCACAAACGGGCATCGGATTCGGATTGAGCGTTCTCAAATTAGTAAAGAACAACAATAAAAACCCACTTAACCACATTGTGTGCCTTTAAAACACGCCATTACTCGTTGGCCAGAAGTCACGAGAAGTTTAGTTTCTGGGAACCCAAAAATGCCAAAAATGGCCCATTTTGACCACTTTGAGATAAGATATCTTTGAGCCCAAGCGAGCCTCGGATTCGAATTTAGCCTACCCAAGTGGGTTTTCATTGTTGTTTCCAAATTAGTAAATAAAGCACGCTGAATTCGAATCCGAGGCTCGCTTGGGTCTAAAGTCGCCAGATTTGGAGATATTTTATCTTTAAGTGGTGTATTTGCAATCTGTTTATCAGTGTTACTCATAAAGTGAATTTATCATTATATATTTATGTTTTCGATGTATCTCCTAGGTCCAGACTTAAAACAGGTCGACAATTTGTCAATAATTTGGTTCCAGCAGGATGGGACTGCCGAGCAAACCGAGCATTGTCTTAATCTCGCGGTTTTTTTTTGTTGTGATAAGTTGTAACCTCCTAGGTTTCCAAACCTATCAATCTACGAATGCGAATGTTGATAATGTGAATTTATCAGTAGAAATGTATCTTTTCTGTTCCTTGTGTGTCTCGTCGATTATTGTGCTTTCTCTTTTTGCAGCAAGACTTATTATTTAGGCTCTCGCAGCGGCTTCAACCAGCAGTTGAACGACACGACCCGCAAGTTCACGTTCTTCGTGCCCAGGGACAAGGCGTGGAACGACGCTAAGATTGCCCTGCCCTCTGCCATCAAGAAGCTCTTCATGGACGACTTTAACTATCACGTAAGTATCCACTACACGCACGCAAAGCGAAGAGCGAATTCGAAGTTAATGGATTGTGTAAAGTTATTTAAATAAAAACACTTGGTATTGTTTCACAAATTAAAAAAAAAATGTACTCCGACTAGTTTCGGTTTGTTAGACCATTTTCACATTCCTTTGAAAATGGTCTAACAAACCGAAACTAGTCGGAATAAAAAAAAATTTAATTTGTGAAACAATACCAAGTGTTTTTATTTAAATAACTTTACATATTCTAATATGTTTCACCAAGTGCCAGATGAGAAATTAATTCGAGAAAAAAAAATGATGGATTGTGTCTGTAAATGCTAGCCGAATTAAATTACTTTTTTTTTATTGTAGGCTCTGCAAATTTTAGAGAGACATCTAGTGATGTCGGACATCCCTTACACGATGGAGCGCATCAAGCAGCTGACCAGCGACAACGGCACCGTTCAGCCCTTCACCTACCACAACAAGGAGGTGGAACTGCCCACGGTCAGGGACACCCTCAGTCTGTTCGTGGAAGAAAAACAAGACCACAGTGAGTATCAAACAAACATTTATACGCTTTTATTTATTAATATTATCACAAATCCCAATTAATTAACGCACATTTACATTTACTCTGTAAACATTATAACACTCACACGATCCGTTTTGTTTTTTTCTTTTATGTTTCCGTAGATAAACCGGGGGGTAACTCAAGTAAGTTTAAAAGCGCCCGTTTTTCTGTTGAATTTCTTAAACACTGCTTAAAATACTGTATTTTGTTGGCATTCAAAAATCAAAAAATACGCACTGTAAAATTTACGCTTATGATACATTTTCTATTTGTTGTTTTATCTAGTTTGTTTTGCTTTGGTTTGTTTTCTTTAGTTAAAACGAGTATGCCTTATGGAACAAATACACTTGTACACTTTTATGGCGCAACTTGCTGTTGCGCATTTTTTTAATACCAAACTTTGTTTACAAACAATAAATTGTCAAATTACAGATCGATTTGAGTGACTTCAAACTGACAGTTTGTTTTCAACAAATGCAACTTGCTTAGCAAAAAGTTGCAGCTGAAAATGTACAAGTGTAAAAGCACCATTACACAGACAGAAACATCGATAATTATACAAGGAATATATGAAATAAGCACGATTATGAATCTCCAACCTGCCACCCCGGCACATTCACCATTAATATCTCACAAAATTCATACGACTAGACTTAGTTTACTTTACTTGTATTAATTATCAATGGTTCTTGTTAAACAACTCTTACTCTTTATTAAACACTTACATACACAAATCTTTAACGAATTTCCTGATTTTTGTGTAATAATTAAAAATATTGCGTCGATTTCTATGTAATTATAATTAAGAATCGAAACATACTGTAGCAGCGATATTTTTTTTGTAATTGTGAATAATGTCAGTCAGTGTATTACCTCAAAGGCTTTATTGAACAATTAGCAGTAGATTAATTAGTGTGTTTGTGCTCATCGGCGCGCTCTCTTGTTTATTGTGCAATGCCGCAAGTGCTAGGGCCGTCCCAGCCCATTGTCAATGTGTACACACGTCTAGTGCGGATTATGCAGAACATTGTCTTCGCCGCATTATTGCTAATCCGACATGTCCGTCTGGACAGCACGATTTTGGGAATATCAACAGCAAAAATGCAGAATAATGCTCGCCCTTATTGTAAATAAGTAATATAGCAAAGCTTCCTCGCTTTATTACTTGAAAAAATTAAATTGCAGTTTCAAGGCTGCAATAATTAATAATATAGATCGCTTGACCTGTAATCCATGTTTCCTAACAAAATGCAATGTGGAATCCTCGAAGTTCGAGTCAGTTATCTAAGAATCAAAACATAGTGAGGGAGCAAGCGTCGAGGTTAGAGGCTCTGTGTGGACTTCTGGAGAGCTGAGGTAACCCCCATCAACTCCCCGCTAGTCCACACCAAGCCTCTAACCTAGGCGCTTGCCTCCTTACAATGTTTTGACCCTTATAAGAGGCAAGTGTCAAGACGAGAAGCTTTGTGTGGACAAGCGGGGAGCTGAGGGGATATCCCGCATCTACCCGCTAGTCCTCACCAAGCCTCTGGCTTCGACGTTTACCTCCTAACTGTGTTTTGACCCTTCGAGGAGGTAAGCGTCGATGCTAGATGCTTTGTGTGGACTAGCGGGGAGCTGCGGGGATCCCCCGTATCTACCCGCTAGTCCTCGCCAAACCTCTGGATTCAACGCTTGCCTCCTAAGGCAAATGTCAAGGCTAGAAGTTTTGTGTGGACTAGCGGGGAGCTGAGGGAATCCCCCTTATCTTCTTGTCCTCTGGCCTCGACCCTTACCTCTTCACTATTTTTTGACTAAATATTTGCTCTAAGCTCGCTTATTTTAAATAAGTAATACAGCAAAGCTTCCACGCCTCATTACGAAAAGATATAATTGCATTTTTAAGGCTGCAATAAGTGATAATATAGGTCGCTTGCTCTTAAATCTATGTTTTATAACAGCTTGATGCGGAATCCTCGAAATTCGAGTCAGTTATCTAAGGGTCAAAATATAGTGAGTAGGCAAGCGTCGAGGCTAGAGGCTTTGTGTGGACTAGCGGGGAGCTGAGGAGACCCCCTCAACTTCTCGCTAGTCCACTCGAAGCCTCTAACGTCGACGCTTGCCTCCTCACTATGTTTTGACCCTTAGAAGTGGCAAGCGTCAAGGCGAGAAGCTTTGTGTGGACTAGCGGGGAGCTGAGGGAAACCACTGTGTCTACCTACTAGTCCACACGAATCATGTTTCGACCCTTAGAGGAGGCAAGCGTCGATGCTAGATGCTTCGTGTGGACTAGCGGGGAGTTAAGAGGATCGCCTTGAACTCTCTGGTAGTCTAAGAGTCAAAACATAGTAAGAAGGCAAACGTCGAGGCTAAAGGATTTGTGTGGACCAGCAGGGAGCTAAGGGGATCCCCCTTAACTCCCCGCTAGTCCGCACCAAGCATCTGATAGTGATAGTGTGGACTATCAGGGAGCTAAGGGGATCCCCCTTAACTCCCCGCTAGTCCGCACCAAGCATCTGACCTGTTCCCTATGTTTTGACCCTTAGAGTAGACAAGCGTCAAGGCTAGAGACTTCGTGTAGACTAGCGGGGAGTGAGGGGATCGCCCTGAACTCCCTGTTAGTCCACACCAACGCTTGGCTCCTCACTATGTTTTGGCCCCTAGAGGGGGCAAGCGTCGATGCGACATGCTTAGTGTGAACTAGCGGGGAGTTGAGAGGACCCCCCTCAACTCTCCGCTAAGAGTCAAAACATAGTGAGAAGGAAAACGTCGAGGCTAAAGGATTCGTGTGAACAAGCAGCGAGCTAAGGGGATCCTCCTCAACTCCCCGCTAGTCCACACGAAGCATCGACGCTTGCCTCCTCTAAGGGGCAAAAAATGGTGAGGAGGCAAGCGTTGGAGCCAGAGGCTTGGTGTGGCTTGTTCACTATGTTTTCACCCTTAGAGGAGGCAAGCGTTGAGGCATGAGGCTTCGTGTGGACTCAGGGGAGTTGAGGGGATCCCCATGAGCTCCCCGCTAGTTCACACCAAGCCTCTAGCCTCGACGCTCGCCTCCTCGCTATGTTTTTACGCTAACACAACTTATTATAACAAATTCCAAGCTAACTAATTTGTGCTGAGTTGAGCTGGCCTAACCTAACCTTGACTAATCGCAAGCTAACCTAACCGTGACTAACCGCAACCTAACCTAACCTAATTGGCATTTGTCAATTTGCATTTAATGCGATTTCGTTTTTATTTTCGCAGCGTTTATAATCCACTGGAAGGGCGAGAAGATCCCCGTGTTCAGGCCGAACGTCGAGTGCACCAACGGCGTCATCCACGTCATAGACGCACCCTTCCTCAAGGACGGCGACATACGCGTCTCGGCTGCCGGCGCCACGACGCTCCCCGCCCACCTCATAATCGCCCTCACGATCGCCAAATGGCTGCTGCTATAAAAGCCGATCTAGTAATTTATTATTATATTGTAGCAAAAGAAGCAATTTTCGTATATAAAAAAAAAGAAGACGACGACGATGAAAGAGAGAGCGAGAGAGAGAAAATTCATCATTTTACACCCTAACGCATGCGAAGATAACAAATTCAATCATATGTAATATTTGTAAATCATGTTTTTTTTAGAGAGAAAGAAGTTCGCATTAATTAAAATAAACCAAAATCCTAGGCAGCAAATCGACGTAAAATATACGTTGAAAAGACATCGATGTGCAAATCGACGTGACATACGTCAATTCAGCGTTAAATAGACGTCAATTTGCAATTTCACGTGACACGTACATCAAATCGAAGTTGAATAGACTTTAATAGACAATTCAACGTTGAATAGATGTTGGCATGCAAATCGACGTGGCACATACGTCATATCAACGTTGAATACACGTAGTTTTGCAATTCGACGTGACACGTACATCAAATCGGCGTTGAATAGACTTTGTTATACAAATCGACGTGACAGATACATCAATTTAGGGTTAAATAGATGTCGATATGCAAATCGACGTGACACATACGTCATATCAACGTTGAATAGACGTAGTTTTGCAAATTTTACTTCATGCGCCACGCGTATAAAACACAGATTTCAAGTTAGAAAGTTAGAGTATACATAAATTTCACAATATTTCAGTGTTTTATACGCGTGGCGCATGAAGTAAAATTTCGAGTTTAGAAAAGCCCAGAAAATTTGTCTCGGGTCGCTGCGCGACCCTCGACAAATTTTCACAGGGCTTTTCTAAACTCGAAATTTTACTTCATGCTTAGTCTGGGAGTGGAAAACACTCGTTTAAAGCTTCAAATTGCTTTGAAAGAGAATGAACGCCTGAACAAGCACATCGCGTACATCCGGATTTGTAAATGTTGAAGGAAAAATCGCCTCATGTTTACTCCTTCCATCTCAAAAAACCCTCATTGGTCCTTCGAGTTCGAAGAATCACACCAAACGTTCAGGCTTTTCTAAACATGAAATTGTTATGATTACAGGCAATCCAAATACCTTTAATGCATACTGGGTTGCCCACAATCGTTCTTGCGCGGGGTTTTTAACTTTACGATAATTCAGCGTTTTATACGCGTGGCGCATGAAGTAAAATTTCGAGTTTAGAAAAGCCCAGAAAATTTGTCTCGGGTCGCTGCGCGACCCTCGACAAATTTTCACAGGGCTTTTCTAAACTCGAAATTTTACTTCATGCTTAGTCTGGGAGTGGAAAATACTCCTTTAAGGCTTGAAATTGAACTTCAAAAAAAAAACAAGGAATATCTAAAGATTTACAGTAAATGGGCTGAATTTGGAATACGAATACGAAAAAATCCCTACATCAAATCGACGTTGAATAAACTTTGTTATACCAATCGACGTGACAGATACATCAATTCAACGTTGAATAGATGTCGATATGCAAATCGACGTGATATACGTAGTATCAACGTTGAATAGACGTCATTTTGCAATTCGACGTAACACGTACATCAAATCGACGTTGTTGTACAAATCAACGTGACAGATAGATCAATTCAACGTTGAATAGATGTCGATATGCATATCGACGTGACACATACGTCGTATCAACGTTGAATAGACGTCGTTTTGCAATTCGACGTGACACGTACATCAAATCGACGTTGAATAGACTTTGTTATACAAATCGACGTGACAGATACATCAATTCAACGTTGAATAGATGTCGATATGCAAATCGACGTGATATACGTAGTATCAACGTTGAATAGACGTCATTTTGCAATTCGACGTAACACGTACATCAAATCGACGTTGTTGTACAAATCAACGTGACAGATAGATCAATTCAACGTTGAATAGATGTCGATATGCATATCGACGTGACACATACGTCGTATCAACGTTGAATAGACGTCGTTTTGCAATTCGACGTGACACGTACATCAAATCGACGTTGAATAAACTTTGTTATACCAATCGACGTGACAGATACATCAATTCAACGTTGAATAGATGTCGATATGCAAATCGACGTGATATACGTAGTATCAACGTTGAATAGACGTCATTTTGCAATTCGACGTAACACGTACATCAAATCGACGTTGTTGTACAAATCAACGTGACAGATAGATCAATTCAACGTTGAATAGATGTCGATATGCATATCGACGTGACACATACGTCGTATCAACGTTGAATAGACGTCGTTTTGCAATTCGACGTGACACGTACATCAAATCGACGTTGAATAGACTTTGTTATACAAATCGACGTGACAGATACATCAATTCAACGTTGAATAGATGCCGATATTCAAATCGACGTGACACATACGTCATATCAACGTTGAATAGACGCAGTTTTGCAATTCGACGTGACACGTACATCAAATCAACGCTGAATAGACTCCGATATACAAATAGACGTGACACATACCAATTAAACTTTGAATAGACGTCGATATGCATATGACCGTCAATTCAACGTTAAATAGACGTCAATTTGCAATTCGACGTGACACGTACATCAAATCGAAGTAGAATAGACGAATTAACCTTAAATAGACGTCGATTTACATTTCGACGATTTGCTGCTTGAGGAAAAGTAAAGAGGAGAGAGTGGAACGATTTTTTTTATGATCCGGCGCGAAAAGCCTTTATGCAATGTTCTTTCATTCCATTTTATTTTTGTTTTAAATACAAAAGCGTTTTAGCAAAAAAAGGGAAAATAATGTGTGTTTTAAGCGATTTAAGCGATAAGAGAGTAATTTATTTTTTGATTTCACACAATCACACACACTCACACACACACACACGCAACGCGCTTGATTTACAAGGTCCGTGTAAATAAGACATAAAGCTTTCTTAAGTTATTTTTAATTTGTATATATTATATGATAGTCTATGATAATAAGGATTGATTAGTTTAAGGGAAGGGAGGTTTAAATCGATTGAGCGTTGATGGTTTTGATCGTCTTAATCTTAACTGGTGGCACGCGTACGGGGGGTGTTCAAATATTGCCGAAATTTAAATCTATTGCACGCCGAAATAACGTAAAATGTTACTATTTTATTGATTCGATGTTCTTGACGCCGATTTGACGTGAAATAGACCGCGATTCGACGTAGTCTGAATCACCTCCCTATAACATCAAATCTATAAAATGGTCTGATTGACCGTCGAATCGACGTCTAGTTTATCGATTTGGTGTTCTGGGGAGTAATCCAGACTATTTTACGTCGAATCGACGTCTATTTTATATCCTAACTCGTCTATTTTCAGTGATTCAGACCATTGGATAGATTGGAAGTTCTAGAGGGGTTGATTCGGACTGTTTTGCGTCGAATCGCAGAAGACCATTTAGGCCCAGTTGCATCAGTAACGTTGAACTCAGGTTCAAACTGAACTCAATATCAAAATGACAGGTCCTATTGTTGTAATGTTACTTTAAACTCAAGTTCAGAGTTGAACTAGTTTAACGTATTTAGTGCAATTGGCCCTTAGGATATAAAATAGACGTTGATTCGACGTAAATGAGCCTAAGTCAACTCCCTAGAACATCGAATCTATGAAACAGTCTTGATGACCGTCAAATCGACGTCTATTTTATCGATTCGGTGTTCTGAGGGGTAATCCAGACAATTTTACGTTGGATCAAAGTCTATTTTATATCCTAACTAGTCTATTTAAACTATTCGATATTCTAGGAGGGGCGGGGGGTGATTCAGACCATTTTATCGATTCAAAGTTCTAGGCGGAGTGATTTGGACTGTTTTACGTCGAATCGCGGTAGACCGGTTAGGACCGTGATGGGGAAACTACGGCCCGCGGAAAGGTTTAATCCGGCCCGTTTAAGAGTGCCGTGGTGAGAATGTTTGAACGCGTTCTAACTTCGTAATGTGACGACCCGCATAAAAACTACCTACCTACGATTAAGCATTATTCTTTGGCCCGCTACGATTGTCTGGTTATTACAAATGGCCCGTCTTAAAAAAAGTTTCCCCACCACTGGGTTAGGATATAAAATAGAAATTGACTCGACGTAAAATAGTCTGAATCAATTCCTTAGAACATCTATCGATTTTATCGATTCGATGTTCTGAGGGTGATTTTGACTATTCTATTAATTAGATATTCTGGGGGATAATTCAGACTGTTCGAATCGACGTCTATATTATATCCTAACCAGTGTATTTTAACCATTCGATGTACTAGAAGGGTGATCTAGACCATTTTATCGATTTGATGTTTTAGGCGGTGATTCAGACTGTTTTACGTCGAATCGGGGTCTATTTCACGTTGAATCGACGTCTATTTTATTGATTCGATGTTTTAGGGGGTGATATAGACTAGTTCACGTCGAATCGAGGTCTATTTCACGTCGAATCGACGTCTATTTTTAATCCTAACCAGCCTATTTTATCGATTCATATTGTTTTACGCTAAATCGGGGTCTATTTCACGTCAAATCGACGTTTATTTTATCGATTCGATGTTTTAGGGTCGTGATTCAGACTAGTTTATGTCGAATTAGTGTCTATTTCACATTGATTGGACGTCTATTTTATATCCTAACCGAGGACTCGACGTAAAAAAGTGTATTTCAATGTCGAATCCATTTCTTTTTTACACAACAAGTCTATTTCACGTCAAATAAACGTGTTTCGTATCCTAGGATGCGTTTCGAAGTAAACTATGTTTATTTTAATGTTGAATCCACTTCCTTTTTACACAACACGTCCATTTTACATCAAATCGACGTATAAAATACATATATTTTACATCAAATCGACTTGTCTTGTATCCTAGGATACATTTCGACGTATCCTAGGATGTGTTTCGACGTAAACAAAGTTTATTTCAATGTTGAATCCACTCCATTTTAACAGAACAAGTCCATTTTACGTCCAATCGATAAATGGGACATGTCTATTATACCACAAGTCGACGTGTCTCGTATCCTAGGATGCGTTTCGACGTAAACCAAGTTTATTTCAATATTGAATCCACTTCCTTTTAACAGAACAAGTCCATTTTACGTCAAATCGAAGTTTAGAACACATCTATCTTACGTCAAATCGACGTGTCTTGTATCCTAGGATGCGTTTCGACGTAAACAAAATCTATTTCAATGTCGAATCCACTTTCTTTTAACACATTAAGTCCGTTTTATGTCAAATCGGACTATAAGACACGTCTATTTTATGTCAAACCGACGTGTATTGTATCCTAGGATGTGTTTCGACGTAAATCAACTTTATTACAATGTCGAGGACTTATTTTTAACAGAACACGTCAAATTGACGTATATTACACGTCTATTTTACGTCAAATCGACGTGTCTCGCATCCTAGGATGCTTTTCGACGTAAACCAAGTGTATTTCAATGTCAATGTAGGGTGCGTTTCGACGTGAACCAAGTTTATTTCACGTGAAACTGACGTCCCGAGACTCAAATCTTTGCGAGAACTCACGCAGAGATTTGAGTCTTGGGACGTCAAATAGACGCTAGTTTCACGTGAAATAAACTTGGTTCACGTCAAAACGCACCCTAGGATACAATACAATTCACGCAACCACGGCCAACTTTAAACAGTGTTTGAACGCCCGTTAGTGTCACCTATTCGGAGTTAAAAGTCATTAAGTGCGTAAGTAATCATGGCTTTTATGTTTAAGCGGGTGATTTATAAATATATATTCCACGCAAACACAATCACACACACACACACATCACACATACACGAATATACATTCCGTTTTTTGTTTACGTAAATGATCTACAGGGAATTTTTCTTTTAGTAAATATCCACACTTTGAATGTTTAGGCATCATTAGAACAGAAAGTATTCCTATTCTCAGAAGTATTCCCAAAAGTATTCCCGGAAGTGTTCCAGGAAGTATACCAGGACGTGTACCCAGAAATATCTTGTTTCAGTTTCCGGCTTTCTGTTTCATGTGCAGTATCTCGTTTAATTTTTGGTTTCTGTTTCCGATATCCGTTTCCAGTTTCCGTGAAACAGGTACCAGTTATTTAATAACGGGTAGCAGTTATTCAGAAACCGATAGAAGTTTTTAATAACTGGTATGTGTTTCTTAAAAACTGCTACCTGTTTCTGAACAACAGCTACCTGTTTTTAAATAACTGGTACTCGTTTCACAGAAACTGGAAACGGATATCGGAAACAGAAAAAGGAAACAGAAACCGGAAACAAAAACCGAAAACCGACACGGGATGTCGACCCCGGGAATAAAATACTTACGGGAATACTTCTAGGAGTAAGAACACTTTCGGAAATACTTCCAGGCATAAGAATACTTCCGGGAATACTTCCTATACCCGTATCGGCTATAATCCTCCAATATCAAGCGTATAGACCGCGTATTTATACTTAAAAGTAAAATTCCCTGTAGAATTTTTGGAAATAATTCCTAGCGGCGAATACGACGTGAATATACGTCCAATCTACGTGAAATTAACGTCGACTTGAAGACATTAACCCATTAAGCGCCGTTGATGCATACACGCAACATTATTACTTTTTTGTTAATTAAATTACTAAATAAGTTAATTTGGTATAATATTTTATTTGATCTCAATTGAAAATGCATAAAGAAAAACGTAAATATTTTGTTATTTAAAAATTACGATTATTACTCATTAAAAAAAAAAAATTCAGTGTATTCCTAACTTCACAATATTTCAGTGTTTTATACGCGTGGCGCATGAAGTAAAATTTCGAGTTTAGAAAAGCCCCGTGAAAATTTGTCTCGGGTCGCTGCGCGACCCTCGACAAATTTTCTACGCGGGGCTTTTCTAAACTCGAAATTTTACTTCATGCTTAGTCTGGGAGTGGAACCACTTGTTCTAAACTTTATATTGCACGTTTTTATATAAAACCGACGAATGCCTGAAAATTTACTGCGTATTCATTATGCATATTTAATAGAAAAATTCACAGTATGTAATACATTAATTCATCCATAGAAATCATAAAAAGGAGTGCAGAATTTTACCTAAAATCAACTTTTAGACTTAACTCTATAATTGTTCGGCCGTTAATGGGTTAATATACTCAAAATTGGAGTCTATTTTAAATCGAACATAATTGTTTGTGACCCCTCGTAAAAACGCCTAGCAGACGCTACTAATTCGGTTATTTTCATTTGTTTTTCATTGAATGTTCGTCAGCATGCAATGAGAAACAAAAGAAAATAACCTAATTAGTAACGTCTGTTAGGCGTTTTTACGAGGGATGATCAAAAAGTAATGTTACAAAGCCTGCAATGAAACGTGGACATTTTGTAACTATACTTTTTGATCACCCCTCGTATATGTGAAACCAGTGATCATTTATTTGAATTTGATTTGAAATATAATAACAAACCTAAAGCCTATTCATTCCCACTGAGCAAATCCATTTAAGTAATGTTACATCAACATTAAAACAACGTTTAATGTTGCTACAATGTTGATATAACGTTATTTGTTTGTTTTTTTGCTCAGTGGGTTAAAATCCACGTCAAATAGACGTTAATTCAACGTGAATGAGACGTGTATCCGCGTCGAACAGCCACCTGGGATGTTTTCTTTTTATTGTTGTTTTTGTGAAGTTTAATAACAAAAGCGACACTTGTAATGTAAATAGGCGGGGTTTTTAAAGCATTTCAGAGAGTAAATATATTTATAATTTGTTTTATCATTAGGATTCAATCGAAAATACCAAAGATTTTAGGCAAATATTATTTTTTTATCGAATTTTACTTATCGCCTTACAATTGAACGAAACTAGCGGGCAATTTTAGGTCTTTGTTGAATTAAATCTCTACCTTAAAACTGTGGACTAATAAATAGCGGAGATATCCTGGAGAAAAATAATTATTTGTTTTCCGGTTTTGGTTCGTTCGTTTTCAATCGACTAATCAAATAAACAAAACAATGACGCCTAGAGTCTGAAGCAATCAAAACATGTGTTTTCAAAACAATTCAAGTTTAACAAAAATTACAAAAACACACGAAATAATCAATCAATACACTAAAAATAAAAAAATAGTTAAAAGTTGGAGATTTTATTGAGAAGAACGGAAAAATCATTGAGTTGCTAATTTTGCGATGTGAAAAAAGGAATTAATTCAAAATTTATTCCAAAAAGAAAAATCGTGTAAAAAATATGTATAAGAACAATAAATAATTTGTATTGGATAAATAAATACATTTTAACCTGACATTCGCCTAGATTAACTTAAACTCAGTTTAAACTATTCTTGAGCTCAACCAATGACGCAAACTCTGCGTCTATGCTCGCTTGACGCAAAAGCCGCGTCAAGCGAGCATTGACGCAAACGCTGGGGCAAACAAGCATTGACGCAAACGCTGGATCAAGCGAGCATTGATGCTGAGTCTAGCGCGCGTTGATGCAAACGCTGAGACGAGTGAAGATTAATAATAATAATAATAATACTGCTTTATTTCATACAAATATACAGAAATGGATACATGGGTATAATGTATAAAATAGTGTCCTATAACAATATACAATCCTCTTACGAAGATTTAAAATTAAGATACTCATCTAGAGTGTATGGTTCTATTTCACAGAGGAGACGAAAAGTCTTTTCTTTGTATGTCTTTAGTTTTTGTTCTTTTTAAATTTCATTTGGTAGCTGATTATATAAACGCAGACATATATAATGAACACTTTTCTGTGTGTGAACTAAGTTTACTTGCGGGTATACCATATTTTGTCTGTTACGTGTGTTATATTCACGAACAATCTCGTTGTCTGAAAAATTTGAATTATGATATCGCATGAAGAGTAGACATTCATATATATATAAAGCTACTATTGTTAGCATATTTGACAATATAAATTTATTACGGCATGACTCCCTAGGTCCTACCTTACAAATAATTCTAATAGCGCGTTTCTGCAATATTAGGACTCTGTTAATATCTGAACAGCCTCCCCAGTGTATGACTCCATATCTCAGCAGTGATTCAAAATTTGCATGGTATGCAATTTTTGCTATGTTGGTATCAACATTTCTTGTTAATACCCGTAGCATATAACAAACTCTGCTTAGCTTGTTACATAAGTCTTGTATGTGGTGCCTCCATTTTAAAGATGTATCTATCGTTATACCGAGCACTTTTGTTGAGCTGACAATATTGTAATTACTACTGTTAAAGCAAGCGGTATTTGGTAGGTCTTGTACATTGTTTATTTTGAATAATATGCATTTAGTTTTATCTTTGTTCAGCAGTAAATCGTTTTGTAAATACCATTTCGCTACGTACTTTAATATGGATGTCGAATTTTCTTTTAGTTCTATAAAGTCCCTACCCTTGACTGCAATATTGGTATCATCGGCATAGTTTATCATCGAGTAATTTTCTGAAGTTTCATAATCAAAGATGTCATTGAGATATTGATTTGTATCAATACTCGCTTGGCTCAGCATTTGCCTCAATGCTCGCATGACCCAGCGTTTGCGTTTGCTTGACGCAGCATTGACGCAAACACTACGTTAAGCGAGCATTGACACAAACGCTGGATCAAGCGAACATTGACGCTGGGTCTAGCGAGCGTTGAAACAAACTCTGAGTCAAGCGAGCATTTGTGTAAATGCTCGCTTGACCCAACGTATGCGACAATGCTCGCTTCACCCAGCGTTTGCATCAATATTTGCTTTGGGCAGCATTGAGGCAAACGCTGGGTCAAGCAAGCATTGGTGGTGAGTCTAGTGAGCATTGATGCAAACGCTGAGTCGAGCGAAGATTTGTATCAATGCTCGCTTGACTCAGCATTTGCCTCAATGCTCACGTGACCCAGCGTTTGCGTCAATATTTGCTTGATGCAGCATTGACGCAAACACTACGTTAAGCGAGCATTGACACAAACGCTGGATCAAGCGAGGATTGAGGCTGAGTCTAGCGAGCGTTGAAACAAACGCTGAGTCAAGCGAGCATTTGTGTAAATGTTCGCTGGACTCAGCATTTGCGTCAATGCTCGCTTGACCCAGCGTTTGCGACAATGCTCGCTTGACCCAGCGTTTGCATCAATATTTGCTTGAGTCAGCATTGAGGCAAACGCTGGGTCAAGCGAGCATTGACACAAACGCTTTATCAAGCGAGCATTAACGCTAAGTCTAGCAAGCATTGAAATAAACGCTGAGTCAAGCGAACATTCGTGTAAATCGCTTGGCCCAACGTTTACGACAATACTCGCTTGATCCAGCGTTTTCATCAATACTCGCTTGACACAGCATTGACGCAAACGCTGCCCCAAGCGAGCGTTGGCACAAACGCTGGGTCAAGCGAGCATTGGCACAAACGCTGGGTCAAGCGAGCATTGACGCTGATTCTAGCGATCATTGACGCAAACGCTGAGTCAAGCGAGCATTTGTCTAAATGCTCGCTTGACTCAGCATTTGCGTTAGGCTCGCTTGACCCAGCGTTTCCGTCAATGCTCGCTTTACCCAGCGTTTGCATTAATGTTTGCTTGAGCCAGCGTTTGCGTTAATACTTGCATCAATATTCGCTTGACAGAGCATTGACGCAAACGCTGCCTCAAGCGAGCGTTGGCACAAATGCTGGGTAAAGCGAGCATTGACGCTGATTCTAGCGAGCATTAGCGCAAACGCTGAGTCAAGCGATCATTTGTGTAAATGCTCGCTTGACTCAGCATTTGCGTTAAGCTCGCTTGGCCCAGCGTTTTCGTCAATGCTCGCTTTACCCAGCATTTGCATTAATGTTTGCTAGACCCAGCGTTTAGATCAGTGATGGGGAAACTACGGCCCGCGGGCCAAGTCCGGCCCGCGGAATGGTTTAATCCGGCCCGTTTAAAAGTGCCGTCGTGAGAATGTTTGAACGCGTTCTTACTTTGTAATGTGACGACCCGCATAAAAACTACCTACCTACGATTAAGCATTATTCTTTGGCCCGCTACGATTGTCTGGTTATTACAAATGGCCCGTCTTAAAAAAAGTTTCCCCACCACTGGTTTAGATCAAGCGAGCATTGACGCAAACGGTGGGTCAAATTAGCATTGACGCAAACGCTGAGTCAAGCGAGCATTGACGTAAGCGCTGGGTCAAACGAATCTTGATGCAAATGCTGCTTCAAGCGAGCATTGACGCAAACGCTGGTTCAAGCAAAAATTAATGGAAACGTTGCGTCAAGCGAGTATTAACGCGTTAATACAGCGTTTGCGTTAATACTCGCTTGAAGCAACTTTTCCATTAACTCTTGCTTGAACCAGCGTTTGCGTCAATGCTCGCTTGAAGCAGCATTTGCATCAAAATTCGTTTGTCCCAGCGCTTACTTCAATGCTGGCTTAACTCAGCGTTTGCGTCAATGCTAGTTTGACCCATCGTTTGCGTCAATGCTCGCTTGATCTAACGTCTGCGTTAATGCTCGCTTGACTCAGCTTTTGTGTCAATGCTCCCTTGGCGCGTCTGTATCAATGCTCGCTTGATCTAGCGTTTGCGTCAATGATTGCTTGACACAGCGTTTGCGTTAATGTTCGCAGCGTTGGTGTCAATGCTCGCTTAATCTACGGATTGCGTCAATGATTGCTTGACACAGCGTTTGCGTTAATGTTCGCAGCGTTGGTGTCAATGCTCGCTTAATCTACGGATTGGGTCAATGCTTATTTGGCCCGGCGTTTGCATCAATGCTCGCTTGACGCAGCGTTTGCATCAAGGCTCGTTTGACCCACCATTTACGTCAACGGTCGTTTGACCCACCGTTTGCCTCAATATCGCTTGATCTAGCGTTTGCGTCAATGCTCGCTTGACTCAGCGTTTGTGTCAATGCTCGCGTGACCCAGCGTTTGCGTTAATACTTGCTTGACGCAGCGTTTGCGTTAATGCTCGTTTGACGCAGCGTTTGCATCAAGACTCGCTTGACTCACTGTTTGAGTAAATGCTAGCTTGACGCAGCGTTTGTGTCACTGGCGATAAATGGGTTGAGCTTAGCCTAGATAAAAGCAACCAATCATTGAAATTATAAATTGTTAAACCGTGAAATTTCAGCGCTAATATTAAAGTGTATTTATTTATTCAACACTGAAAATAACCCTTAAAAAACCTAACTTTAAGCGTATGAACTGATGAAAGAAACAAAACTATAAACGTGCTATATAATTCTATAGTTCAAGAGATTATTATTATTATTATTAAAGAAGAAGAAGAGAGAAGATAAGGAAAAAGTGCATAATAAATGTTTTAAATAAAAGGCTTATATAAAGAAGAAAACCAAAAAAAAAACAAAAAAACAAAAGAAAATGTTAGTCAATAAAATAAATAGATGTATGTGTGTAAAAAAAATTGCACTGCCATTTGTGAATTTAATCTAAACAAAAAAAAATAACGTTACAGGTTAAGATTTTTTCTGATTTTTTGCGTTTAAAAAAAAACTATTAAAGGTTTCCTTTTTACAGAAAATATATTGAGCCTATTAATGAAGAAAGAAAATGAGAAAGCGAACTCTGGCTGGCTTATTAATTTAAATGAAAACCACTGTTGAGAAGTGACAATACAACTTAACTGAAGACTCAGGAAAGTCTTAATTTAAACAAAAACACCTAATTCAAAGATGAAGCTTTAATAAAATTATTCTTGTAAGTATGCATACAAGGGGTGATCAAAAAGTGAAGTTACAGCGCCTGCTATGAAGCGTGTACATTTTTGTAGCCTTACTTTTTGATGAAGCCTCGTAATTATAATTCACATTCACCGTATATATTTTGAACTACACTTCCTGTCTGTGTTTCGTGCGGGTGGCGCATGAAGTAAAATTTCGAGTTTAGAAAAGCCCCGTGAAAATTTGTCTCGGGTCGCTGCGCGACCCTCGACAAATTTTCTACGCGGGGCTTTTATAAACTCGAAATTTTACTTCATGCTCAGTCTGGGAGTGGAACACACTCGTTAGTTTAAAATACATTACAACTGTTTAAATATGGCATCCAACGATACGTATTTTAACAGTTGTGATGTAATTTAAACTAACGAGTGTAATCCACTCCCAAACTGAGCATGAAGTAAAATTTCGAGTTTAGAAAAGCCCCGCGTAGAAAATTTGTCGAGGGTCGCGCCAGCGACCCGAGACAAATTTTCACGGGGCTTTTCTAAACTCGAAATTTTACTTCATGCGCCACCCGCACGAAACACTGACAGGAAGTAAAGTTCAAAATATATACGGTGAATGCGAATTATGAAGTACGAGGCTTGATCAAAAAGTAAGGTTACAAAATGTAAACGCTAAGAGTTGTCAAATAAGTGAGTTACTCAACTGTTTCAAAGGCACTCTTTACAAAATACAAAAGATTAAAAAACAACGAGTATTTAATGCTTTTTAAAACGTTTCACACATCAAACGGGTGTTTTTGAACTTCAGATTAGATCAGTGTTTTATACGCGTGGCGCATGAAGTAAAATTTCGAGTTTAGAAAAGCCCCGTGAAAATTTGTCTCGGGTCGCTGCGCGACCCTCGACAAATTTTCTACGCGGGGCTTTTCTAAACTCGAAATTTTACTTCATGCTCAGTCTGGGAGTGGATTACACTCGTTAGTTTAAAATACATCACAACTTTTAAGTATGCATACGGGGGGTGATTAAAAAGTGAGGTTACAACGGCTGCGATGAAGCGTGTACATTTTGTAAGCTTACTTTTTGATCAAGCCTCGTACTTCATAATTCACATTCACCGTGTATATTTTGAATTTTACTTCCAGTCAGTGTTTCGTGCGGGTGGCGCATGAAGTAAAATTTCGAGTTTAGAAAAGCCCCGTGAAAATTTGTCTCGGGTCGCTGGCGCGACCCTCGACAAATTTTCTACGCGGGGCTTTTCTAAACTCGAAATTTTACTTCATGCTCAGTCTGGGAGTGGAACAGACTCGTTAGTTTAAAATACATTACAACTGTTAAAATATGTATCGACGAGCATCCGACGACAGTTGTGATGTATTTTTAACTAACGAGTGTAATCCACTCCCAGACTAAGCATGAAGTAAAATTTCGAGTTTAGAAAAGCCCCGCGTAGAAAATTTGTCGAGGGTCGCGCAGCGACCCGAGACAAATTTTCATGGGGCTTTTCTAAACTCGAAATTTTACTTCATGCGCGACGCGTATAAGTTCAGGGGTAATATGTAAGCAAATTATGGGTCCCAGGAGTTGTCAAATAAGTGAGTTACTCAACTGTTTCCAAGGCACTCTTTACAAAATACAAAAGATTAAAAAACAACGAGTATTTAATGTTTTTTAAAACGTTTCACACATCAAACGGGTGTTTTTGAACTTCAGATTAGATCAGTGTTTTATACGCGTGGCGCATGAAGTAAAATTTCGAGTTTAGAAAAGCCCCGTGAAAATTAGTCTCGGGTCGCTGCGCGACCCTCGACAAATTTTCTACGCGGGGCTTTTCTAAACTCGAAATTTTACTTCATGCTTAGTCTGGGAGTGGATTACACTCGTTAGTTTAAAATACATCACAACTTTTAAGTATGCATACGAGGGGTGATTAAAAAGTGAGGTTACAACGGCTGCGATGAAGCGTGTACATTTTGTAAGCTTACTTTTTGATCAAGCCTCGTACTTCATAATTCACCGTGTATATTTTAAACTATACTTCCAGTCAGTATTTCGTGCGGTGGCGCATGAAGTAAAATTTCGAGTTTAGAAAAGCCCCGTGAAAATTTGTCTCGGGTCGCTGGCGCGACCCTCGACAAATTTTCTACGCGGGGCTTTTCTAAACTCGAAATTTTACTTCATGCTTCGTCTGGGAGTGGAAAACTATCGTTTAAAGCTTAAAAGTTAAATGTTCAGCGTACACACCGGGTGTGTATGCTTAAAATTAAAACCGTTAGCATGGTTTTAATTGAAATAAAACGTGTCACTAAAGCCTTAGCGAGCTTTTAATTGAAAGAAATTGTCTAACGCTTCATTTGGCAGGGTTTTAACTTAAATTAAAAGCTGTACTAATTCTTTAACGGAGTTTTAATTGTTAAAGAAAGAGTACTCTTAATAAGGCAGAAGAATTATTTTTTCTATTAAGATTAATCATTAAATTAATGATTAATCAACAAGAAATGTAAGCCTTGGCGAGCTTTCAATTGAAAGAAATTGTCTAACGCTTCATTTGGCAGGGTTTTAATTTAAATTAAAAGCTGTACTAATTCTTTAACGGAGTTTTAATTGTTAAAGAAAGAGTACTCTTAATAAGGCAGAAGAGCTATTTTTTTTATTAAGATTAATCATTAAATTAATGATTAATCAACAAGTGCATTTTACTTGTTTTTTATTTCATTATTTGTGTAACTTTTAAACCTGAAATGTTACTTCTATTCAACATTGTCTTGTCTTTTATTTCATTATTTGTGTAAACTTTTAAACCTGAAACATTTCTTCTATTCAACATTGTCTTGTCTTTTATTTTGTCATTTCTGTGTGCCCACTGAGCAAACACATTTATACAAAGTTTCATAAACATTAAAACAACGTTTAATGTTGTTACAATGTTGATTAAACGTTATTTGTTTGTTTTTGGCTCAGTGGGTAGAAATTTAAAGCTTTTGATTTTGTCATTTCTGTGTACACACTGAGCAAACACATTTATATAACGTTTCATAAACATTAAAACAACGTTTAATGTTGATTAAACGTTATTTGTTTGTTTTTTGCTCTGTGGGTAGAAATTTAAAGCTTTTGATTTTGTCATTTCTGTGTACACACTGAGCAAACAAATTTATATAACGTTCCATAAACATTAAAACAACGTTTAATGTTGTTACAATGTTGATAAAACGTAATTTGTTTGTTTTTTGCTCAGTGGGTAGAAATTTAAAGCTTTTGATTTTGTCGTTTCTGTGTAGAAATTTAAAAAGCCTGCGATTTCTTTGTGTATTTCTTGTGTACAAAAAAAACAACTCTGATCTTAATTAGGATTTTGTGTAAAGCTGATTTTCGATTTATTTTTTTTTGAATAAAGCGTTCAGTGCTCTGAGTATTTTCACATGCCCTGTTCATTCACGAACCCCAATTTTTGTTTTAAATAAATACATACGTTGAAATAAATTCGAAATTTGCAATTTGTAGGTATGTGTAAATTCTTCTTATTTTCCCAGCGATCGGCACTTTACACTGAAAAACACAAATGTGAGTGTTAAATAAATGAATTCCTCGTGATGTATAAATAAGTTCAGCAATGTGTAAGTATAAATTGTTCCTATTTTCCCAGCGATTGGCGCTTTGATTCACTAGAAAACATAACCCACTGAGCAAAATACAAACAAATAACGTTATATCAACAGTGTAGCAACATTAAACGTTGTTTTGATGTTGATAAAACATTACTTAAATGTGTTTGCTCAGTGGGAACGGTAAGTGTTAAATGGGTGAAACAGATTATAAGCGTAACATATAAAATTATGAAACAACTATTCGTGAAAATGCAAACAATGTCTTAATTAACCTGTTTATTCCACACGCACCACTTTTTCCAAGTAAGTTTGTTTTAATTTTATTCCTAATTTTTTTAAACGTCATAAGCAAAGCTATACTGAAGAGAGATAAATCTCGAAACGCGTCTATAGATGGCCTAAGACATTAGTTTTAATAAAAGTCCTTTCGGGGTAGGTGGTGGCCGAGCGGTAACGTGTCGGGCTCTATCGCTCGGCGAGCCACAAACGCGGGTTCGATTCCCGTGCACGGGGAGACTTTATTTAAAAATAATTTCTCGTCGTGTCCCTGGGTGTGGTGTGAATGTGTCGTGACGTCCAAATATATGTTTATTTAATTAATATAATCATCGTTAGTGGCTGAGTGGCTAGAACCCATGCCAAACAAACAAACAAAAAAAAAGTCCTTTCACTTCTAATTTGTTGCTATCTCTCCTTTCATTATAAATTTGTATTGTTAGTTGGTTTGAAGAGAATTTGACCTAAACGTTACATATACTTTAATAGAGCGTTGTAACAAATAAGATTTTAAATATTTCATTGTATAATTCAATATCCAGAGGTGTATTTGCACGGGAAGTAGTTGTTTCAATGGATATTTATCGTCTTAAGTTGTCTTATTAATTAAGACATTGTTTGCATTTTCACGAATAGTTTTTTCGTAATTTTATATATTAAAGTGTGCAAACTATAAGAAGCGTAAGCTTATTTTCTCGAATTTAAATAGTTCTGAATTTGAATTTATCTTAGATTACAAGCAATTACTTACACTGCTTATAAAAATGTTTTTTGTTTCACCCATTTAACACTCACCTGTGTGTTTGAAGAATATTCATGCTTTCATCCACTCATTTATTCATCCATCCAGTCGATACTCCAAAAAATCTAAACCAATTTTTATTATTACCCTATAATTACTGTGACTAGTCAGCAGAGCTTTAATTGCTAATGCCATTTCAGACATCATGTTTTCCAATTTCTCTAAATATTTTCTTACAGATTCTACGACAAAAATAAACGAAGGAAACATTTTTTTTTAATTTGTTATCTTCAATATTTTAAAAGCTACAGTTTTTTAAAAAGTACGTAAAAGAGCAAAAAATCGGAAAATTGGTCTCATATAAATATTTATATCACCGGTTGCAATTATCTTGCAAATCTCATAAAATACTCATTGTAAAGCTTATGAAACATAGATTTATTATGCAATAAATTAATTTTTGTAATAACTAATATTATAACTGTTATAAACAATTGTCTTATTTAAACTAATTGTTCATCTAACTAATAATTACAATTGTTATAAACAATTATATTATTTAAACTAATTGTTCATCGTGAAAACCGCATTTTAAAATTTTGAATAAAAACACGACTATTTTTCTTGATAAATTCGGGACCCTATCAAAACATAAGCATAAATAATTTAGATGTATATTTTAAGCTTCACTATATTTCAGTGTGCGTACGCGTGGCGCATGAAGTAAAATTTCGAGTTTAGAAAAGCCCTGTGAAAATTTGTCTCGGGTCGCTGCGCGACCCTCGACAAATTTTCACGGGGCTTTTCTAAACTCGAAATTTTACTTCATGCTTAGTCTGGGAGTGGAAAACACTTGTTCGGCAGCTATAAGAGCCTTTAATGGCAGTACTGATTTCTTAAAGAAAATGGAAAACAAACAAACTGCAGTTATTTTCATAATCTTTATGAGTTTCGTTAATTGTCTCGTTGTTGATTTTTTTTAAAGAATAAGTACTGTCATTAAAGGTTCTAATGGTTGTCGAACAAGTGTTTTCCACTCCCAGACTAAGCATGAAGTAAAATTTCGAGTTTAGAAAAGCCCCGTGAAAATTTGTCGAGGGTCGCGCAGCGACCCTCGACAAATTTTCTGGGCTTTTCTAAACTCGAAATTTTACTGCATGCGCCACGCGTATAAAACACTGATTTCAAGTGAGTTTCAAATATACATAAATTCACAATTTTTTTGTGAGATGCAAAAGCCAGATGGTATCCGATTTGGCGTGGAATGCCCCATAAATAAATTCTCCAATTCGTAAGTATAAATTGTTCCTATTTTCCCAGCGGTTGAATAGGTGAAACAGAAAACATTTTTATATACAATAACTCAGGGCCAGTTTCACCAAACACGTTGAACTGGTTCAACTCTAACCTTGGGTTCAAAATGACATTAGAATAATAGGAACTGTCATCTTGAACTCGAGTTCAGCTTAAACTTTCAAAGTTTTTGGTATAACTGGGCCTTACAGTGCTTATAAAAATGTTTTCTGTTTCACCCATTTAACACTAACACTAACTCAGTTATTCATTCATCCAGTCGATACTTCGAAAAATGTAAACCAATTTTAATTATTACTCCATAATTACTGTGACTGATCAACAGAGTTTTGATTGCTAAGGTTATAAATTACGCATATAAAAACAAGCAGTAAGTGTTAAAACCCCCAAAAATTGTGAAAACATACCTCTTTTATTGTAGGGAATCCAGCCGGTTTTATCGCGGTTCCGCAGAAACTGTACACTTTTTAAAACCGATCTGTGTTTAAAAAGCACTCAAAACTCGTTTATTCCTGGGGTTTTTGTTCGCCGTTCCGCACTTTAATTTATTGAAAAACACAAACGTGAGTGTTTACTAAGCGAAACTGCACACTTTTTAAAACTAATTTGTGTTTTACAACCACTTAAAACTTGTTTATTCTTGCGACAAACACGACATTAAATGTTTGACGTACAAACATGGCAAATAATTTAATTCTAATTAAAGTTATTTTTATTTTGAAGAGGGTTAGAACTGTGCTCAGTTTGACTGGCGTGGTTGTTGATACTACTAGCGCAGAGCGGATTTTTTCTGAACCACTGAAATTAGGTTATTTAATATAATCCACCTTTTAATTAATTCAACAAATACATTTGCGTATTAGCACAAACATAAATGGTAAGTAATTATGTAGTCGGTATTTCAACTGCGGGAAACGTTTAATTTTGCGAAGAAAATAATTCTCACCATAGGAGTCAAAGCAGGTTGGTCAACTAATTTCTATTTTAATAAATGTGAGCTTAGTATTCAATTAGTGTTTAATATCCTGCTTATAAACATCCTGCAAAGCACACTAATTAAGCTTGTAACTAGTCTTTTTAGGTTATGAACTGTGGAGGCTTCTACTTCGTTATACATGTTAATTCAATGAAATAAAACACTTTAACTTTGTTTGTATAACACACTATTTTTATTTTCGTGACTGCAGTTTCGGCAATTCAACTTGCCATTATCAAACAGAGTGTTTGATAATGGCAAGTTGAATTGCCGAAACTGCAGTCACGAAAATAAAAATAGTGTGTTATACAAACAAAGTTAAAGTGTTTTATTTCATTTAGTCTCTTTAGGTGTTGGATTCATTGCATATCGATTTACCTTGATTTTTGAGATTCTGAAAATGGAATCAGGGTAAAGGTGTATGGAAGGCACGAATCTAAAGTTCGTTGGTTAAGGCGACTTACCGCTTGGCCGCAAATCGAATTTTAAGTTCCACTTTTGAGGTTATATATGGTCGTATTTTCGGCTAAATAAGCACATTACACATACAAATTACACACATGATGAAATTATCTCCAAAATAAGGACGTAATTCATCCAATTTGTAGTGTTATCTTTATTAATTCAGCCAATATCACGATATTAGTTTTACGCTAGAATTGACGTCTACTGACGTTTATTTAAAATAATGGATATATAAATCGAGATTGATTATTAAATCATAGGCAATTTAATTTACGATATAAAAAATAGATGGCACCTTCGTACGATAACTAGGATATTTACTGCAATAAAAAAATAATAACAAATAATATAACAATATATAATAACACCTACAAATATTACTTTTATATTTAATTCACTGTTTTTACTAAAATAAAATTTGTACGGCATATCCAGTTTGGTTAGTAGACGCACAGCTAAATTTAAATACAATTAAAATAGTTTATTAGAACCACATAACCAAGCAAAATTATCTGATTTAAGGCTTAGTATAGCCACACATTTTTCTATAAAATAATAAGATGCAGATAAACATTTCATTATGCTTAGGCGATTTTACATGTTTTTAAGTTAGGTTATTAGAAAGGTTTGCAATAGAATAAATTGCGGAAGTCTTTTTGCGCAAATTAAATATTTCACATACTTCTAGGTTAGGCTAGGTTAGGTTAGGAGAAAGGTTTGCAATAGAATAAATTGCGTATGTCTCTTTGCAGACGATGACTATTCCACATACTTCTAGATTAGGTTAGGAGAAAGGTGTCCAATAGAATAAACTGCGTAAGTCTCTTTGCGCACGGTGACTATTCTACATACTTGTAGGTTAGGTTATGTTAGGAGAAAGGTTTGCAATAGAATAGATTGCTTAAATCTCTATGAGATTCTACATACTGCTAGGTTAGGTTAGATTAGGAGAAAAGTTTGCAATAGAATAAATTGCGTAAGTCTCTTTGCGTGTACGGAACAGCCCCTGAATATTTAAATATAAACATTAATATTTTACATCATTCCCAAAGATGTCGATAACAGTTTTTGTAAACAGTTAATATTTATTACATTTTAATACATCTAGCGCCATCTATTTTTTTATATCGTAAATTAGAATACCTATGATTCTAATTTACGATATAAAAAAATAGATGGCGCTAGATGTATTAAAATATAATCTTGATTGATGTGAATCAATCTTGATTTATATATCCATTATTTTAAATAAACGTCAGTAGACGTCAATTTTAGTGTACAATTAATATCGTGACTGAATTAATGAAAATAACACTACAAATTGGATAATTTACGTCATCATTTTGGAGATAATTTCATCATGTGTGTAATAGGTATCCCTAAAGTGCTTATTTAGTCGAAAATATGACCATATATAACCCCAAAAGTGGAACTTAAAATTTAATTCATGGCCAAACGGTAAGTCGCCTTAACCAACGAACTTTAGATTCGTGCGTCTCACACACGTTTACCTCGCTTCCGTTTTCAGAATCTCAAAAATCAAGGTAAATCGATATACAACAACCCCATTTATTCATTCATCCAGTCGATACTTCATAATTACTGGACCAGTCACAGTAATTATGAAGTAATACTCAAGAGCTTCAATTGCCAAGGCCATTAATTACGCATAGAAAAACAAGAAGTGTTGAAACCCCAAAAAACAAGTTTAGTATTAGGAAAACGTACCTTTTTTATTGTAGGAAATCCAGCCGGTTTTTGTTTCGCGGTTCCGCACCTAAATTTAACGAAAAACACAAACGCGAGTGTTTAATAAACGAAACTGCACACTTTTAAAAATTATTTGTGTTTTAAAACCGTTTAAAACTTGTTTATTCTTGCGACAAACACGAATGTTGAATTAGTTTGACGTACTAACATGGCGTAAGTATGCACCCTACGAGTCAAATCAGGTCCACCAACTGATTTTATTTTCAATGAATTCAGGCTTAATCCTTCTTTACTAATTAATAAACATGTTTGTGAGTAATCTAAATATCGAGTTTAACCAAATTTTCAATTAATTTAATTCTAATTAAGGTTATTTTAATTTTGAAGAGAGTTGGAACTGTGCTCAGTTTGACTAGCGTGATTGTTGATAGTACTAGCGCAGAGCGGATTTTTTCTGAACTACTGAAATTAGGTTATTTAATATAATCCACCTTTTAATTAATTCAACAAATTCATTTGAGTATTAGCACAAACAGAAATGGTAAGTAATTATGTAGTCGTTATTTCAACTGCGGGAAACGTTTAATTTTGCGAAGAAAATAATTCTCACCACAGGAGTCAAAGCAGGTTGATTAACTAATTTCTATTTCAATAAATGTAAGCTTAGTTTCAATTAGTGTTTAATATCCTGCTTGTAAACATCCTGCAAAGCACACTAATTAGGCTTGTAACTAGTCTTTTTAGGTTTAAGTTGATTGCATTTTTTTTTTTAAATAATATTGATGGGAATTGACTTGCGCTGTTCGGCGGAAGGGTTTTAAACTGAACGCATTTCAATAAATTTAAGCTAAATGTTTAGCTAGTGTTTAATATCCTTCTTGTAAACATCTTGCAAAGCACGCTGATTAAGCGTTCAACAATTCTAATAATTTAAGTTTAAGTTCATTAAATTAAATAACCCACTAAGCAAAAAACAAACAAATAACGTTATATCAACATTGTAGCAACATTAAACGTTGTTTTAATGTTGTTGATATATAATTTAAATGGATTTGCTCAATGGGGAAAAAAGTTAAAGTGTGTTTTGAAAGCGCTGTTCGGCGGAAGAATTTTGAACTAAACGCTACTCAATTAAAACATTGAATTGTGTGCAAAAAAAACCTAATCAATAAACAAATCTTGAGCGTAATTCAAAGCTTCACAAGCTCTTTCGGTTCCAATCAACGCTATCCTAATCTATTTGCGTGTTTTAACTTTAAATCGGGACAATCTACTTACATTAACTCCAGCGGTTTTTCATCGCTTTCCCCTGGGCGTTTTGTTCGCGGTTCCGCACTTTAATTTATTGAAAAAAACACACCTGAGTGTTTACTAAGCGAAACTACACACTTTTTAAAATTAATTTGTGTTTTACAACCACTTAAAACTTGTTTATTCTTGCGACAAACACGAACATTAAATGTTTGAAGTAAAGACATGGCGGAAGTATGCACCCCAAGAGTCAAATCAGGTGCACCAACTAATTTGACTTTCAATGAATTTAGGCTTGATTCTTCGTTACTATTTAATAATCATGTTTGTGAGTAATCTTAATATCGAGTTTAAACAAATTTGAGATTAATTTAATTCTAATTAAAGTTGTTTTAGTTTTGAAGAGAGTAAAACTGTGTTCAGTTTGACTAGCGTGGTTGTTGGTACTACTAGTGCGGAGCGGATTTTTTCTGAACTACTGAAATTAGGTTATTTATATAATCCACGTTTTAATTAACCCATTAAGCGCCATTGGTGCGTACACGCAACATTATAAATTTTTTCTTAATCAAATTACTAAATGAGTTAATTTTATATATTATATTAATTGACCTGACTTAAAAATGTGTGGAGAAAAATGTAAGTATTTTGTAATTAAATTTTTTCGATTAATACTTATTAAAAAAAATATATTAGTGTATTTCTAACTTCATAATATTTCAGTGTTTTGTACGCGTGGCGCATGAAGTAAAATTTCGAGTTTAGAAAAGCCCCGTGAAAATTTGTCTCGGGTCGCTGCGCGACCCTCGACAAATTTTCTACGCGGGGCTTTTCTAAACTCGAAATTTTACTTCATGCTTAGTCTGGGAGTGAAAACACTTGTTCCAAACTTTATATCGCACGTTTTTATAAAAAAACGATTAATGCCTAAAAATTTACAGAGTATACATTTTGCATATTTAAAGGAAACATTCTACATACTGTGATTTTTTCTTTTAAATATGCAAAATGTATACACTGTACATTTTCAGTCATTAATCGATTTCTTTATAAAAACGTGCAATATGAAATTTAGAACGAGTGTTTCCACTCCCAGACTAAGCATGAAGTAAAATTTCGAGTTTAGAAAAGCCCCGCGTAGAAAATTTGTCGAGGGTCGCGCAGCGACCCGAGACAAATTTTCACGGGGCTTTTCTAAACTCGAAATTTTACTTCATGCGCCACGCGTATAAAACACTAAAATATTGTGAAGTTAGAAACGCACTGATGTATTTTTTTTAATGAGTAATAATCGAAAAAGTTAATAATAAGTTATTCATAGAAATCATAAAGAGAATTGCAGAATTTTACCAAAAATCAACTTTTAAAGTCAACTCTATAATTGCTCGGCCGTTAATGGGTTAATTTACCAAATTCATTTGCGTATTAGCACAAACAGGAATGGTAAGTAATTATGTTGTCGTTATTTCAACAGCGGGAAGCGTTTAATTTTGCGAAGAAAATAATTCTTACCACATATAATATAATAAAAGTGAAGAAAGGAATATAACTGTGTTTAATTAAGTGTCTTACCACATAGGTCAACTCATTTCTATTTCAATAAATGTAAGCTTAATATTCAATTAGTAATTAATATCCTGCTTGTAAACATTCTACAAAGCACACTAACTAAGATTTTATTCTTGCGACAAAAACGAACATTAATTAAATGTTTGACGTACAAACAGGTATGCCCGCAAGTCAAATCAGGTCCACCAACTGATTTTATTTTTAATGAATTTTGGCTTAGTTCTTCGTTTCTATTTAATAATCATGTATGTGAGTAATCTAAATATCGGGTTTAAGCGAGTTTTTAATAAATTTATTTCTAATTAAAATTATTTTAATGTTGAAGAGGGTTAGAACTGTACTCAATTTGACTAGCGTGGTTGTTGAGACTACTAGCGCAGAGCGGATTTTTTCTGAACTATCTTATCTTGGAATTGTAGTAATTTTTGATTTTCGCGCGGCGATAACAGATTATTATAGGCAACAAAAAATGAAACTTACGACTAAGCAGATTTAGTTGCATACAACAACATTGTAAACAAATATTTTATTTAATATTTTTAAATCATAAAAGAATTATAAATTATTTCTAAATAAATTATGGGCTTGTAATATACAGAGAGTTTCATGTAACACCGAACATTTTCATCCAATACAATTTGACACCTTTAATTTTAAAATAATGTGTACATTGGGTTGCCTGTATGTTGTAGCCAATCAATCGCAATTAATTCCTCAACTTGTACATACAGGGAGTTCTCCTTTCAGCTATACATGTCCCAATTACAGCGCATAAATCTTTAGACACTTGTTTTTTTAAAAGAGTTCAATTTTAAACTTAAAATGAGTGTGTTCCACTCCCAGACTAAGCATGAAGTAAAATTTCGAGTTTAGAAAAGCCTGAAAATTTGGTTTGGTCGCGTAGCGCGAAGCGCGGAGCGGCCAAACCAAATTTTCAGGCTTTTCTAAACTCGAAATTTTACTTCATGCGCCACCGGTACAATACACTGACATATTACGAAGTTTGAAACACACCGCTAAACTTTACATTGTATCAGTGTTTTGTACCGGTGGCGCATGAAGTAAAATTTCGAGTTTAGAAAAGCCTGAAAATTTGGTTTGGCCGCTCCGCGCTTTGCGCTACGCGACCTAACCAAATTTTCAGGCTTTTCTAAACTCGAAATTTTACTTCATGCTTATCCTGGGAGTGGAAAACACTGGTTTAAAGCTTCAAATTACATTCTTTTAATAAACCGAGCGTCGGCAAATGTACAACGTATGCTAATGTTTACTTAAACGAAAAATTCTCATGTTGTGTCACATGAAACTCTCTATATGCAACTTCAAGTCAAGAAGGTATATTAAGTTGCATGTATCACAATATATTCAACTTTAAATCTCAAAGGTATATTAAGTTGCATATATAACAATTATGCAATTTCAAGTCATGAAGGTATACTAAGTTGCATATATCAACTTTAGGTCAGGACGGTATACTAATTTGCATATACCGGGCTTTCATTAATTCCCGAACCCCACGTGACTAAATTTAAAATTGCCGCGTAAATTATTGTATTTTTACGTTGGAGGCTTTGAAAAAAGTAACCAAACGTTACTAAAGTCAAATTTGACATAAACGTTTATGCGCGGTGCATCGTTAAACCAACCTTTGAGGTCTTACAAGATTCGCCCGGAATTAATAAAAATTAGTTACATTTTTGAAGATTAGCCTATTTTTTAATCATTTTAAATATAATATTTTCAGTCGTCATTAAAATACGCCGGCGAATAAATATTTTTAAATCTAGGGAATTTTTGTGTGAGCCATACCACCTTGTACATTTGGTTGCCTATTATTTTTGGTCACGTGGGGTTCGGGAATTAATGAAAGCCCGGTATCACATTCCCACAAATTTAAATTACACGTAGAAACGCTTAATACTATACAAATATTAAAAATAATTAATTACACGAAGAAACGCTTAATACTATACAAATATTAAAAAGAATTATTATAAATAGCCTCACTGTGGGAGAAAGTAAAAAAAAAACTGTTTTGAAAGATTGATTTTGTAAAATTGAAATAAATTTTATCAACTAAAGCAAATTTTAAATGTTTGGGGGTAAAGTATTGGTAAAACGGGTACTGTATTGTATTGTAGTATTGTGATTTTGGGTAAAACCGTATTTTAGGGTTATAAGCACTGGTGGTCAAAGCCATGTCAAAGCGCTGTCAGCTGATTGTTGTTAAACCGTGAAATATGTTTTAATTCGCGGAAGAAAAAGAAAGTTATGTGGATTATTTAATTCGGCTGGATTATAGGTGAGCTTTTTTTATCATCACTTAAAATAGTCGACAATCAATCTCGTTTAGAGATTAGTGATTAATCTTTCCATTATTATCACAACATAACCTATAAATAGCTGTGATTTTTGTTTATCTCAGCAGACTTCCATTGTTGAAGTAATATAGAATATTATTGTCAGAAGTTCTCACCTAAAAAGTAAGGCCTTTTAGTGAAAATATATATAAGTTCGGGGCAGATACAATTTTGTATCATTTTGTACAAAATTGTAAATAACATAATTTTTGTCACAGTGAGGCCATAAATATTGCGGCTCCGAAAGTCATTAGTTAGAACAAATCTTTAACAATGGGCCCGTTCATCAAAATGTTCAACATTCAACATGTTTGGATTTGTTTGTGATGTATGTTGGTATCTAATGAACGGTCCGGTCTGTTTTATACGATTGCAAAAATCCCAAACATGCTCACGATTAACAACCCGGTCATCAGAGAACTCCCCAACAGTTGGCAGTAAACTCCCAATTGTTGTCTGTGATGAACAGGCCTATTAAGTTGATATTTAATAATCCCATTGTTATCATAACGTAACCTATAAAAGGTAACACAAATAGAAAGACTGTTATTCCTTACTTCACTTTTTATTTTTATGTTAGATGTACATTTCGAGACACAAGGTGCTCATTATCAATAACAAACTAAATTCTTAAAACTATGTGCGCGGTATATAGTTGACGGGTTGTCGGAAAAACCAAAAAGTAATTAAACCAATTGTTAGCGGCTAAAGGTTCGAAATGGGTGTCGGTGTCATTACATTATCTGTGGGGTGGGACGGCGCGGGCGGCTTATGGATCGGGAAGGTGGTCGGTAGGATTACATTCACTGCGGGATTATTTTTGGGTAACAAATCTAATAATGGATTAACTAAGGGACTAAGATCGAAATTCAGCAAAACATTTTTATTTTTATACATTTCAATGGATTCAAGCATATTTAATCTACGATGAGTTTTAGTTTTAAGAATTTATTTTGTTATTGATAATGAGCACCTTGTGTCTCGAAATGTACATCTAACATAAAAATAAAAAGTGAAGTAAGGAATAACAGTCTTTCTATTTGGGATTAATCACTTCACGTAAACTCGAAACAATACAGTTATAAAAGGTAAGATGTTTTTAATCTAGCCAGTTTTTCATTGCTAGCACGTTGACTGCCGCAATGTTTTTACACATGGAGATTTCTATTTATTGTGAATTTTATTTGATTCACAGGGGAGTCAACGTGTTAAATTGATGTGGAATATTGTGCTTAAAATATCAATTAATGGTCGCGGTCAGGGAATTTTTAGACATGTAGCGCTACAGCGGTTGATGTTCCCTGAACGGACAAAATTCTAGTTGGTAGAATTGCTATATTCACTTCTGTTTCTACACATACCCTGCAAATTTAAAAGTATTTTCTGAAAGCTAAGGGGATTGAATCGAAAATTGAATTAACAAAACAGTTTAGTTTAAGCGCTGATTTTAAATATATCAATAAGTAAAGACCAGCGGCGGCTCACAGCCTAACTTCAGGGTAGGCCAGGGACCCAAGGTAATATGTATCCGTTATTGAAAGGTGACTTTGTTGTGCAATTCCTTGTATTTATAAAGCGCGATCCTAACCTCAAATTTTGTGTGCCTTGGCGCTGTGGCCTACCCTGAAGTTAGGCTGCGAGCCGTCACTGGTAAAGACTATTCTAAATAATATGTTTGTTTATGAAACGATCACATTGTTGACTTGTAGGAGAAAATGGGTATAATAATATTTCTCCATGATTAAAGAAAAAAATATTAAAGGACAATAACCTCAAAAGTGTGTTTGATTGTTTAATCACGAAAATATGGCGGTGTTGTTTACGGTTGCACGGCTTGCAAAGCGAACAAGCGGAAAAAATATACAGAGAGTTTTATATAACACCGAACATTTTTATCCAATACAATTTGGCACCTTTGATTTTTAAGTTGTGTGTAAATTGGGAAGCCTGTATGATGATTAAAAATTGTTGCCAATCAATCGCAATTAATGCCTTAACTTGTACATACAGGGAGTTTTTCAAGTATGTCCCAATTACAGCATTTTTTTTTTAAGAGTTTAATTTGAAACTTGAAATGAGTGTATTCTACTCCCAGACTAAGCATGAAGTAATATTTCGAGTTTAGAAAAGCCTGAAAATTTGGTTTGGTTGCGTAGCACGAAGCACGGAGCGGCCAAACCAAATTTTCAGGCTTTTCTAAACTCGAAATTTTACTTCATGCGCCACCGGTACAAAACACTGACATATTACGCAGTTTAAAACACACTGCTTAACTTTACATTGAATCAGTGTTTTGTACCGGTGGCGCATGAAGTAAAATTTCGAGTTTAGAAAAGCCTGAAAATTTGGTTTGGCCGCTCCGCGCTACGCGACCAAACCAAATTTTCAGGCTTTTCTAAACTCGAAAATTTACTTCATGCTTAGCCTGGGAGTGGAAAATACTGGTTTAAAGCTTCACATTAAATTCTTTTAATAAATCGAGCATTGGCAAATGTACAACGTATGCTTATGTATACTTAAAAGAAAAACTCTCGTTATGAAAATGTTCGGTGTTTTTTTTTTTTTTCCACATGGGGTGGTATCGCTTTGCGTCCCTGCACTACGGTCTTCGTGGTCCTTTTGTGCTCCTCTGGTTATTTTACTCCCTGTATATTCCTGTGTCTTCTAAGAAGTCCAGGAGTTTGGGCCAGGGGATGTTCTTGAGCTGCTCTTCAGGAAGCACGGGCTTCCCGAGTTGCTCCGTGCGTTGCCGTTTATGGGCTTCGCATGTGCACAGTAGGTGTTGGGGAGTTTCCTCTTCTTCCAAGCACCCACGGCATAGGGGGCTTTTCTCAAGACCCATCCTATGTTTGTGCTTATTCAGGTCACAGTGCCCAGTAATTAGTCCTGTGATTTTCCTTAGTTTCATTCTGCTCAGTCCTGACAGCGCTAATGCGCTGTCAGGTACCGGGCCATCTAGGAAGAGTCTCGTGTGCCTCATTCCCATTTGGTTGTGCCATGCCTTTGTATGCTCCTCTGCTAACTTGCGTCGGATTATTTCCTTTCCGGTTTCATGTGGTATTCCGAAAGCGGGTTCAGGTCCTATAAATTCACCTGTTGTCCCTTGTTTGGCCAGCAGGTCGGCCCCCAAGTGTCCAATAATTCCTTGGTCCTTGGGTATCCATACTAGCTGTGTTTTTGTTGTTGTCGCCAGTGCGTCCAGCCTGTTTATGCAGTCTATAACCAGTCTGGACTGAACTATCGGCGAGGCTAGCGCTTTTAGGACTGCCTGGCTGTCCGACATAATGGTAATTGGTCCTTTGTTGAGTCCCGACTCCATTATGTGGTGGGCACACCAGTCAATGGCGGCTACTTCAGCCTGGAAGATGGAGGCATGTTTCCCCAGAGCAACCGTGAATTGTTTGCTCCGGTTACAGCCTCCATAGATACCAGCCCCGGTTTCTTTAGTGTTTTTGGACCCGTCTGTGTACCAGATGGTTCCTTTACTCGTTCCCGGGTATGTTCCATTTGTCCATGGGTGTACGATTTTAGTGAAATCGGACCTCATTTTTAGGATTTCTTCTTCTTGTAGCACTTTAAATGTTTCCGGTCTAGATGACCCTACATTTAAAGTGTGTCCATTTATGTGCAGTCTGTAGGCTGCCTGTCTGGCTTCCATCATAACATATAGATGTAGTGGTGGAAGCGATAATATGTGTTCCATGGCTGCTGTGGGCGTTGTTCTCATTGCCCCAGTAATCAGCAGACACGCCTGTCGTTGCACTCTTTCGAGTTTTGCGGCTGCGCTCTTGGTTTGGGTTTTTTCTCCCCAAGCGAGCGCCGCGTATGTCACTATGGGTCTTATGACCACGGTGTATAGCCATTTGGTCATACTGGGTCTCAGTCCCCATGTGCGTCCTACCATTTTCCTGGTCGCAAAAAGTCCTCTCATGGCCCTTTTGCTGATGTTCTCCAGGTGGAAGTTGAAGTTCAATCTGGTATCAAGTATGACCCCTAGATATTTTACTTCATTTTTGATTGGGACTTCCATTTCATACATGCGTAGCGATGTTATGTCATCGGTTTTTCGTCTCCTGGTAAAGGGGACTATCGCCGTTTTGGCCGGGTTTACAGCTAACCCTTCGTTCTTGCACCATCTTTCCACGGTAGTTAGTGCCCTCTGCATCAGGCTTGATACAGTGGTCCCAAACTTCCCGCTAACTAGAATGGTCAGATCATCTGCGTACCCCAGGGCATAAATGCCTGGTTTTCAAGTAGCAGCAGAAGGTCGTCCATGACGAGGCACCACAGGAGCGGCGAGAGAACCCCTCCCTGGGGGCACCCGCCAGCGACCACCGCTTCTGCTGTCTTTCCGTATAGAGTAGTTGTTACAGTCCGGCTCCTGAGCATCTTGTTCACCCAGTGTCGGACTTGCGGGTAGATCCCTCTTTTCTACATTGCTGTTGCTATGGAGTTGAAGGTTGTGTTGTCAAACGCCCCTTCAATGTCCAGAAAGGCCCCCAACGCAATGTCTTTGCATTGTATGGTCCTTTCGCATCTGCTCACTAGCTGGTGGATTGCCAGTTCGCATTTCCCGCTTGGTAGGCATATTGTTGACGGTGTAGTGGTGAGTCCTTTAGGACTCCTTCCCGTATGTGCCTGTCTACTAGTTTTTCTAGTAGTTTTAAAATGAATGATGACAAGCTGATCGGTCTGTAAGATTTGGCCAGGGCATACGAAGCACGCCCTGGTTTGGGTATAAATACCACCCTTACAGTCCGCCAGCTGCTTGGAATGTATGAAAGGGCAAGGCTAGCTCTGAGGATATCACATAGTGGTCCCCTCAGCGCTGCTATCCCCTTTTGTAGCATGACAGGATATATCCCGTCAGGACCTGGTGATTTGAATGGTTTGAACGTGTTAATTCCCCACTCAATGTCACCAGGTTTGATAATTGTTTTCGCTGTGTCCCAGTCCTGTTTTGGAGCCCATGTGTTGGGCTCGCTTAGGTCCCCGGATACAGGATTTTCAAGTATTACAGAACCCGGGAAGTGCGTCTGCAGTAATACTTGCAGGGTCCCTTCTACCGAGTCTGTGTACTCTCCATCTTTGGTCAGCAGTGAGCCGATGTTCCCAGCATGATCTTTGCTGAGCGTCTTAAGTAGACGGGAGCTTGTGGGTTCACTTTCTATGTCCCCACAGAATTTTTGCCAAGAGTCTCTCTTGGCTTTTTTGATGGCATTGTTATATGCCGTGAGGGCCGTTTTGTACTGCGCCCATTCACAGTTTCTCTTGGCTATGTTGAATAGCCTTCTGGTGCATGCCTTTGCCCTATCAAGATCACTGTTCCACCAGGTGACCCTGGTGGAAGTGGGTTTGGTAGTTCTTGGGCAGCTTGCTTCAAACGCCGTATTGATGGAGTCCGTGATGCTTTGCACCATGAACTCCAGCTCATGCGTTGTTCTCGCTCCTGTTGGACAGTCCCCGATTCGGCTGGCTAGTACCTCATTGTACAGGTCCCAGTCAGTTCTCCTCGGGTTTCTGTTTTGGGTTTCCGTTGGTTTTTCTGATTCGATATCGAATCGTATATATCTATGGTCTGATAATGATGGTTCATCAGACACATGCCAAAGTTTTATCAGTTCACTTGCCTTGCGAGAGGCAAGTGTAATGTCAATTACTTCGCTTCGCGCCGCGTTTACGAACGTGGGTACATTTCCAATATTTGCTATTTCAATGTCATTCTCTAAGATAAAATCTAATAGTTTCTCACCTCTTGGATTGATGTCCGTGCTCCCCCATATAATGTGGTGTGCGTTGGCATCGCATCCAAGGATCAGCGGTATGCCATCGTGGCTCCCGCGATTTATCAGCCGCTGGACGATGTCTGGCGGCGGTGGTCCTGGTTGGTCGTAGGGAAGGTAACCGGATCCGAGTATAAACTCCCTCCGCGTTCCCCTTTCCACTACTTCCAGCCGTGCTGCCACTAGGTCTCTGCAACATAGGTCCCATAGGGGCATTAGATTCAGTTCATGTTTTACGATTATACATGTACGTGGGTTACACATAGGTTCGGCCACTATCAGTCGCCTGCCCTGTATGTTTAACCCCTTTACAATTCCCTTGTAGAGCCATGGCTCTTGTACAAATGCAATGTCAATATTCTCATTAAGGATATATGCACTGAGGGCAGCGGATGCCGCCCTACAGTGGTGTATATTAATTTGAAGTAATTTGAACATTACTTACCCTTCGGTGATTTGGGCAACGGACTGCTGTCCATTGCTCCCTCTCCGGGCAATGGAATGTCTTCCATTGTTTCCCCTTTGGTCTCCTCAGGTTTGGCGTCGGTCTTTGCCGCCAGGGCCCTGAGGGTGATCGTTGAGAGGCCGAAGTGCAGCTTCTTCCTCTCGCTGACCTTCCCCCAAGAGAACTTGTCCATCAGTAAGATGTACTGAGTTCCCTTGGGGTCCGGCCTCTCGTTAACCACTCTCCAGGTATCGGTGCTCAGGTTGTTCTGCACCGATATTCTGTTGAGGAAGGTGGTCGCCTCTATGGGTGGTCCTGGAGCCCAGGTTAGCACTCTCCTGGGTTCGGTGTTACATAAAACTCTCTGTATGCTTTACCGCTTGCAGCGCCACACATTAAGCGGTACCGTTCAGCGACACCGCTTTCATAAAGCGCTGCAGCGCCACACATAAAGCAGTACCGTTCAGCCACACCACTTTTGTAAAGCGCTGCAGTACTATACTCGAGCAGCGCGTTGCAGTGGTACCGTTCAGCGACACCGGTTTCGTAAAGCGCTGCAGTTCTCTGAACGCGACTAATGTTACTTATCGGTGATAAAATAACATCCTATTAAAAGATTTTAGTCAGATTTTATATTTATTTCGTTTTGTAGGTTACACTAAATGTCGTTCTTAAGGGGCTCGGCGAATCATGTCTGGTGCACGACGAGCGTGCTGGGAAAGGGGGCGACGGGCGCCGTGTACCAGGGGGTGAACAAAATCAACGGCGAGCCGGTCGCCGTGAAAACTTTCAACCAGCTGAGCCACATGCGCCCCCAGGAGGTCCAGATGCGGGAGTTCGAGGTTTTGAAGAAAGTCAAGCACAAGAACATCGTGAAGTTATTGGCGATCGAGGAGGAGCAGCAGGAGAGCCGAGGCAAGGTGATCGTGATGGAGCTCTGCACGGGGGGGAGTTTGTTTAACATACTAGACGACCCGGAGAATACCTACGGGTTGGAGGAGAGGGAGTTCCTGCTGGTGCTGGATCATTTGTCGGCGGGGATGAAGCATTTGAGGGATAATAACTTAGTGCACCGGGATTTAAAGCCGGGGAATATAATGAAGTTCATTTGCGACGACGGGAGCACGGTTTACAAGCTGACGGATTTCGGGGCGGCGAGGGAGCTGCAGGAGGGGCAGCAGTTCAACTCGCTTTACGGGACGGAGGAGTATCTGCACCCGGATATGTACGAGCGGGCGGTTTTACGGAAGCCCCCCGGGAAAACGTTCGGGGCGACCGTCGATTTGTGGTCGATCGGGGTTACGCTTTACCACGTGGCGACTGGGAATTTACCGTTCCGCCCGTTCGGCGGGAGGAGGAATAAGGAGACCATGTACCATATTACCACACGGAAAGAGAGCGGAGTGATTTCAGGTTAGGGATCGCATTAGTCGATCATTTTTTTAGTCATAGTTAAGAGGCTGTGAACTTTTTCATATTTAAATATTCGAATATCCATTCAAAAACAATCGAATTGTTCAAATATTTAAATGTTTATAATTACTGTGCGATCGTTTAAATTATGATTTAGAGTAGGCGGCATTTTTCGCTCAGATTGCTAATTAACCTATTAATGGCCGAGTAATTATAAAGTTAAGTCTAAAAGTTGATCTTAGGTAAAATTCTGCACTTCTTTTTATGATTTCTATGAATGACTTATTTTATGATTTTTTCTATTAAATAAACATAATGTATACGCTGCACATTTTTAAGCAGTCATCGATTTTATATAAAAACGTGCAATATGAAGTTTAGAACGAGTGTTTCCACTCCCAGGCTAAGCATGAAGTAAAATTTCGAGTTTAGAAAAGCCCGAAAATTTGTCTCGGGTCGCTGCGCGACCCTCGACAAATTTTCACGGGGCTTTTCTAAACTCGAAATTTTACTTCATGCGCCAGCCGTATAAAATACTGAAATATTGTGAAGTTAGAAATACACAGGTTCTTTTTTTCAAATAAGTGATGATCGAAATATTTAAATAACATAATATTTACATGTTTCTTCATACATTTTAAAGTCAGGTCAAATAATATAATATATCTAAGTAACTTATATAGTAATTAAATTAAAAAAAATTAATAGTGTTGCGTGTATGCATCAATGGCGCTTAATGGGTTATATGATGGAATAAATTTGAGGTTATGGTAAACTATGTGTTAACAGTCAGTAGTGTCAATTTCATTATTTGTTTTTTCAGGGATTCAGACGGAGGATAAAGGCCCGATAGATTGGAACAGGGAACTCCCGGCCAATTGCCAGTTGAGTGCGGGTTTGAAGAAAATCGTGACGCCATTGCTAGCGGGGTTATTGGAGGCGGATCAGAAAAAGATTTGGAGTTTCGAAACCTTCTTCAATCAAGTGACGAACGTGCTCTCGCGCCGGATAATCAACGTGTTCCACACCAACCGCGCGACTAGCATCCGCATTTACATCCATCCGGACGAGAAATACCAACAGCTGCAGAACTACATAAGCGAGCAGACGAGCATCACGAGCGAGAATCAGATTGTGCTTTTTAAGGACGAGCTTTTCGTGAAGGAAATCGGGGAGAACACGAGGGCCGAGGGTTACCCGAGGACCGAGGAGGAGAACCCGCTGGTTTTGTTCAGTAAGGATAACAATAACATTTCGGTGGTTTCGATGCCGGAAATTCCGAGGTTCCCGGAGTTTGCGAATTTGGTTTCTGTGGAGAACGACGCTGCGCAGGCGAAGACGGCGTGCAGCATCGGGCACATGTGCAAGAAGCGGATCGAGCGGAGCTCGCTCTGGAGCAGCTTGATGAAGCACTCGGTCGATTGCTTCACGAGGTTTATAAAAAACGAGCTTAAGCTGCTCGAGGAAAAGTGCGCGCATTTAAAGGAAATCACGAATAACCATAAGTTAACGAGCGAGATTTTGCAAAGCGCCCAGAACACGATAAACGTTCTAACGAGTAAGGATAACCAGTTGAACGTCACGAATTACCCCGAGGAGCTGAAAAGCATGAGCGAGTCGTTTCTAACGGAAACTGATCCGAAAGTCTCACATGTGTTCCAAAAAAATTTCACCGAGAACAACTTGCAGCTGGAATGGGAATCGGCTAACCGGGACGTGAAATGCCCCAACGAGTCGAAAGCACCGGCTCGCGCTAGAACTTTAGTCGATCGCCTGCGCGACTCCTGGCAGCATTTAGTTAGAGACCGAGCGACCCGCTCACTGAGTTACAACGATGAACAATTCCACGTCTTGGAAAGGATAAAAATCACGGAGACCAATCGCAGAATCAAGCAATTGCTGGAAAACGAATGCACCCCAGCCTACCAGCAAATCGCCGAGAACTTGGGCGATTGGTACAAAATCGCCCAGACGATCCACCAGAAAACCTCGATTCTCCACGAGGACGTCTCCAGCTACGAAAACCGGCTGGAATCCTTCTCGCAGAACCTGCTGATTTACCACGTGCACTACGCGGAGGAGATCCAGGCGGTGCTGACTCAAGCCTCGAGCGGGAGCGAGGTCAACAAGACGCTCAACAAAACGCAGAGCCGGAGGTTGAAGAGTATTTTCAAGGAGGCGCAGAAGGAGAAAACCGAGGTGGAGAAGCTGCTCGGGGAGAACTCGCAGCTCATCGGGCAGATGAACGAGCTGATCAACAAGTATTGTTTCTACGAGTGTGATACCGAAGTCAATTGAGGGGAATCGGCGGAGAGGAATTGAAGGAAAACTTGAAGGGGTTAATAAATAAATAAAAACAAAAGGGTATGAGCTAGGGTTGGAAATAACGGTTCGGTTTCATCGCTAACGCTGTTCGTCACGTTTTCATTTGCGATGAACGGGTTAGGAAAAGCCTCATCAGTTACGTTTGATCAAAACTGAACTTGCTTTCAGATTTCCGGCAGATGCATTTCGGACTTTAAGATTCTTATCAATAACAACAGATATTTTAATTTCCATCAAAGTCAAAAAAAATGAAAACACGAACGTTTCGTAATTTCCTGGCATTTATCCAATTTTATCTAACGAATAACTGAAGTTGGTGAAACCCGACTCCAACGTTATAATACTATTTTTTTTTTCATTACTTGGTACAATAAGTATTATATATTTTATATTTCATTATTCTAATTATACAAATATTTTTCATTTAAGCTCAAAATATTATTCCTATGAATCAAGAATGAAAACTGCCCTTATTTAAAATATTAACAATAAATACTATAATAATTATTGTAGTAATCTCTTTCTACACAAATTAGTTTTATTCACTAAATGTACATTTCGAACACTATTCTGTAATTATTAGTTTTATTCACTAAATGTACATTTCGAACACTATTCTGTAATTAACCAATAGCAAGCGGTATACCGATGAAGCTATTGTTTCTTAACATGTGTTATTGTTTACACTATACTTATACTTATCATGCACTATAATGGATTATTCTTGCTGCACTTTGTTTTAGTTCTTTGTCCAACCGGTTTTTAAATATATTAACGTTCGCTGCGGTAACTGTTTCTTCTGTAAGTGCATTCCATGAATAGACCACACGATTGGTCAGGAAGTTCTTCCTTTAGAGTTTAGCAGCTTTTTCTTTGTCTATTTTCATAGAGTGTCCTCGAAGTTGTGTGTTCTGATTAAGATGAAAGATGTTTTTGATTATGTGTTCATTCTCAATAGTATTCAATTGACAATTGTAATACTATTGAGAATGAACACATAGTGTTCGAAATGTACATTTAGTGATAAAACTAATTTGTGAAGAAAGAGATTACTACAATAATTATTAGAAAACACTTCACGTAACTAAAAGAAGAATATTGAAGAATAATTATTATCATTTAGTAATATTACTATCCCTGTAGTAACAACTGTAATTTTGAACTTAAGTTCAAAATTACAGTTGTTGTGATGTCATTATAAACTAAGTTCAAAGATCGACTCAGTTCAAAGATGAACTCGGTTAAAAAATGAATTCAGTGCAGAGATAAACTGACTTCACTTTGATTGAAATTGAATCACTTAGAGGTTATGTTGTAATTGGCCCTAAGCGAAATATGTTTAACTGGGAACTTAATGTTTGATAACTTAGTTCCAGTTGCACCAAAAACATTAAACTGGGTTCATCACTGGACTCGAGTTCAAGATAACAGTTCCTATAGTTGTCTTTAATTAATTTCTCACTTAACCCGCGGCGAAACATTTTTGAATCTAATACTGGATGATTTAAATTAAATTTAAATTAAAACACTTGGTTTGTTTCACTTATCATCCAGTATTAGGTTCTTATAGTTGTAACTTCACTTTGAATTCGAGTTCTAAAATGAACTAGGTTAACGTGTTTGGTGCGACTTAGCCTTAAATACTTGATGCTTTAAAAACAGTGGATTTTAAATTTAATTGTGATTTATTTGTAAGATTATGTATAATTTTTTGTTCGTCATTTAAGTTGGTCTCCGTGGTCCAGCAATAATATTGGAGTTTAAGAAGAAGGCCTTGTAAATTAATAATAACACTGATTTGTGTATTAAAATATTCTATGTTTGTTAGATTTTGTATTATGTGTAATTACTTATAGAAATATAGGAAACAAAAAATGATACGAGAAGATGTGTTTATATTTATCCAGATGTATTTCTTTAAATAAATAAATAGAAAAGTTATTAAAAATTGTGTTGTTTTTAAAAACTGAATGGAAAAAATTTTGTCTCTTAAATACTGTGCGATTATTTAATATATTAATGAGAGTAGGCTTTGAATTTTCAATTAGATTGGCACTACTGACTGTTGACACGTAATTTACCATAACCTCACATCTATTCCAATATTCATAAGGCTAAATTTATATCCATATCCCCCCCTGGCTACGGCCTTGAGCCCTACCAATCACAATTATTAGTATATTACGTAACGAGAGTGGTATGCAGCATATTACATATGAGCGGACATGTTGCGCACGAGCCGCGCAGCGGCGAGTGAAGTATGTAATTGCCATATCACTCGAGAAACGTACGATACTTTACATACGGCCTAACAAAATAAACAATGAGCATGAAAGAACAACTTATTTATTGTAATCATTTTTAATAGTACCATAACAATGATGATAACTAAATTACTACTTGATATATATACAAGGAATAAAGCTGCACATTTTCCGACATTCGTTGTTTTTAAAAAAGTTCAATTTGAAGCTTTAAACGAGTGTTTTCCACTCCCAGACTAAGCATGAAGTAAAATTTCGAGTTTAGAAAAGCCCCGTGAAAATTTGTCGAGGGTCGCGCAGCGACCCGAGACAAATTTTCTGGGCTTTTCTAAACTCGAAATTTTACTTCATGCGCCACGCGTATAAAACACTGATTTCAAGTGAGGTTCAAATACACATAGAGTTCACAATATTTTAGTGTTTTATGCGCGTGGCGCGTGAAGTAAAATTTCGAGTTTAGAAAAGCCCAGAAAATTTGTCTCGGGTCGCTGCGCGACCCTCGACAAATGTTCACGGGGCTTTTCTAAACTCGAAATTTTACTTCATGCTTAGTCTGGGAGTGGAAAACACTCGTTTAAAGTGTAATATACTTATATCGAACAAGGGTGGAAAGTGGCGACCTCCGACGAGCAAACCCCGAACGCCGAGGCGAAAAGGGGGAAGTTTTCAGCGAGGAAATCTACCCACCTAGCGCTCGACTTCGACCCGTTTCCAACCGCCCCCTCCTCTCCAACACCTCTGAAAAGCACAGCTTTCAGGGAGCTTCAGTTCGCGTGTGTGCTTCACAAACGTCAGGGAAATTTAATTTAAAAAAAAAAACGAACGCGCAAAAAACGAGTGAATGAAAATTAAAAACACGGTGCAACTCGAACCTAAACAAACGGAAAATTCAGTTAACGTTCAACAATCAAAAAATGGTGAGTTTAACTTCGTTCAAAGCGCGATAAATCCATCAAGCGAGTTAAATACATATATATTATATTGATCTGTTGTGTGAAATAAAAATAAAAACACGCCGAAAATTTGAACAAAATCAATTTTTCCATCGGTATTTTTTTCCTTTAAATAGAATGCAATTAAGGGGTGAGTTTCATCTCTTATTCAAGTGATCACACGGTTATTGATACTTATCGAAGGGGGTTAATCGCTTGAAGGGTTGGACGCCAAATGCGCAACTCGTGGAATTTTATTTGTATCGGGGTGTTTATTAATCGTGCACTCGTTTTTTTTTAACTCCCGAAAACAATTGATAAACTGTGCGTGTTTGCGTGTGTAAACATTGTTGCCTGAAAATCAATGGCTGATTATTGAAGCTAATAATTAAGGGGTGGTTTACCTTAAAATTTCATCAATACAAATAAAAAAAAACATATTAAACCCACTGAGCAAACACATATAATTAATATAAATGAAATTGCCAATTCTTGGTTGCAGAATACTTCAAACATTAAAAGTGCGATTCTTTTCGCAATCTACAACAAGTTAGTCTTACAAAGACTATATCAAACACTCATTGAAACAACTACTTCCCGGGCTAATACCTCGACGGACTAGTCGAAACTAGTAGGAGAAAATATAATTAAGTGAAACAAACCAAGTGTTTTAATTTACATTTAATTTAAATCATCCAGTATTAGATTAAAACAACGTTTAATATTGCTACAATGTTGATGTAACGTAATTTGTTTGTTTTTTGCTCAGTGGGAGATGTAAATAAATAATCTTTGCCCTAGGCAAAGATATTGCGTTGTTTATATGAAAGATTGATTGATACCCACTGAGCAAAAAACAAACAAATAACGTTATGTCAGCATTGTAACAACATTAAACGTTGTTTTAATATTGATGAAACATTACTTAAATGGATTTGCTCAGTGGGTATTGAATTGAAATGCTCAAAAGAAAGTATATGTAAATAATAAAACGTTGCTGCAATGTTGATCAAACATCACTGTATAGTTAAACGTGGCCGTAACGTTCAGCAAATATCGCTGTACCGTTAAACGTTGCTGTAACGTTTATCAAACTTCGCTGTATCAGTAAATGTTTCTGTGACGTTGATCAAACGTCGCTGTATAGTTAAAAGTTGCTGTAACGTTCATCAAACTTCGCTGTATCGATAAATGTTGCTCTGACGTTGATCAAACGTCGCTGTATAGTTAAACGTTGCTGTAACGTTCATCAAACTTCGCTAGTTCGGTAAATGTTGCTGTGGCGTTGTTCAAACATCACTGTATATATAAATATTGCTGTAACGTAAATATTGCTGTGACGTTGATAGAACGTCCCTGCATCGTAAAACCTTGCTATAAAGTTGATAAAACTTCGTTTTATCGGTAAACGTTGCTGTATCGTCAATAATCTTTGCTTTAGGTGAAGACGTTGTGTTTTTTTATAAAAGGAAAATTGATATTAACTATAATACTCAGAAGAAACTACATGAAAATAATAAAACGTTATTGCAACGTCAATTAAACATCATTGTATTGTTGAACGTAGTCGCAACATTGATAAATCGTCGATGTATCGTCGCTTAAACGTTGCTGTAACATTGATCAAACTTTGCTGTATCGTTAAACATTTCTGTAACATTGATAAAACGTCGCTGTAGCATTAAAAGTTGCTGTTACGTTGATCAAACGTTGCCTAAACATTTTTGGTTTAACATTGCTTAAATCTTGTACAAGAAACGTTGTCATGTTAAATGAAAGTTAATGCATATTTCTATTTCTAAAACGTTGCATAGATGCTGTGCATAAAACGTTTTTCAAATCTTTGCCACTTATCTAAGAAACGATATAATGTTAAATACACGTTGATACATATTTTTATTTTTAAAACATTGCTTAGATGCGTTGCTCAAATATTTGCCATTTGCTTAAATCTTGTACAAGAAACGTTGGAAAGTTGAATAAACGTTGATACATTTTTCTATTTATAACCCACTGAACAAACACATTGAAGTAAAACATTAAAACAACGTTTAATGTTGTTACAATGTTAATATAAAGTTATTTGTTTGTTTTTTGCTCAGTGGGAAAACATTGCCCCTGAAACGTTATAAAGTTAATTGCCTGTTTTTGCTCTAGAGTAGCAATTTTTATTACCGTCTGGGGTTTCATCGATAAAAAAGCTGTTGATAAATATTTCAATTTTGTAAAACGTTCCTCAAATGTTGTGCATAAAACGTTGTTCAAACGTTTGTAACTATTGACGTTTATTTCATACTTCTAAGTATAGATATCCGGATTAGAGCACTGCACGGGCTTTGACCTGGCCCGGTCGGCCCGGCCCTGTACCGGACCGGGCCGGGTCTAGAATTTAAAATATTGACCGGACCGGACCGGGCCTGTTCTATTATATAACCGGGTCGGCCGAGTCGGGCCGGGCTCAAGTCAATTATTTCATTCATAACTGGGGCGAGGCGGGCCGTTCCAGGATTGCAAAATTTGCTAGCGGGCCGGGCTCGAAAAAATCGGCCCGTGCAGGGCTCTAATCCGGATGAATGCGTTGTACATTTTTAGACATATTTTGTTCCTTTGTAAACGTTAAATTTGAACCTTCCAATGAGTATTTTCTAGTCCACTTCAAAAGCACGAAGTAATCCACTGAGCAAAAAACCAACAAATAACGTTGTAGCAACATCAAACTTTGTTTTAATGTTGATTGAATATTACTTAAACAGTGGGAAACTTTAGAGTTTAGAAAAGCCTGAACATTTGGTTTGGTCGCGTAGCAAAGCGGATACGCCGAGCAAACACATTTAAGTAATGTTTCATTAACATTTAAATAACGATTGATGTCGTTACAATGTTAATACAAAAGTATTTTTTTTCTCTTTTGCTCAGTAGCTATAACGTTGATCAAACCTTGCTGTAACGTTAAACGTTGTTGTAACGTTGATCAAGCGTTGCTTAAACTTTATTATAACTAATGTTGGTTTAACATTGCGCAAATCTTGCTCAAGAAATGTTGTATTGTTGAATGCACCTTATTATAAAATGCTTTTTGTTTGTTTTTTGCTCAGTGTGGATATTGAATTGAAATTCTCATGAAGGTAGCTGTGACGTTGATCAAACGTTGCTTAACGTTGATCAAATCGTTGCTTAAACGTTGTTATAACTAATGTTGGCTTATTGGTTACTATTGATGTGTGTGAGTGTGCATGTGAGTGATTTGGCTCAACTTCATAAAGTGCGAATGTGAATGTGTCTAGTGAATAGCTTAGTGATGGTTCTCTTATGCTTCCTGTAGACTAGAACTGCTTGGCGTAAAAGCTGCTGAGTGATCCAATTCCAGTAATAATAGGCTTTTGACTCAAAACTAATCTCAAATTCACGCAGTTGGTAGAAAACCGTTAGGAAGAAGAAGAAGAGGAAGGTGGCAGACACGTCATTTGAGAAGGACGGAGAGCAAGAACGGGAAAAAAAAGAGGAGTCAAGTAGAGAATAAAGAATGCAACGGGAATTGTAGGGAGATAGTGGAGATAATTAAGCAAGAGATAAGTAAGGAGAGGAAGATTTGGAAAGCAAGGGAGATGTAGAGAGAGGAGATGAGGGAAACGAAAGAAGCGCGGAGGAAGGAAAGTGAGCAGTTAAAGCAAAGGATAGTAGATCTGGAGGGTCAGGCGGAGAAGAGGGAGATACAGGATAGGAGGAACAACATAGTGATCAGAGGGAAGGGAGAAGTGGCGGGTTTTCTGAAGGAGGCGCTGAGAGTAGAGGCGGAGGTGCAGGAGAGCCATGTTGTGGATAGGGTTGGAAAGTTGGCGGTGGTGAGACTCGGGAAGTTAGAAGACAAAGTTATAGTGATGAAAAGTAAAAGTAGGCGAAAAAGTGTGCAAGAAAGAGTATTCATAGATGATGACCTAACAAAGGAGAAGAGGAGGGTGCAGAAATGCATAAGGGAGATAGCTAGACGGGAGAGGAAATAGGGAAATTGACGAGGGTCGGGTATCAGAAAGTTATAGTTAATAGAGAAGAGTGGAGATAGAATAAGGAGAAGGCAGGATTATAAAAAGTAAGAAGGAAGGAGGTAGTAAAAGGGGAGGAGCGTAATAATATAATGATGGAGCAGGAATTTGGAAAAAATGCGGAGGTGGAACAAAGGGAGGGGGAGGAGGGATGGGGAGAGAGAGCAGAGATAGAATGGACGAAGGGGGTGAGGTAGGGCAGGGGCAGAAGGGCTGTGAAAGGAGCAGGGGACTAGGAAGCAACTGACGAGCAGAGATAGAAGGGACGAAGGGGGTGAGGTACGGCAGGGGCAGAATGGCTGTGAGAGGAGCACGCGACTAGGAAGCAAGTGTAGGAGAGTGGGGAAAGAAGGGGCGATAGCGATAGGGTTTTGGAATGTAGCGGAAATAAAGTTTAAAGGACAAAAGGGCAAATGGAAGAAAGACCTGGAGGAGTGGGTAATCGGGAAGAACGTAGTGGGGATAGTAGAGACGTGGATTGTGAAAAAGGAATGGGGAGAAGTGAAAGGATGGTTACCGAGGGGGTTTAGAAAGAGGCAGCAAAATGTGGGATGAGAAGGAGGGCCAAGAGGGGAATGATTGTTGGATGGAGAGAGGATGGGAAAAGAGGCAACTGGGAGATTATGGTGGGACGCGTAGGGCTGGTGTGGGTGAAATACCAGCAGGGAGGATATCGGGTTAATGTGGGAGTGGTATACGGCAACAAAAATTGGGGGGACATAAGAAGAGAAATAGATGAGACAGCTGGCTTAAGAGGAAGGTGGGAAGAATAGGGGAAGCGGGGGGGAGGGATTGCAGAGGACAGTTCGGTTGTGAAGAGGAGTTCGCAGGATAAATGTATAAATGAGGAGGGCAGAACGATGAAGGTGTGGGTGATGGAGGAGGGATGGAAGGTTTTGAACAGATGCACGGAGGGTCATTAAGAGAGGAAAAAGCTCTACTTGAATAATTATGTGAATGTTTTGGTGTTTGTTTTTGCTCTGGAGTAGCAATTTTTATTAGCGCCTCGGGTTTTATCGATAAAAAAACCTCTCTGAATATGTTATGGCGAAGGGCGGGAGCGTTACGTGAGGGGCACTCTCTGAATGACGAAATGTTTACAAAACGAAATCTGGGCCACAACTTTTCTCTTTCGAGAGTCGGCCTTAGTGATTACACCATTTTTGTGTTGTTTTCATCAAATCTTCATTAAATAGTTACATTTCTCCTTGAAGATGAATGAAACAAACCAAGTGTTTTAATTATATATCCAGAATTTGATTCAAAAACGTTTCCCGTGGTGAAACATTTCTGAATCTAATTCTGGGTTAGTTAAACATAAATTCAGATATTTTGTAATTTTTTTAATCTTATGTTTCCATATTTTTTGTATATTTTCCCTGCAATTAGATTTATGTATCTGTTCTGAAATAAATTACCATTATTATTATTAAATCTGTTTGCGGAAATTGAAAGAAATGGTGAATGCGCCGGGAGAATAAAATTATTGAAACACGACTTTAATAAAGTGTTCAATAACAAAAATCCTCTAGAGTGCCATGATTTAATCTTTTTTTAAATTTAAGTTGGCTACACACTTCAGGAATTGACATATACAACGTCAGACTTAATAATTGTAATGTATATTTTCCTAGATTATTTTCCGTGGCACTTTAGAGATTTTTTTTAATTGAACACACAATATATTGCTCATTTCATTTAACTAGGAGAAAAATCAGAACACGTTTGTGCTAAAAACAAAAGAAAGTCACATTTTATGACTTTTCTTTTTGGTTTTAGCACAAACGTGTTCTGATTTCTCGCCTAGTGAAGTTGAGTTGCTTCGTTTAACTTATCAAAAGTAAATTATAGTGATGAAATGGCATTATTTCTAAGGATATCCCTTAGGTCCAGTTGCACGAGAAACATTAAACTTGGGTTCAAGCTGAACTTAAGTTCAAGATGACAGTTCCTTTTGTTTTAATGTCACTTTGAAATTGAGTTCAGAGTTGAACCAGTTCAACGTGCTTGGTGCAACTGGCCCTTAATTAATTACACAGATAAACTTCAGAGTTGAACCAGTTCATCGCGCTTGGTGCAACTGGCCCTTAATTAATTACACAAATATATTCGCATTTCTTCAAATTTCTCACCTAGTCAAATTAAATGAGCAATAACCAGATAATTAAATTAATTATCCGCCAATATTTCTTTGCATTTTTATTTGAATATCTTACTAGTTGCTTCGGCGTAACAAACCAACTCTTAAGATTTGTAAATATAAATGTAAATCTACAGGTGTAAAGAACACGGGGAGGATTCTAGCCGTTCTCGGAAATAAAACCTCTCTTTGTCCGGCGTAAAAGTGATAATTTGCACTTTCCACTCGACAAAAACTGCAAGCTAAGCTCGAAGGCACGCTTCTAGGTCAAGAGCTTTTCCATTCTTCAAACAGCCAGAGCTTTATTCAACGCGAAACTGCTCGATTTTTTAACGCGTGCGGGAAAACGCATTTCCCGCCCTCCCAGAGCTTTATAATAATAATAATAATAATAATAACTTTATTGTCCAACAGGATAAACCCAAATACAGAACAAAAATTTGAATAAATAAGAAAAGGAAAGATACATGTAAGTTCGTGAACAGTGAATACATATTACAGGATAGTATGATTTATTGAATAAAAATATCGTTGAATAATTTTTCGGAGCACTGGCACAACACAGTCACTGGTGAACGCTGCAACACATTAGAGCGCGCCGTTGGTAAGCGGAATGTTGATGAAAACCGTGTAGACTTCACAGGGACATTAAACGGAACCCTTGCGAGAATTTCAGGACAGTCGATTTTCCCATCTACGAGTTTCTTCATAAACGTGGCACATCTCAAAGTTCTTCTGTCGGCGAGGGATTCGAATTGGTGACGCTGAAGAAGTTCATCGTTCGAAATTCCAATCGGAGGATAAGAGTGGTCAAGTTTAAAAGAGAGAAATTTTAAAAACCGACGGTGAAGACGATCCAACACAAGAGAGTGACTAGCATAAATAGGAAACCAGATTAAACTGTTATATTCCAACTTACTCAATACGAAGGCGGAATATAGAGATTTAATAGTATCAACATTGGAAAAGTCGCGGCTAATACGTAGAATAAATCCCATGGCCTTAGACGCATTTGTTCGGACTGAGTCAATATGAGGTTTAAAAGAGAGCTGGCTATCAAATGTAACTCCTAGATCCTTGAAAGTGCTACATCTGGACAGAGACATTCCATCAATTTGATAATTTGATTCAATTGAAGTATGGATGCGAGAATAGCTTACCACACAACATTTGCTGACATTAAGTATTAAATTGACTCCTTTACACCAATCAGCAATAATGTTTAAATTTGATTGTAGAATGTCTACGTCCTGTACGGATTTTATGTTAAGATATATTTTGAGATCGTCAGCATATGCCAAAACAGGACACGTAAACATGCCTAATAGATCATTAATAAAAATGTTAAATAGGAGGGGTCCTAGGCAAGAGCCCTGCGGAACACCAGTGGTAGGAGAAAATTCGTAGGATTTAAAACCATTGTAAAGTACATAACAGGAACGATTAAGTAGGTAAGACCGAAGAAGTTTGGTGACCGCAGGGACCGCACCCAACAGGCTAAGACGATGAATTAGAAGCTCATGGTCAATTGAGTCAAAGGCGCGTGAAAAGTCAGTGTAGATAACGTCAACTTGACCACGAGCATCCAGGGCATCAGCCAAGTATTGGGAGACTGTCGCCAGATTTGTTGTTGTAGATCTAGCCGGCATAAATCCGTGTTGATATAAAGGAGCCCACACCTTTAAATATGTCATTGTGCAGCACAATCTCAAAGATTTTTGCAAAGTTAGAAAGGATCGATATTGGACGATAGTTACGAAGATGGGATTTGTCGCCATTCTTGAAAACGGGACATAGTCTAGCACGTTTCCACATGTTGGGGACTGGCATGAAGCTATTGAGAAATTTAAAATCGTACACAATGGACTGGCGAAGGTGAATCTACAATTGCGAATTAAAAAACTGGGTATTTTATCATCACCAGTGGTAAATTTATTTGGAAAACGTGACATTATATTAATAAGTTGAGATTCGTCTACATTATTAATCAGAATTGGCGGATACACAGTTGACTCGTTGCACAGTATGGGATTTGAAATAGGATTGAAATGACTATTAAATATTTATTTATATTTTATATTTTTATATATATAAATAATCTTTATTGCCAATATAATATACAGAATTCATATAAAACAAAATTAGATTAAAACAAAATACAATGAGAAGAATACAAAAATATTACTGGCAATCGGCTATCGGCCAGCAGCCTTTCTGCCGCCCAGAGCTTTAATAAATTAATAAATAAAATATTTAAGATTTTCAACTGTTGTTGTTTCAATTGTTTCGCTACGCTGTAGCTTCCTCTCCGAGTACAAGTAAAATGTACTCGAGTCTTGTACTCAATACTCCACGCAAATTGTACTCGAGTATTAAGTACAAGTACGTAATCACGAGTGCTTAAGTATATTTATGAGTACAAAGTACTGATTACAATTAATGAGAAGATAAGAAACTATAACTCAAAAATGTTTTTATTTATTTTGAACTTTCGAACTGGAAATCAGTGTTTTATACGCGTGGCGCATGAAGTAAAATTTCGAGTTTAGAAAAGCCCAGAAAATTTGTCTCGGATCGCTGCGCGACCCTCGACAAATTTTCACGGGGCTTTTCTAAACTCGAAATTTTACTTCATGCTTACTCTGGGAGTGGAAAACACTCGTTTAAAGATTCAAATAGAACTTATTTAAAAAACAACGAATGTCGGAGAAACATAATTTTCATTAAATCTTAAGATATTCGTTGCTTTTTTTAAGAGTTCAATTTGAAGCTTCAAACGAGTGTTTTCCACTCCCAGACTAAGCATGAAGTAAAATTTCGAGTTTAGAAAAGCCCCGTGAAAATTTGTCGAGGGTCGCGTAGCGACCCGAGACAAATTTTCTGGGCTTTTCTAAACTCGAAATTTTACTTCATGCGCCGCGCGTATAAAACACTGATTTCAAGTGAGGTCCAAATATACATAGAGTTCACAATATTTCAGTGTTTTATACGCGTGGCGCATGAAGTAAAATTTCGAGTTTAGAAAAGCCCCGTGAAAATTTGTCTCGGGTCGCTGCGCGACCCTCGACAAATTATCACGGGGCTTTTCTAAACTCGAAATTTTACTTCATGCTTAGTCTGGGAGTGGAAAACACTCGTTTAAAGATTCAAATAGAACCTATTTAAAAAACAACGAATGTCGGAGAAACATAATTTTCTTTAAATCTTAAGATATTCGTTGCTTTTTTTAAGAGTTCAATTTAAAGCTTCAAACGAGTGTTTTCCACCCCCAGACTAAGCATGAAGTGAAATTTCGAGTTTAGAAAAGCCCCGTGAAAATTTGTCGAGGGTCGCGTAGCGACCCGAGATAAATTTTCTGGGCTTTTCTAAACTCGAAATTTTACTTCATGCGCCACGCGTATAAAACACTGATTTCAAGTGAGGTCCAAATATACATAGAGTTCACAATATTTCAGTGTTTTATACGCGTGGCGCATGAAGTAAAATTTCGAGTTTAGAAAAGCCCCGTGAAAATTTGTCTCGGGTCGCTGCGCGACCCTCGACAAATTTACTACGCGGGGCTTTTCTAAACTCGAAATTTTACTTCATGCTTAGTTTGCGAGTGGAAAACACTCGTTTAAAAATTCAAATAGAACTTATTTAAAAAACAACGAATGTCGGAGAAACATTATTTTATTATTTTCTTTAAATCTTAAGATATTCGTTGCTTTTTTTAAGAGTTCAATTTAAAGCTTCAAACGAGTGTTTTCCACTCCCAAACTAAGCATGAAGTAAAATTTTGAGTTTAGAAAAGCCCCGTGAAAATTAGTCGAGGGTCGCGCAGCGACGCGAGACAAATTTTCTGGGCTTTTCTAAACTCGAAATTTTACTTCATGCGCCACGCGTATAAAACACTGATTTCAAGTGAGGTTAAAATATACATAGAGTTCACAATATTTTAGTGTTTTATACGCGTGGCGCATGAAGTAAAATTTTGAGTTTAGAAAAGCCCCGTGAAAATTTGTCGAGGGTCGCTGCGCGACCCTCGACAAATTTTCTACGCGGGGCTTTTCTAAACTCGAAATTTTACTTCATACTTAATCCGGGAGTGGAAAACACTCGTTAAACAACTATTTGATTTTTTTAATTATCTAATGCAGACAACTAAAATATTTGGACATTATGGATATTATACATCATCCAAACTGAACTACCCGCCCGCGTGCGTAATTTTTCATAAAGTAAGCTTGTGTGTACGTATTTTTAAGACGTGCGAGAAAGTGTATTTCGCATAAGCTTCGTTTCGCGCGTGCGGTAAAATTTACTTTCCGCCCGGGTGCGTAATTCGCCCGGAACAATCTCCGGTTTGGAATCTATGATTAATTTTCGGTAATTTCCGAAGCGCAATCCACTCGGATTATTTTTAAAACCCGCGAGCCTCGATATTTATTCGGCAATCGGCGCGCGTATTTTTAGACGCTCCTCTCTCTCTCTCCCTCTAGTCCCATAATCCAACCACTCGCCTCTCATTTATGTTCATTTATTTCTAGGCTGAATAATCGACGGGATTTCGTAAAAAAATAGAGAAAAACAAATCGGCAAGGTTTTTTAAACAACTGACTAAATTAGACGTAATAATAAGAAATATAAAAGACTCTACAAGAAAGAACAACAAAACTAGAGCTATGTTTAAAATTGATTTATAGTGAGACACCGAAAAGAAACAAGAGACAAGAAACAAGAAACAAGACACAAGAAACAAGAAACAAGAAACAAGACACAAGAAACAAGAAACAAGAAACAAAAAACAAAAAGCGAATTCCTAGTAATTAAAAGGAAAGAAAGGAGGCAGTTGGAAGTATGATGAAGATTGGTTTAAAGTTGCTGGAAGAATCTTTCAAGAAAATGAAGCTTCCTTGGACGTGATTTTAGTGTAATTTTTGGCCGGAAACTGAAGAATGGTGGTAAGTTAGATTTATTTCAATATTATCATAAGTATGAATGGAATTGCCAATAGTTGACTGTAGAATACTTCGAAACATTATACAAGTGCTTTTTTTATACTAAATAAAGGTTATGCGTATAAAATATAACAAGTGTTTGCTGTTGCCCCGACGGGCATTCGATTAAGTGTTTACTGTTGAGTATTTAGTCTTTGTAATACAAATTTGTCGTAGATTGCCTATAGATAGATTTTTTACGCAATCTAAAACAAATTTATCTTATAAAGACTAAACGGGACGAGCACGTCCCGTGTTCGTCTCGTGTCGTGCACGTCTAGTGCACGTGTCGTGGTCATCTCTTATCGTGCACGTCTCGTGCTCGTGTCGTACTCTTCTCGTAATTGTCTAAAAGAAGTAAGTGAAGTCTATAAGATATCATGAGTATCAGTGTTTACTGTTACTTGTAGATTGCCTATAGATAGATTTTTTACGCAATCTAAAACACATTTATCTTATAAAGACTAAACGGGACGAGCACGTCCCGTGCTCGTCTCGTGTCGTGCACGTCTAGTGCACGTGTCGTGGTCATCTCTTGTCGTGCACGTCTCGTGCTCGTGTCGTACTCTTCTCGTAATTGTCTAAAAGAAGTAAGTGAAGTCTATAAGATATCATGAGTATCAGTGTTTACTGTTACTTGTTGTAGATTGCCTATAGATAGATTTTTTACGCAATCTAAAACACATTTATCTTATAAAGACTAAACGGGACGAGCACGTCCCGTGCTCGTCTCGTGTCGTGCACGTCTAGTGCACGTGTCGTGGTCATCTCTTGTCGTGCACGTCTCGTGCTCGTGTCGTACTCTTCTCGTAATTGTCTAAAAGAAGTAATTGAAGTCTATAAGATATCATGAGTATCAGTGTTTACTGTTACTTGTTGTAGATTGCCTATAGATAGATTTTTTACGCAATCTAAAACAAATTTATCTTATAAAGACTAAACGGGACGAGCACGTCCCGTGCTCGTCTCGTGTCGTGCACGTCTAGTGCACGTGTCGTGGTCATCTCTTATCGTGCACGTCTCGTGCTCGTGTCGTACTCTTCTCGTAATTGTCTAAAAGAAGTAAGTGAAGTCTATAAGATATTATGAGTATCAATGTTTACTGTTACTTGTTGTAGATTGCCTATAGATAGATTTTTTACGCAATCTAAAACAAATTTATCTTATAAAGACTAAACGGGACGAGCACGTCCCGTGCTCGTCTCGTGTCGTGCACGTCTAGTGCACGTGTCGTGGTCATCTCTTGTCGTGCACGTCTTGTGCTCGTGTCGTACTCTTCTCGTAATTGTCTAAAAGAAGTGAAGTGAAGTGAAGTCTATAAGATATCATGAGTATCATGTTCAACATTCCAGCAATGTTTAAAATGTTTCCGTATTCAGTGGGTAGTTACCAGTTACTTAGATAGTTTATAAAATCGTTCAATTCGAAGCTCGGGGCATTGGCTCGGGAAGTAGTTGCTTCAATAAGTGTTTGTTTAGTCTTAGTAAGATCAATTTGTTGCAGATTGCGTAAAGAATCTCAGCACTTTTAATGTTTTAAATATTATCAGTTGGTCCTTCGATGTCTCTTGAACGTCCTTTGAGAGGAATTGAAGGACTATAGGTTCGTTGACAATACTTGATAGACCAAAGGTTCTTTGAGAGTAACTGATGGATCATAGGTTTTATGATTTGACGAATAATGCATTAATAACCTTTCTTTACACGTTTATTTGAATTACCAAATGTACATACATTTTAGACACAAAGTGACCATTATCAATGGTGTCTAATCCCTAAGATTAGACATATATTTAATTATTAATTATTTTATTACGATTGCATCATTCGTTCAATAATGCAATCATAACACAACACAATTCCGGACAATTACCTGATGCCCCACTTACGCAAGAATGACGAGCGGCTGTCCGGCCGATCCACGGCAACAACTTCTGCAACTCAGCAACGGACTTGTGGACTTTGTGACCATCGGCGTCCCAAATCACCGGGCCAACGCTACCAGTCAGCACCAACACCAAATATAAATACCCGCGAGGAGGCCAACTGACCAGAGTTATTTCGACTCTCAAACAATTAACTACCATGTCATGTATTTAAGTTATTATGTTACAATATATACCTATTTTAAATCCACTACTCTACCCTGAACTATTACAAATGGATTAACTAACACTTTTTGGTAACTCAATAAACGTGTGAAGAAAGGTTATTAGTGCTTTATTCGTCAAATTAATTTGATCTTCACGTAACTCAATCAATCAACATAGGTTTTATGTTTATTACTTAAATATTATCCATTGTTTCTTCGAGATTGATCGTTGGTCTTTTGAGAGTGGTCGTTGGTTCTTCGAGAGTGATCGTTGGTCCTTCGAGAGTGTCATTTGGTCCTTTGAGAGTGGTCGTTGGTCCTTCGAGTTTTTTTAAAGTACCATAGATTCTTTCAAAGTTGTCGAAGGACCTTAAGTCTTTCTAAGGTAGTCGAAGATTATTTATGTATTTTGTTTAAACAGCTAAACACACGAGTCCTTAAGTATACTTATAAGTACAGAGTGCTGATTACAATAAATGAAAAGATAAACAACTATAATTCAAAAATGTTTTTATATATTTTGAACTTTCGAACTGGAAACCAGTGTTTTATACGCGTGGCGCATGAAGTAAAATTTCGAGTTTAGAAAAGCCCAGAAAATTTGTCTCGGGTCGCTGCGCGACCCTCGACAAATTTTCACGGGGCTTTTCTAAACTCGAAATTTTACTTCTTGCTTAATCCGGGAGTGGAAAACACTCGTTAAACAATTTTTTGATTTTTTTTTTGATTCTTCGAGATTGATCGCTGGTTCTTTAGAGTGGTCGTTGGTTCTTCGAGAGTGATCGTTGGTCCTTCAAGAGTGGTCGTTGGTCCTCTGAGAGTGGTCGTTGGACCTTCGAATTTTTCTAAAGAACCATAGTTCCTTTCAAAGTTGTCGAAGGACCGTAAGTCTTTCTAAAGTAGTCAAAGATTATTTATGTATTTTGTTTAAACAGCTAAACACCGATTGGATAGTTTATATAAAAAACCATAGGTCCATTCAAAGTAGTTTTAATAAGTATTTAATTTAGTCTATGCAAAACAATTTTATTGTAGATTACGTAAACTGCGGTTCTACTTTTAATGTTTCAAAAATTATCAGTTGGTCCTTCGACGAATCGAAGGACTATAGGTTCTTTAAAAGTACTTGATGGATCATAGGTCATCTAAGAGGAATCGAAGGACCATTATTCACGCTATATGGCAAGGAATATTGTGGCGCGACTTTCAAAAAGTTTCACTATTGGGATATACAGAGAGTTTTATGTAACACCGAACATTTTCATAACGAGATTTTTTCTTTTAAGTATACGTAAGCATACGTTGTACATTTGCCGGTGCTCGGTTTATTAAAAGAATTTAATTTGAAGCTTTAAACGAGTGTTTTCCACTCCCAGGCTAAGCATGAAGTAAAATTTCGAGTTTAGAAAAGCCTGAAAATTTGGTTTGGCCGCTCCGCGCTTCGCGCTACGCGACCAAACCAAATTTTCAGGCTTTGCTAAACTCGAAATTTTACTTCATGCGCCACCGGTACCAAACACTGATGCAATATAAAGTTTAGCGGTGTGTTTTAAACAAGACAATTTTATTGTAGATTACGTAAACTTTTAATGTTTCAGAAACTTCTAATGTTTCAAAAATTATCAGTTGGTCCTTCGACGAATCGAAGGACTATAGGTTCTTTGAGAGTACTTGATAGATCATAGGTCATCTAAGAGGAATCGAAGGACCATTGAGAATACTTGATGGATCACAATTCCTTTGAGAGTACCTGATGGACTATACCTTTTACGTATATTACTTAAATATCATCCGTTGGTCCTTCGAGAGTGTTCGTTGGTCCTTCAAAAGTGGTCGTTGATCTTTCAAGAGTGGTCGTTGGTTCTTCGAGAGAGATCGTAGGTCCATCGAGAGTAGTTGTTGTTCCTTCAAGAGTGATCGTTGGTCTTTTGAGAGTAATCGTTGGTCCTTCGAAAGTGGTCGTTGGTTATTCGAGAGTGGTCGTTGGCCCGTCGAGGTTTTCCAAAGAACCATAGGTCCTTCCAAAGTTGTCGAAGGACTGTAAGTCTTTGTAAAGTACTCGAAGATTATTCTCTTTTTTTTGTTTAAATAGCTGAACACCGATTGGGCACAAGTAGAAGTAATCGACTTGATCAACGATGGCTCTGGTCTGGCTTTCGGGATCATCGGAGGCCGGAGCACTGGAGTCGTGGTGAAGACAATCGTACCTGGCGGCGTCGCAGACAGGGTGAGTCACCACAATAATCCTAAGCCGGCTCCACACATTGGCTCACATGGCCAGGCCAATGTTTGTCGCAGCATTTGCAGTTCTTTCACACATCACAAATAGGTATCCGTTGTGCCATTGGGTTGTCGGTTTTTTGTCCCGCGTCAACGTGTGGATGGAAGAATTGGCACTTGTGAAGGAGTTGTCGGATGTTGGCGCACTTGCCACTTGTCATTGGGTTGTCGGTTTTTTTCCCGCGTCAAAGGAACAAGTGACAAGTTGGTGGTTGTTAAGCACTAATTGACATAACAACCACCAACTTGTCACTTGCTCCTTTGATGCGGGACTAAAAACCGACAACCTAATGACAAGTGGCAAGTGCGCCAACGTCCGACAACTCCTTCACAAGTGCCAATTCCTCCATCCACACGTTGGCCAAGTGACACTTGCCATATCGTCTGGAAAATGTGTGGAGTCGGCTTTAACAACTCACAATCAACAAGAGAACTCACTTTGCAGCAATCAACACTTTCAACATAATCCGACGATCCGCACGAATAAATTCACTTTGTGTTGCGTTACCAACAGTTGTGAAGACAGATTGCAGAAGTATTAACTTGATTTTGTGCGTTTTTTCAGGATGGTAGACTCCAGAGTGGTGATCACATCTTACAGATAGGCGAGGTCAACCTACGCGGCCTCGGTTCCGAACAGGTGGCCTCGGTCTTGAGGCAATGCGGCGTCCACGTGCGGATGGTCGTCGCCAGACCTGTTGAATCTACCTCTGCGGATTACCAGGTATCTAACACTAGGTTAGGCTAGGTTTCGATGGCAGCAGTTAGTCCGCTCACTTAGGCCCAAAGGGCCCCTTGTGATACCATAAAGGTAAAAAGGAGTCAGATCTCCCCTCCCTCCCCACCTATACAAACCAATCCGAGCACCTAATGAACCCGATCAGATTTCTCACATCTAGAGGTGTGAGGTCCGCTATTCTATTCGCGTAGTGCATACTTTATGGCTAAGATCAATGTGTAGATGTGTGATCAAAGTAGTAGATGTTGCAAGATTGCGCCCCTGGTCTTAACTAACCTAACCTATCCTGCAACATCCAACCCAGAAGCGATCTAAAGTAATCTGGTTCTGGTTCTTTGGGGAGTGCGCATTTCTGCACTGCAAGTAGGCCTCATTAGGCCCATTGTGCTTCCTGCCGTCGACCACCCAGCCTCAGCTCAGCCAGTCCACCTGGTTTAGGTATCTAAAGTAATCAATGGCATATAGTTCCAAATCCAGATACTTTTACCAGTTCGCCACTGAATCTTCAAACGACTACTAGTGTATGTCTATTTTTTCTTTATTGCTGCTGAAGTCTTTAGGAAGTCATGCGCCGATAGTACCGACGAAGATCCTTGGCGATCCGGTCGAGCTGGACAAGCACCTCAACGACAATGGATACGGCGATGTCTATGCGCAGAATCCGTCCAACTCCTCCTACGCGGCCCCCTACATCTACACGGGACAACATACTGACGTCCAGTTGCACGTGAGTATCAAATCAAAGCGACTTTAAAAGAGGAGATCAAGAGACCAACATATTAAGGCCCAGTTGCACCAAAAATGGTTCATCCCTGACCTTGACTCCAAGACGACAGCTTCAATTGTTCTAACGTCACTTTGAACTCGAGATTAGAGATGAACCAATTCAACGTGTTTGGTACAACTGGCCCTAAGAGGCCTAAGGGCCAGGGACCAAGAGATGCAGATATTAAATAACGGAATAAGAGACTTATGAACTAAGAGAACTTAGGGCCATTTGCACCAAACACGTTGAACTGGTTCAACTCTGAACTTTAGTTCAAAATGGGATTAGAACAACAGGAACTATAATCTTATGAACTCGAGTTCAGCTTGAAGTCGAGTTCAACATTGTTGATGCAATTGGTCATCTCTGAGCTTGACTTTAAGACGACTGTTCCTATTGTTCTAACGTCACTTTAAACTCCAGTTCAGAGATGAACTAGTTCAACGTGTTTGGTGCAACTGGCCCTAAGAAACTTAAGGACTAAGGTCGGGGACACTTGCAGCGAAACCGCGCCGTGGTGCAAACGCAGTATGTTGGATCAAAGGAGCTGCGAGTTGCTGCATGATCGCAAGTATGTTTTCTCGCATAAAAATGTGAGTGAACTGGTTCAACTCTGAACTTTAGTTCTAAGTGACATTAGAACAACAGGAACTGTCATTTTGAACTAGAGCTCAACATTGTTGGTGCTACTGCAACTGGGCCTAAGAGACCAAGAGTCTAAAAAACTAAACACACTAATAGTTTACACTGAAACAATAAGACTAGGACCAAGAGACAAGCGACTAATTAGCTTAGTATTTTAGTTTCGTTTGAAACAAAAGCCATCAATTAATCTGTTTTCTAGTCTATTTCCGGATTGGTCGATGTCGTCCGGAATCCCTTGCCCATCGGCTCTCTTCCCTTCGTACCCACTGCTCAAGCACCAGCCCCACCAACTATGCTACCCTTAGACATGGCTTTGAGGGAGCCTTCGCTTCCAGAGACGGAGACCTTTGGCATCGACCTCCTGAAGGACGAGCTGGGCCTGGGAATCACCGTCGCTGGCTACGTCTGCGAAAAGGAGGAGATCTCCGGGATATTCGTTAAGAGCATCAGTAAGGGCAGCGCAGCGGACTTGAGCGGAAAGATCAAAATCAACGACAGGATAATAATGGCAAGTTAGGAAGCAATTATAACTCTAGATGATCCTCCGAAAGATCCTGTCACTAACTATTCTTTAACAAGTTGACTAGTATCTGGTATCTGGTATAGAGGAGAGTGCGCATTGCTGCTCCGCACTAAGGCCTTCGTAGGCCCCTAGTGCTATCTCTCACCACGGGTAATCCATCTTTTAATTCCGAGGAAGGGAGTGCGCATTGCTGCACTGTACTTAGGCCTTATAAGCCCCCAATTGCTACTTCTCACTACGGGTAACCCATCTTTAGTCCGAGGAAGGTAGTGCGCATTGCCGCACCGTACTAAGGCCTTCTGAGGCCTCTAGTGCTACCTCTCACTACGGGTAATCCATCCTTAGTTCCGAGGAAGGGAGTGCGCATTGCTGCACTGTACTTAGGCCTTATAAGCCCCCAATTGCTACCTCTCACTACGGGTAAACCATTCTTAGTTCCGAGGAAGGGAGTGCCCAATGCTGCAGAGTACTTAGGCCTTACGAGGCCCCTTGTGCTACCTCCTATTACGAGTCACCCATCCTCAGTTTAACCATCCCACCTTATCTAGATAGTCTAGTATTACTGAGGTGGCAAAACTCCTGGAAATGTTTAGGTTAATGGTGAGTCAGTGGTAGGATTCACGAACCACCAGGCGGTCGAGGTGCTGAGAAAAGCCGGTGCCAAGATCTCAATCGAGTTCGAGCGGTATTTAAGAGGGCCCAAGTACGAGCAGCTGCAGCAGGCGATCTTGGCGAACGAGCTAAGACCTACATCGCCTTCTTCCCCCACCGCGTCTTCTCTACCAAAAATACCTCTTAGCTTAGTGGTAAGTTAATAATACTGACTTCTCATTATTAGTCTCTTAATCTTCAAGACTCACTGTAAAAAATACCTCTTAGCTTAGTGGTAAGTTGATAATACTGACTTCTCACTATCAGTCTCTCAATCTTAAAGACTCACTGTACTGAGCTAAGACCTACGTCACCTTCTTCGCCCATTACGTCTTTTCTACCAAATATACCTCTTAGCTTAGTGGTAAGTTAATAATACTGACTTCTCACTATCAGTCTTTTAACCTTCAAGCCTCACTGTACTGAGAATGAGACGCGAAAATCTAAAGGAACTCCAAAATTATAACTCAAACATCCAGACTCACTGTACTCTACTGAAAATGAGATACTAAAATCTAAAGGAATTTTAGAATTACAACTCAGGCCCAGTCGCACCAAAAACGTTGAACCTAAATTCAAGCTTAACCTAAGTTCAAGATGACAGTTCTTATTGTTCTAATATCACTTTGAACTGAAGTTCAGAGTTGAACCAGTTCATCTTGTTCGGTGCAACTAGCCCTCAAACTTCCAAGTGCAAAGTTTAATTGTGGATTATGTTTGTGCTAGCACATGAGTTCTTTGGGGATAGAACCGGAGGGCGAGTCGAGGACCAGCTTCGACTTCGACTCGGCCGTCCTGCTGGAACTGGACACGCCCACCAACGACGCCAAAGAGATCGTCATCGACACCGCCGAGGGTAGACGGTCGGTCCAGTTCAGCATCTGCAGCCACGAGTCCATCCACGAAAAGTGGAGGGATAAACTACGCGACGACGTCGAAATAGTCGTAAGTCGAAACAATAATAACTTAACAAAGACTTAGTCAAAGGATCATGACCGTTAACAAAGAGATAATCTCAGAATAATTACTGTTGGGATAGGGATAGTCTCAGAGTTGTGGTAGATTAAGTAAAGTTGTAAGTCAAATATGATGGTTTAGTCATACAGAGAACTTTTTTTAAGTATGCATATCCTGATGAATAACTTAACAAAGACATACTCAAAGAATCAAGACTATTAACAAAGAGATTATTTCATAATCATAACTTAGATTAAGTAAAGTTGTAAGTCAAAGTAAGTCAAAGCAACCAAACTAAATTTTTAGGCTTCAAACGAGTGTTTTCCACTCCCAGACTAAGCATGAAGTAAAATTTCGAGTTTAGAAAAGCCCCGTGAAAATTTGTCGAGGGTCGCGTAGCGACCCGAGACAAATTTTCTGGGCTTTTCTAAACTCGAAATTTTACTTCATGCGCCACGCGTATAAAACACTGATTTCAAGTGAGATTCAAATATACATAGAGTTCACAATATTTTAGTGTTTTATACGCGTGGCGCATGAAGTAAACTTTCGAGTTTAGAAAAGCCCAGAAAATTTGTCTCGGGTCGCTGCGCGACCCTCGACAAATTTTCACGGGGCTTTTCTAAACTTGAAATTTTACTTCATGCTTAATCTGGAAGTGGACAACACTCGTTAGAAGCTTTAATTTAAATTAAAAATAACGAATTCATGGAATACACTGATTACACTGTAATCATCGGGATGTGTATACTTAAAACAAAAATACCTTGTAGAATTAGGGATTACTCTTGAGAAAGATGCAGTCTCATAATTATAACTGTTAAAAGTTTGTGATTTTTATAGATTGCGGAGATGATCAAGGAAGCTTCTAGCGGATTGGGAATAAGCCTTGAAGGAACCGTTGATGTTGAAGATGGTAAAGAAGTCAGGCCTCATCATTACATAAGAAACATCCTGCCAAATGGGCCTGTAGGAAAAAACGCGATCCTACAATCCGGAGACGAGCTTTTAGAAGTAATTTTATGCGATTTTAACTGAATCAATCGATTAAAACTCGTTTTGTTGCTGTTTAGGTCAATGGAATTCAATTGTTAGGCTTGAACCATCTGGAGGTTGTCTCCATTCTGAAGCAGCTCCCAAGTTTGGTGATTTTAGTGTGCGCCAGGTATTCCGTTCCTACTAGAATTATCGACACGGCCCAACATCGAGACGCCTTCCAAGCCAGAGTAAGTCGCAAAGAGTCATCTCGTCACTTTCTAAAACGCGCCGGCCGCACGCGATCAATGACATAATTTGTAATAAATGAGCCTTATCAACCGCACGAAATGCGATTACAAACCGCAAAATGGAAACGAGTCTGTTTTTAATTAACTGCACGACAGTAAATTTACTTTATTCATCATGTAACCAGCTTGATTATGTGTGTTGAGTGTTTTCGTTTATTATTTGTAAGAACACAAACTCTAGATACTTCAATAGTCCTAAGACTGCGTACTAACGTTTATTAATCACTTGTTTTAGATTTAACTTTAATATAATTTGAACTTTAAAACTGGATTTACCAATTTGTTTATTAGTCACTTATACCCCTTATAAGTGACTAATAAACAAATTAACAATACAACTCTTTAAACTTTTCACTGTGGAGGCTTCTACTTCGTTATACATCATTATTTATACAAATAAGACAATTAACTTTGTTTGTATAACTGAGGATTTTATTGTGACTATAGTTTCGACAACTTTAACTTGTCATTATCAAACGTAAAGTAATTTAAAACAAACAATTCGTCAGGTATTGTTTGTTTTAAATTACTTTATGTTTGATAATGACAAGTTAAAGTTGTCGAAACTAGTCACAATAAAATCCTCAGTTATACAAACTTTAAACTTTATTTGTATAACACTTAATAAGTCTTATACAAACAAAGTTTAAAGTGTTTTATTGTTAAATTAACATGTTAACGAAGTAGAAGCCTCCACAATACAGAATAAACAGATTGGTAAATCCAGTTTTAAAGTTCAAGTTATATTAAGCCATTAACGGCCAAGAAATTATAAAGTTAACTTTAAAATGCTATGAATGTGGTATTACATGCTGTGAATTTTTCTTTAAAGTATGCATAATGTATACGCAGTTCAGGCATTAGTCGGTGTTATATAAAATTGCAATATGAAGTTTAGAACGAGTGTTTCCACTCCCAGACTAAGCATGAAGTAAAATTTCGAGTTTAGAAAAGCCTGAAAATTTGGTTTGGTCGCGTAGCGCGAAGCGCGGAGCAACCAAACCAAATTTTCAGGCTTTTCTAAACTCGAAATTTTACTTCATGCGCCACGCGTACAAAACACTGAAATATTGTAAAGCCAGAAATACACTAATAACTATTTTTTTTTGAAATGCGTAATAATCGAAATATTTAAATAACAAAATATTTACATTTTTCTTCATACTTTTTCTAGTCAGGCCAAATAATATAATATATGAAATTAACTTATTTAGTAATTTAATCAACAAAACAATAATGTTGCGTGTATGCATCAGTGGCGCTTAATGAGTTAAAACTAGCAAAATTGATTTACATAAAATATATTGGGTGCAGTACACATCAATGAAAGCTTGGTATCTCTTTGCTAATTAAAAAATAAAACTGTTTCCCTTGCATGTACACCAATGTTTTCAAACTGTTACTTACACTCCTTTCTATCTGTATTTAATTAATTTTTAAATTAATTTATCTGTATTCAATCTATTTTTATCTATTGAGACCATGGAATAAATTTGAGGTTATGGTAAACTATGTGTTAACAGTCAGTAGTGCCAATCTAATTTACAATTCAAAGCCTACTCTAAATAATATTTTAAATGATCGCACAGTAGGTTATGACTTTATAAACGTTAGATTCAATCATTTTGAAGTAAGAATCGACATTCATGTTTGATTCTACAGCCACCCACGACTTAAATAACTGTCCAAGAGCAACAAACATGAATGTCGATTCTTACTTCAAAATGATTGTATCTAACGTTTGTAAAGTCATAACCTACCGTGCGATCATTTAAAATATGATTTAGAGTAGGCTTTGAATTTTAAATTAGATTGGCACTACTGACTGTTAACACATAGTTTACCATAACCTCAAATTTATTCGATCATTCATTTCGCTGTCTGGGCAACCGCACTAAAAATATGCCGTTTACTCTAAATCATAATTATAAACCATAAGTACGAATCGACATTTATGTTTGATTCTACAGCCGCCCAAGACTTCAATAATTGCTGACACCCGCCCACTGAACAAACACATTTAAGTACTGTTTCATCAACATTAAAATAACGTTTCATGTTCCTGCAATGTTGATACAACGTTATTTGTTTGTTTTTTTGCTTAGTGGGCGAAAGATATTTTACTTATTGTTCTTTTTTTAGAATATCTTGGCTGAGAGTATAAGTGCGTTGATCCAAACATCCGAGAGGCTGGTCAAGGCGAAGTCGGATAGCTCGATCTCCTCGAGTGTGGCGAGCGAGACGTGCTGCTCGATGGGCAGCCGGTCCAAGAGTTTGGAGATCGTCGCCGGGCTGCCGATGTGGAGCGACGAGAGGACTGTCGTCGTGCTCACCAAGGGCGACTACGGTCTGGGTTTCTCCATACTTGATTATCAGGTTGGTAAAAGACTCAGAGATTGAATAACAGGAAACTGAAGGACTGAGACTGTAAAACTGGTAGAGTGAGACTCTGCATCTAGAACTTTGACTTTGAAACTAAGAGACTAAGAATGCAAAATTGGTAGAATGAGACTCTGCATCTAGAACTTTGACTTTGAAACTGGATGACTGAGACCAAGCGCCTGAAAGAGTGAATAATTTGAGGGATTGAAAGAAGTGAAAGTGGTGAAACTTGCAGACTAAGACTCTTGAATTGAATGATTGGTAGACTTAGCACATGGGTAGACTTGATAGACTAATATACTGGAATATTTGGAAGACTTGGTCAACTGATAGACCGACCAAGTCTATCAGTTTACCAAGTCTACCAAATGTTCCAGCATACCAGACTAGGTAGTCTTCTAATCTTAATATGACTGCTAAGATAGAGACAGTCTCAGAATCATGGCTCTTGAGATAGGTATAGTCTCAGAATAGTTGTAAGTTGCAGCTTATGACTTTTATGATGATCAGATTAGAATCATAACTGTTTGGATAGGCATAGTCTCAGAATAGTTGTAAGTTGCAGATTATGACTGTTAAGATAAAGATAGTCTCAGAATCATGACTGTTTGGATAGGCATAGTCTCAGAATAGTTGTAAGTTGCAGATTATGACTGCTAAGATAGAGATAGTCTTAGAATCATAACTGTTGGAATAGGTATAGTTTCAGAATAGGTATAGGCATAGTCTTAAAATAGTTGTAAAAATATACCGATTATAACTAAAATAGAGATTATTTCAGAATCATAATTGTTGGGATAGGTATAGCCTTAGAATAGTTGTAAGTTGTTGCAAATCTTGATTGCTAAGATAGAGGTAGTCTTAGAACCATGACTATGTAAATATGTGTCTTAGAATAGTTGTAAGCTGCAGGTCATGACTGTAAAGATAGAGTTAGATTCAGAATCATAATTGTTGGGATGGGTTTGGTTTACGAACAGTTGTAAGTTGCAGATTATGGTTGTTAAGATAGAGATAGTCTCAGAATCATGATTGTTGGCATAGGTATAGTCTCAGAATAGTTGTAAGTTACACATTATGACTGTTAGGATAGATATAGTCTCAGAATCATAACTGTTGAGATATGTATAGTCTTAGAATAGTTGTATGTTGCAGATTATGACCGTTAAGATAAATACGGTCTCAGAATCATAACTTTTGGGATATATATAGTCTCAGAATAGTTGTAAGTTGCAGATTATAACTGTTAGGATGGATATAGTCTCAGAATCATAACTGTTGAGATATGTATAGTCTTAGAATAGTTGTAAGTTGCAGATTATGACTGTTAAGATAAATACAGTCTTAGAATCATAACTGTTAGGATATGTATAGTCTCAGAATAGTTGTAAGTTGCAAATTATGATTGTTAGATAAAGATAGTTTCAGAATCATGACTGTTGGGAAAGGTATAGTCTCAGAATAGTTGTAAGTTGCAGATTATAACTATTTAGATAGAGATAGTTTCAGAATAATGACAGTTGGGATAAGTATAGTCTCAGAATAGTTTTAAGTTGCAGATTATAACATTATTAGTAGACTTGGTAGATTGGTGGACTTAGTAGACTAGGAGATTGGTAGACTTGGTATACTGAAGGAGTTGGTGTACTGGTGTATTAGAAGACTTGAGGGAGTATTTAGCGAGAGGGCAGCGTCGATCGGACGTACTTAGGCCACAGTCGGGCCCATTGTAGCCTAGAACAATCGCCCAGTTTACTAAGTAATGGTGGACTTAGTAAGCTGGGCGATTGTCTAATCTAGTCTACCAGCCTAACAAGTCTATCAAGTATACCAGTCTACCAAGTCTTCCAGTATACCAGCCTACTGTCTTCCAGTGTACCAATCTACTGAAAAACTTGTTAGACTGGTATATTGGAAGACTTGATAGACTGTAGACTTGGTAGGTTGGTAGGTTGGTAGACTTGGTAGATTGGTGGATTAGTAGACTGTCTTCTAATCTTATGCAACTGGTAGACTGGTACACTGGAAGACTTGGTAGTCTGGTATACTGGAAGACTTGAGACTAGTAGACTTCACAGACTGATAAACTAGAATAGTAGACTTGGTAGATTGGTGGACCTAGTATACTGGAAGATTAGTAGACTTGGTATTCTTCTAATCTCATGCAACTGGTAGACTAGTGTACTGAAAGAGTTGGTATACTGATATACTAGAAGACTTTAAGGATTGTTTGGCGGGAGGGCAGCGTCGGCCGTACGCTCTCAGACCACAGTCGGGCCCATTGTAGTTCAGACTTGGTAGACTGATAGACTGCTAGACTAGTAGACTCGGTAGATTTGTGTACTTAGTAGACTGAGATTAGTAGACTTAATAGACTGTTTTCTAATCTCAGACAAATGGTAGTTACTAGCCATCTTCCAAGTCTACCAGTCTAGTAAGTCTTCCAGTATACCAGTCTACCAAGTTTTCCAGTACATTGGTACACTGGAAGACTTGGTAGGTTGGTATACTAGAAAACTTGGTATACTGGAAAACTTGGTAGACTGGTAGACTTGATAGACTTGGTAGGCTGGTAGACTTGATAGACTGGTGGACTTGGTAGACTGGGAGATTGGTAGTCTTGGTAGTCTTCTAATCTCACGCAACTGGTAGACTCGTATACTGAAAGAGTTGGTATATTGGTATACTAGAAGACTTTAAGGATTGTTTGGCGGGAGGGCAGCATTACAGTCGGGCCCATTGTAGCCTAGACTAGATGACTTGGTAGACTGATAGGCTGGTAGACATGATAGTTTAGTGGGCTTGGTAGACTTGGTAGACTGTCTTCCAATCTCACGCAACTGTTTCAATCAACTTTTCTTTTTTTAGGATCCGTTAAATCCCCAAGAAACTGTGATAGTGATCCGTTCACTGGTACCCGGTGGAGTGGCGCAGCAGGACGGGAGGCTGATACCTGGCGACCGCCTCCTAGCCGTCAACGACATAAACGTCGAGCACGCCTCCTTGGATCGAGCCGTGCAAATCCTCAAAGGCGCGCCGAAGGGATCAGTTAAGATCACCGTAGCCAAACCTCTCTCGTCCAACGACACGATCTCACAACACAGTCAAGTAAGTCACAAAACGAGCGAGAAATAACCAAAAAAACAAAAAATAACACAAGGGTTGTTTTTTCGGGCGCATGACTTTCTTTAAATGTTATTCTTAAACCAGAGATGCAAAACATCTCGGTTCTGTTGATGATTACATCCAGGGCAGTCATTTGACGTAATCGCACGTGAAATCCACAAAGAAACGTAAATTACACGTAGATGGCATGGATTCGACATTAAAAGACGTTAATTCGACGTTAAATACACCTATCTTTTCTATTGATATATATCAAAGAAACGTCTAGATGACATCAATTCAACATTAAATTGACGTAGTTTTGACGTTAAATATACGTATCTTAGCTCGAATTACTGGCTGGGACCTTAAACCTCACCCTAATTCCATTCAGACTAGGAGGGTTTTTCCTTATTCCATATCTCGAATTGAGAATTTGAGTAACTGACTGTGTGTAGAGTTTGTGTTCAGTTTTAATCTTGTTTATCGCACATTAATTGGTGTCACAATTTAATAAAAATCGATGTGTAGTGTTTGTGTTAAAATAATGGTGGTGAAAACAGTGAAGAGTAACTCGGTGCAATTTTTTTAGTGGTTGCAAAGTTTGTTAAACCGTTGGATCCGAGACATGGAGCATGTTTAGTTAATTGTCATGTAAGTAACAAATATATAAAGTATGTTAATTAGATATGGTAACGTAATTAAACTTAGTAGAGTCTTAAACAATTAACTCACGAGCAATTATTGAGTTAGCTCTAAAAGTTGATTTTAGGTAATCTTTTTTTATTGTTTCTATAAATTATATGCTGGGAATTTTTCGCTTAAACGTATACGCTGTCAATTTTCAGGCATTCGTCGTTTTTTTTTTCAATTTAAAGTTTGGAACAAGTGTTGTCCACTCCCAGGCTAAGCATGAAGTAAAATTTCGAGTTTAGAAAAGCCTGAAAATTTGGTTTGGACGCGTAGCGCGAAGCGCGGAGCGGCCAAACCAAATTTTCAGGCTTTTCTAAACTCGAAATTTTACTTCATGCGCCACGCGTATAAAACACTGACATATTGTGAAGTTAGAAACACACTTAAAGAACCTTTTTTTTAAATTTGTGATCATAAAAATTTATAATTCAAATGATCGTACGGTACAGTGATTCAAATTTACTTATTTAGTAATTTAATTAACAAATAGTTGCGTTATTGCCATCACCATCATACAAGTGCATTATTCATTCAACTACTTTCTTATCTTGCAGATTCCCGCATGCAGAAAAAAGAAAATCAATGTTGTTCCTACCCAACGTCAGCGAAGACTTCGCTTTAACCTCACATACGTGTTATCTTCTGTTAAATCTTGATGTACCATAAAAACAAAAACTGTAATAAACAATAAAACACTAAACCGTCGCTCTTTTTCGAACCCCAGCTCAATCGCAGGAAGAATTTTGGAATAATTTGCGTGTCTTCCTTTTTTTTTAAGGACACAGAAGACGACCAGACCTGCATAGACGACTTCCAGGAGTGCATCGAGGAGTACCAGGAGTGCCTGGAGGTCGTCCAGATCTGCATCGAGGAGGACAGGTCGTTCAACCACTCCCCGTGCATTTCCCAAGTGGAAGACCTCGGCGTCAATAATAACAACAACAAAGAGCAAAAAAACCAGCAGAAAACGGAAGATTTTGGCAGGGAAGGGTCGAAAAATGAGGCTGTAACCAGAAAAAACGGCGCCGAGAAGTACAAAATAACAGTTGAAGGTAAGCAACAGACAATTGCTAAGTAATTTTGACTTTCTACATTTACATTTACCTAACCTAACCTAACCTAACCTAACCCTCTTTGACCTACCAAACAGCACTAACCTCAGGGGGTGTCGACACATAGAAATACTAGAAAATCTTAGACAATCGATTCTTTCCTCTTCTTCATTTTCCGCTTTTTGTTCGTTTTTGTTTAGAAGATGTGAGCAGTGAGCCCGAGTTGAGTTTCAAGAGCCTGTGCGAGACGAACAGCGCAAGAACGGATCATAGGATCTTCGGCCTCTTGACGAAGAACGATTCGCTGCAGAGGGCCGAGGATTCGGAGAAGGACGGCTACGAGACCTGCCAGGACGAGTCGTTCTCCGAAGACCCCAAAATCGACGAGAAAACACCGACCAATTCGGTTTATAACTTACAAACCAGCTGCAGGAGCGAAATGTACGTAGAGTTGGAGGGCCAGAGTCAAAAAGAAGCGATTTCCATCGATGCAAGAAGTCACACCAAGAAGGAATTGGATAATCATACGAAGAGAGACCTAAGTATTGATAGTAAGGACTTGGGTTTAGAGAGTCATAGCAATAAGGTCTTTGGTAGCCAAGGAAGCAAGGAAGACATGGATGGAGACTTCGATAGTCATAGCAAGAAGGATCAGGTTATTTTTAGCAAGAATTTGGACAGTCTTTACAAAAAGGACGTTTCTAGCAAGGATTTGGATAGTCATCCCAATAAATACTTAAGTGGCCACGGCAAGAACTTGTCTAGTCTTAACGAAACATACCTTGATAGTAATAGCAAGAAAGACTTGATTAGTTATAGCAAAAATGATTTAGATGTTAATAGCAGGAATGACTTGTACAAATATAGCAACAATGACCTAAGTGCTCATAGAAAAAGAGACTTGGGTAGTCCTAGCAACAAAGACCTAAGTGGTCATAGCAAGCAAGACTTGGATAGTCATAGCAACAAAAATCTAAGTGGTCAAAGCAAGAGAGACTTCGATAGTCAAAGCAATAAAGACCTAAGTGGTCATAACAAGAGAGATTTTGATAGTCAAAGCAACAAAGACCTAAGTGGTCAAAGCAAGAGAGACTTGGGTAGTCAAAGCAACAAAGACCCAAGTGGTCAAAGCAAGGAAGACTTGGATAATCAAAGCAACAAAGACCTAAGCGGTTATAGCAAGAAAGACTTAGATAGTGAAAGCAACAAAAACCTAAGTGGTCATAACAAGAGAGACTTGGATAGTCAAAGCCACAAAGACCTAAGTGCTCAAAGCAAAAGCCAAAAGGAACTTTACACGCACAAAACTTTAGAGCATTACGATAACATGACCGCCAACAAAAAGCCGCTACACTCAAATTCAGAAACCGGAAGCCAAGTCTACGCTAATTTAACCGCTAACAAATACAAACTTCTATCAAAACCGGAAAACGAAAAACAGCTCTACGTTAATCTCGACCCGTACAAAAGAAAAGAGGAAATCCTTTCGGAAGAGGAGATTTACGTCGACGACGATCCGTCGAGCGACACGGCAATAATACCAGAGGCGATCGAGCTGAACAAGCAGATCCTGGAGAAGGAGATGGCCGAGATCAACCACGAGCTCAGGAAGATCAGCAAGAAAAAGGAGATCCTGCAAAAGAAGGTCAAGAGGAAAACGGAAAGCTCCGATGAAGTTTTCGAAAGCTCTGCGATTGCCGAAGAAACGAAACGGAAACAGTCTTTGGAAACCTCAAAAGTTTTAGATCAGTCGGAAGCTGTTTTTGAGAAAAGATTATCAGTGTTTGATGAATCGGGAACCCTGGATCCATCGGGGATTTATCTTGAGAGATCAAAGGTTTCGGATAAAGCGGAAGTTCTAGGTCAATCACGATTTTTTTCTGAAGGATCAACGGTTTTGAATAAACCAGCAGTTCTGGGTCAACAAGGAATTCCTATTGAAAGATCACCCGTTTTAAACCAACCAGCAGTTCTAGGTCAATCTGTTGAAAAATCATTGGTCATTGATAACTCAGGAGTTCTGGCTACGTCAGGAGTTTATCTCGAAGGACCAAGGGGTTTGGATAAGGCTAGAATTCTGGATCCGACGGTAATATCTGCAGTTTTCGATAAATCAAGATCGAGTTTGAAGATTCTTGATAAGCCAGGATCTTTTGAAAGCTCCGAGATTTTGGATACTCCTGCTGAAACTTCAAAGAGCGTTGATAAATCAGGAATCTTTGGTGAACGACCCAACGCTTTTGTTCCACCACCTTATGACGATCCAGCAAAGAGTTCTAATATTTCCACAAAACCTTTTGAAAGCTTTACAATTATGAACTCCTCAAGGTCACCTTTTGAGACTGTGCGTCCACCAGGAGCACCTATTAAGATCTTAGAAGGCGCTGGTCAGTCTTTTGATGCTATGCGTCCCCCAGAAGCACCTATTAAGACCTCAGAAGGCGCTGGTAGGTCTTTTGAGACTGTGCGCCTACCAGGAGCACCTATCAAGATCTTAGAAGACGCTGGTCAGTCTTTTGAGATTGTGCGTCCACCAGGAGCACCTATCAAGATCTCAGAAGGCGCTGGTCAGTCTTTAGAGGCCACCAACTCTTCTGTTGAAACCTGTAGAGTTTCCAACTTCTCAAGGTCTGTTTCAGAGCGTACGCGTCCACCAGCAGCACCGTTAAAGACCTCAGAAGATTTAGAGGTCTCAAGATACTCTCATCAAGCGAGGAAATCATTGGACGCGAATGCTTGGGAAATATCCGTCGATACTTATCAACCGAGAAGTGTTTGTAAGCCAAAACCTCCAGGATCATCCCCGCAAGTGCAGACCTCTAGATATTTCGACCCGCCTTTCGAAACATCGAAAATCTTAGTAGAGCGCGTGATGGTCCACAAGCCCAACCTCAAACAACCCTTAGCGGAAGCAGAAGCGGAAATCCTCCCGCTAACAGAAAAGAACCTTAAATCTTTAAACTCGGAGGAAAAGCTTCAAGTTCGAGCAATCGACGAGAAATCGGAAGATGAGCGCACGCTGAAGATGAGCAGCTCGATTCAAGATTTGAGCAACTCAGAGCCCTGCCTGATGAACTACGAGCTCAACCACAAGAGGCTGTGCTTGGACTCTAATCACATCTACAACCACAATCACATCTACTTGGATTCGAACCCCGACGATTTGCTGAACTCCTACGAGAACTCTATGCGCGAGGACGAGTTCTTCTTGGTGCAGTTCCCGGACGAGCTGGCGGAGAAGAGCCACAGCGAGCCCAACGTCCTGGAGCGGCTCAACAAACCCACCACCTACAGATACAGAATCGCAGAGTATTACAACGACATCGAGGATTGTCTGCAGAGTTTCAGGGAGGCGCAGACTCTGAAGGTTTTTTCGAGGGAGATGAGCGATGATGAGATCTTCAACGAGATTCCCTTGCCGGTCAAAAGCCGGTCGGCGCCGGATGTTTTGGATAATTCCTTTGTTACGCTGACTTATGATCCGGGACCTGGTAACAGTATCAGGAGGAAGTCTTTCGTTCCGGGATACAACATACAGAAGTAAGTTTTTCTTGTTACAAAACATTAGGTTCTACTTCGTCCTCTTTCGCAAATGAATGGCTTCGGCTATCAAAACTGTTGATGTGATTGATTTTGAGGTTATAAGGTTGAATGTAACAGTACAGGCACAGAGGGTTGGGTTAGGAATCACGAGCGTAGCTGATTTTGAGGTTATAAGGTTAAATGAAACAGCACAGGCACAGAGCTTTTAGTTTGGAATGATAAGCGTAGCTGATTTTAAGGTTATAAGGTTGAATTTGAGGTAGAGGTAATAAGAGCTGGGTTGGGAATGAGAAGCTCAGCTGAGGCACAGAGGGTTGGGTTAGGAATCACGAGCGTAGCTGATTTTGGGGTTATAAGGTTGAATGTAACAGTACGGGCACAGAGGGTTTCGTTAGGAATGACAAGCGTAGCTGATTTTGAGGTTATAAGGTTGAATTTGACGTACAGGCAATGAGAGCTGGGTTAGGAATGAGAAGCGCAGGTGAGGCACAGAGGGTTGGGTTAGAAATCACGAGCGTAGCTGATTTTGAAGTTATAAGGTTTAATGTAACAGCACAGGTACAGAGGGTTGGGTTAGGAATGACAAGCGCAGCTGATTTTGAGGTTATATGGTTGAATTTGACGTACAGGCGGGTTAGGAATGAGAAGCGCAGCTGATTTTTAAGTTATAAAGTTAAATTTGACAGTACATGCCTAATTCCCATATACTGTCAAATTCTACCATATAACCTTAAAATTAGCTGCGCTTGTCATTCCTTTTTAAAAAGTCACAGCTTGTTTGATGCGTTGTTTTTTAATTCTTTCGTTTGCAATGTACAGTAGATATAGAATCAAATGATCGTAATCGAATTGAACGGTAATTAAATTGTAGCGTACGCCGCGAATTAATTCCGAGGGCGGTTTTTTGAAAGACACACGGAAGCCATAGACAAGGACGACCGGCCCCCAGTTTAATCCGGTTAAGGGGCAGCGCACGGGCGGGCCTATAATAAGATAAACGTATCCAGTGTGCAATCAATGCGCGCTGGAAAACGATTTCAGTCGTGAAAACCACGCGTGCTTGCATGAATGTGCGTGGCTCGTTTAAAAAAAAAAAACAGAATCGTGCAAAGAAAGAAATGTGTTTTTTGGGATTATCAAAGTGAGGTCCTTGTACTGTTAGTAAAGCCGAATCGCTGGTTCGCCGATTGGACGATTGTAAAATTTCAAATCTAAATCGATTCGAGAGTTTTCCGGATTAATTGTGTCGTTCAAGCTTAACTCTTTTACAACAAGAGTGGAGGAATCAGTTTGGTTGTGTTGATTGGGTCTAAATTCAACAGTTTAGCAACAATCGGTATGTCCTAGGATGTCTACATTCCAGCAACAAATTATTACGTCCTAGAATGCCTGTATTTCAGCGACAAATGGTAATATCCTGGGATGTCTGTATTTCTACAGAGGCACTTCTTGAGGACATTCTGATATTGTCCTAAAATGTCTATATTTCAGTGGCAAATCCTAGGATGTATGTGTTTCCATAAGAGGAACTTTTATATATGCTTCTTGTGCAAATACCGACATTGTCCTAGGATGTCTGCATTTTAGTATAACATCGTATATCCTAGGATTTCCAACAGGGACTCTTTTATATGCTTCTTGTGGAAATGCAGACCTTGTCCTGTGTTTCCATAAGAGGTACTCTTTTAGTTTGTATTTCAATATCAAATCGTATAACCTAGGATATCCGTGTTTCCGCAAGAGGTACTCATTTAGTCTGCATTTCAGTGTCAAATCGTATATCCTAGGATATCTGTGTTTCCACAAGAGATACTCTTTTAGTCTGCACTTCAGAGTCGAATCGAATATCCTAGGATATCTGTGTTTCCACAAGAGGTACTTTTTTGATGTTTCTTGTGGAAATACAGACGTTGTTTTAGGATATATACATTTCAGTGTCAAATCGTATATCCTAGAATATCTGCGTTTCAACAAGAGGTACTCTTTTTGATGCTTCTTGTGCAAATACAGACGTTGTCCTAAGATATATGCATTTCAGTGCCAAATCGTATATCCTAGGATATCTGTGTTTCCACAAGAGGTACTATTTTTGATGCTTCATTTGCAAATACAGACGTTGTCCTAGGATATATGCATTTCAGTGCCAAATCGTATATCCTAGGATATCTGTGTTTCCACAAGAGGTACTCTTTTTGATGCTTCTTGTGGAAATATAGGCGTTGTCCTAGGACATCTGCATTTCAGTGCCAAATCGTATATTCTAGGATATCTACGTTTCCATAAGAGGTACTCTTTTAGTCTGTATTTCAATATCAAATCGTACATCCTAGGATATCTATGTTTCCATAAGAGTTACTCTTCTTTTTGCTACTTGTGGAAATACAGACGTTGTCCTAGGATGTCTGCATTTCAACGATAAATCGTATGTCCTAGGCGTTTTTTAAGTCTTCGTCAATTTCCAGAAAAACACGACCTTTTTACCACTTTCTGAGGAATTACAGACATTCTTGTAGAAATATAGTTGTCTTAGGGTATACCAAATGGTTCTTTAACTTCCAAAAAGATGATCTTTTTATCGTTTTGAAACTTCCCCAAAGACAATCGATGTTTGTGTAGATACAGTTATCCTAGGACATAACGAATCGTTCTTCAACTTCTAAAAAGAAAGAAGTGTTCGTCAATCTCGAGAAAAACACGACCTTTTTACTACTTTCTGTGGAATTACAGACATCCTAGGATATAACGAATTGTTCCTTAACTTTCTCAAATACGATCGATTATTGTGGAAACATAGTTATCCTAGGACATGCCGAATCGTTTTTCAACTTCCAAAAAGACAATATTTTTATCACTTTGGAACTTCCCTAAAGACAATCGTTTTTTGTACAAGCACAGTTATCCTAGGACATAACGAAAAAAAAACACGATCTTTTTATAGTTTTTTTTGTACAATCTTAGGATAATCTTCTATTAGTCTTTTTTGGAAACACAGATATACTAGTTTCGTGCCATGGTTGCTTACCGAAGCGTTAAACCATTTTGCTATTTTAAACTTAAACTCTTTCAATGTGCAATTCGGCGTTTTTGAATGTTTTCTTCTGTACAGTGATAATGTTCCGATGACGGTGTGCTCGAACTCGAACACGATGAAGAACATCGACGTGAGTAACATGCTGGAGAAGCACTGGGGGGCCACGAGGGTGGTCACGCTCGACAGGGACCCCAACCAGAGCCTCGGCATCAGCATCGTCGGAGGAAAAGTGAGTAGAGTTTTGAAATGAACAAGAAAACTTGCAGGTTTAAGTACACTTTTAACTGCCTGGGGTGTTAAGGATTGGTTGTCGGGAGGGCAGCTCACTTAGGCCAAGTTTTAGGCCCATTGTAGTGCCTCCCTCCTGATGGTCAGACCTACTCCGCACTATTCCCAATCGCCAATATTTGTGCGAGGGACCAGGTCCATCCGGGTCCTTCAGATTTCGGGGGGGGGGGGGGGGGGGGGGGGGGGGGGGGGGGGGGGGGGGGGGGGGGGGGGGGGGGGTTCGCTTAACATAGTAGGATTAAGGATTGGTTGTCGGAAGGGCAGCCGCAGCAGTGCCCACTTAGGTCAAATTTTAGGGCCATTGTAGTGCCTCCCTCCTGATGGTCAGACCCACTCCTCACTATTGGGAATTGTTCATTTTTATGCGACGAACCAGTTCCATCCGGGTCCTTCACATTTGTGTGGGTTTTCCTTGACATAGTATCCCTTAGTTTTGACCGGGCCGAACACTCGTGAAGTGTGTGCCTTGCTGTCTCATCTTCTTCGGTGCATCCTCGGCATATGGTATCGCCGGTGATTCCTATTTTTGCGAGGTGCTTTTGGAAGCCTGGGGTGTTAGAAACAAGCTTTTCTGTTTGAAGGCTGTTGTTTTTACATTAATACATTACATTAATCGCTTTGGTAATACCCAAATTACCAAAGTGATTCGTTTTGAAGTCCGAAACGCATCTATGGGTATCTGGTGCAGGAATATTGAACACAAATTCAATTTAGAGATTTCTGGTTTAAACTTCCCTATGTAGAGACTTCTAAGGTATTTGAAAGAGCCTTAACTTCTGCAAATAAACGCAACTTCCTGAAGTGAAGCCATTTCTCTACGATAATACCCTATGGGGTGAAAAGTGGTTTTAATTCCGAGACTTCTGGTTTAATCAAATAATCAAATAACCAGACTCCCTTATGTAGAGACTTCGCAAGGATTCAAAAAAGCCTTAACTCCTGCAATTTACCGTAACTCCCTTAAGTAAAGCCTTCTGTCTGTAATACTACTCTAGAGCAGGGTTTTTTAACCAGGGGGGCACGCCACATTAGGGGGCGCGAGAGATTTCCTAAAGTGTAAAGTGAAGTGAAACAAAGCTATAATGGTGTTTTAATCCAAATTAAATCAGAGAGGGGGGCGTAAAGTTATGTGGGGGGGGGGCTGAAAAAGGTTGAGAACCCCTGCCTTAGGTGGTAAAAGGAGGTTTTAAGTTTTGTTTCGCTTTAGTTGATTGAGAACCCCTGTCCTAAGGGATAAAAGGATGTTTAAGTTTTGTTCTCTTTGTTAGATTGAACATTTATAAAAACTGTTTGTTTTTTTATTAAAAGGTGGATTTGTACCATGAGACAAGTTCAGAAACAATTCTGGGGATTTTCATCAAGAACGTTGTGCCTGATAGCCCAGCTGGAAGATGCGGTGAATTAAAAGTGAGTGTGATTTTGAGCTGAGATTAGAGGTTTATTGCGTTTTTTGTTGTTGATTTCAGACGGGTGATCGAATATTGGAAGTGAGCGGCTTCAGTTTGAAAAACATAAGCCATGAAAAAGCCGTTGGGGCGATTAAATACGCCAAAAATCCGGTTACTCTGGTTGTCCAATCTTTGATACCTTATGTAAGTGTTTTAATGATAATGATAACCAGCGGCGGCTCGCAGCCTAACTTCAGGGTAGGCCAGAGACCCAAGGTAATATGTATCCGTTATTGAAAGGTGACTTTGTTGTGCAATTCCTTGTATTTATGAAGCACAATCCCAACCTCAAATTTTGGCGCTGTGGCCTACCCTGAAGTTACGCTGCGAGTCGTCGCTGATGGTAACGCAAAGATTCTTTAACCTATTGCAATGAATGTGAAACTCAATTATAGCCAATTAATAATTTTCAAATTAGTTCCACTTAAAGTCAGAATTATAGACATTTGTTTAAGTTTTTTGCAATTCGTGTTGACTTTTGCACTTTGTAGAGGAATAATGAAGTTACTGAAGCACTTAAAATCGGATTTACACAGATTTATCTTAGGATCCTACAATTCATACTTTTTCGTGTTGATTTTTGTACTTTACAGAGAAATTACGAAGATACTGAAGCACAAAGTCGGAATTACACAAATGTATATACATTTCTTACAATTCATACTTTTTCGTGTTGCCTTTTGTACTTTACAGAGGAATAATGAAGCTACTGAAGCACTTAAATTCAGAATTACACAAACGTATCTGTTTGGGAGGGTTTATGCCCTATGAAATATGGTTACTCGCAGCGGGAGCTGCGTGAATTTCATAACGGTTTTCTTGCGGCGGCCAACAACAAAGTCGGAGAAATTGCAAGGGACCGGTAGCGAGAGGAAACTGACCTTTGGGGTGTTGTTATCCGGGTCCTTCTAGCTTCTCCTGAGGGTGTAGTTCGGACGTGATCGTCACTAATGCACTAATTGTTGGGGTGGCGCGAGATCGACCGTCGCGTGTCGCTGTACTTTTTCGACTCTCCTCTCTCGGTCAGCGGACCGAACAAGGATGGAGGAAGTGTTGTGCATAGCAAAGAAGGGTGAAACTTGGAAAAAGCGAGCATGTTGCCAACCGATCAGAAAAACCACTTGTTTGTACCGAACATATCTAAATTCCTTGCAATTCATACGTTTGCGTGTTTATTTTTGTTTTTTATAGAGCAATAATGAAGCTACTGAATTCGCGAACGAAGTCAACTGCGCTTCGCCTGGCTCTCCCCACCCGTCTCCCGCCAAAACCGCTTCACCAGAAGAAGCGACAGTTCAACAACCAAAGGTACTTGCGATTCTTTACGCAACCTACAACAATTTCGTCCTACAAAGAGTAAGGCCCAGTTGCACCAAAAACGTTGAACTCGAGTTTAAGCTGAACTTTAGTTCAAGATGACAGTTCCTATTGTTCTAATGTCACTTTCAACTCGAGATCAGAGTTAAACCAGTTCAACGTGTCTGGTGCAACCGGTTCTAAATGATTTAGTCTTTGTTAGACACATTTGTTGTAGATTGCGTAAAGAATCTCCTCGGCACTTTTAATGATTTCAAGTATTTTGCAACAAAGTATTGGCAATTTTATTTATACTTATGACAACCCACTGAATAAACACATTTAAGTAATGTTTCATCAACATTAAAACAGCCTTTAAAGTTGCTACAATGTTGATAAACTGTTATTTGCTTGTTTTTTGCTCAGTGGGAAGTTATGACAAAGCAGAGAGCCTGAAAGAATTTTAAGACTCTTGTATTACTTTTCCGTTTTTTCTTTTAGATGTTTGTATTTCTATATTATATGTTTTTGTTTCTATATTTTTAGAAAAGTCTGCCGACGCAAAAATCAGTAGAGTTCAGCGAGGTGGTCACGGTGAATAACATAGATGCCCCTCCTCAAAGACAGAAGACTGTCGAATCCAGCGAGGAAAGTGATGACGAGGAAGACGTTCGCGATTTGGAAGGCAGGACGGTTTCAGCCAAGGGACAAGAGGTGAATAAAGCAGCATTTAAACAGTGCGATCGTTTAAATTATGACTTGGAGTAGGCGGCATTTATACAGTGCGATCGTTTAAATGATGATTTAGAGTAGGCGGCATTTTTTTTGTTGAGTTGCCCCGACTGCTGATTGAATGATGGAATAAATTTGAAGTTATGGTAAACTATGTCTTAACAGTCAGTAGTGCCAATCTAGTTTAAAATTCAAGGCCTACTCTAAATCATGTTATAAACGATCGCACGGTAGTTTAGACTTGCATTAGCATATCTTATTTTACGCAGGTTACATTATTATTCAACCTAACCCAGCTTCACACTTGTGTAGATGGGTTAGATACAAATTGTGAAGTTAGGTTAGGTTATAGACAAATGCGAAAAGAGAAACGTTCAATTAGAATTTGTGAGTTGAGGCTTCACTTTATTAATTTCTAAAAAAGATATAACTATTGGGGATTAAGGGTACCAAAATTGATGGATTTAGAATTGGGATTAAGGGGCATGAGAGTCGAAGTGTTGACAAAGTAGAGAACCCCATCCTTCTCCACTCTGTCAACTTTTTGAGTCTTATTTCTTTTTCCTTGTCTTTCCAAGAAAGATAAAAACTCATTAGTTAGCCTCGATATCCCAATCCCAATTCTAAATCTACTAATGTTGCCGTCTTTAACATCCAAATTAAAAAAAAACCTTTATTGGCATACTGCATTACATGTTTACTAGCTAAAAGTAATTGCTAAACCCTCTATTCCTTCTGTTTTCCTTCTCTTCCCCCAACCTAACCTAACCTAACCCCAGCCCCATCCTCTCTCATCCATTCTGTCACTCTTCTGTTGTCTCTTACTTCCACCCACTCCTACTTTACCCCCTCGCATTCCTCCGCCAAATAACTCACACTTCCCATACTCTTCCCCCATCCACACTTTCCTTCCTCTCTCTCCTCACCCACACCTGACCCTCGCCAGCATCACCCTGTTCTCCCTACTCCGTCCCCCTCTACCAAATACCTCCGCATTCTCCCATACATCTGCCATCTCCCGTACCTATCGTTGTATTCCCTCCTCTCTATACACCCCTGGCCTCTCTGTGTTTCACCTCCTTCTCCTTCCCCTTCACCCACGCATCCACCTTCACCCATTCCCCAGCTATTCCATCACCTTCGCCTCCGACAAACCCACCCTCTCATACGTTCTCTTTCTTTCGCTCCTTCATCTACCCTCTCTCACTCACAGACGTCACGCATACCGCCTTCACCAATCTCTCTTCCTCCAGATCCCAATAACTTCATCTTATACCTCGCCATTCTCACCGTTTCCTTACACTCTAGTTTCTCTCTATTCGTTTCCTGAAGCACTATGTATATGGGTGTTGAACTTTCTACCCCCAACATACGCTACAGGAACCACAACTGCCTCCTCTCCATACACTCATACCATCTAGTGTCCCACACTTCCACCCCATTAACAGAGACACGCATCCCATATTTTACACGCCACTCTTACATTGTTAAACATCCACTTCTCTCATTTTCCCCACGCCTTTCTAGTCTTTACCTGCACCCACCTCACATGCCCCCCATGCCCCACCCACCCTTTACTTCTGAATCTAATCCATTTCGTTTTTCCTACATTCACGCTCAACGCCCTCTTATCCATAAACCTCTCCGCCCTTCTCAACATTTCCTTCATCCCTTCCCACTCTTTTGCCACCATGGCGTATATGTTAACATCCACTCCTTACTTTTACTAATCACCACCCTTTCCCGCCTGCCCTTTCCTCATCACTTTCTCCAGTTCACTCACATATAGGTTAAACAACACAGGGCTCAATAGGCACCCCTGTCTCAGCCCCTCCCACGTCCTAAACTTCTCTGACTCCTCCATTCCCACGTTTACCACTGCCCATGTTTTCTCATACACTCCTCTCACCTACTCTACCATTTCCTCACTCACCCCTCTTCTCCTTAAACACTCTAACAACCCTACCCTCGGTACCGTGTCGTACGTCACCTTCAGGTCCACAAACACCGCATACACGCTTCCCTTCTCTTCCATCACCTTCTTCACCATTCTTGCCAGGGTAAAGACTTGTTCCCTCGTCCCCCTGCCCCTCTTTAAACCCCCCCTGCGTCTTCGGTACCAACCCCTTCTCCTCCACCTCTTCCTCTAGTCGATTCTTCACCACTATCATGGCTATCTTGTATCCAGTACTCATTATCCCACTATAACTATCCGCATCCTTCTCATCTCCTCCTTTGGGTACCGAGTTCATCCTCCCCACTCTCCATACCGCCGGCAGGTTCACTCTTCCCCTCAGTAGCTCCCTGAATTTCTTCTTCCCCCTAACATTCAAACTAAAGTCTTTAGTTTCCCCAATCGTAATTCTAAAGCAACTAGCTTCAACAGTTTTTATTCCTAAATTAAATCTAATAAAATTGGAGGGTTATAATTGGGATTAGGGAAATAAGTGCAAAACAAAGGAAGCTAAATCTACTAAAATTAGAGGGTTATAATTGGAATTGGGAAAATGAGAGCAAAATAAAAGCGAAGGAAAGGAAGTTAAATTTATTAAAATTGGAGGGTTATAATTGCGATTAGGGAGATGAGAGCAAAAGATAGAGCAAAGGAAGCTAAATCTACTAAAATTGGAGGGTTATGATTGGAATTAGGGAAATGAGAGCAAAATAAAGCGAAGTAAAGGAAGGTAAATTTACTAAAATTGGAGCGTTGTCATTGGGATTGGGGAGATGAGCGCAAAAAAAAGCAAAGCAAAGGAAGTTGAATTTACTAAAAACGAAGGGTTATAATTGGGATTGGGGTAATAAGGGCAAAAGAAAAGCAAAGCAACGGACGTAAAATCTACTAAAGTTGAAGGGTTATCATTGGGATTGGGATAATGAGAGCAAAAGAAAAGCAAAGCAAAGGACGTTAAATCTACTAAAATTGGAGGGTTATCACTGGGATTGGGGAGATGGGAGCAGAAGAGAAGCAATGCAAAGAAAGTTCAATTTACTTAAATTGGAGAGGGCTATCATTGTGACTAGAATTAGAGAGTTATATTTGAGATTGGGACGTACAGAATACACGAGATAGGGGATTAACTTTGGTGTTAAGGGAATTGTATTTGAGAAATTGGCGATCCCTTATCCCCAATTTTAAATTACTTTATTTAATTCTAAGAAAGATATAAGCATTGGAGATTAAAGGTAGTGAAATTGATAGATTTAGAATTAGGATTGAGAGAAATGAGAGTCGAGAAGTTGGTGGAGTAGACATCCCCTCTCTTCCCTACAATGCTAACTTGTCGACACATATTTCTCTCTCTTTCCTGCCTTTCCTTGCCTTTTCAAGGAAGATAGGAACATCTAGGTTACAGCTCTCGATACCCTCATCCTAATTCTAAATCCAAACCTAATTCTAAATCAACTAAGTTAAATCTATTGCAATTAGAGAATTATAATTAGGATTGGGGAAATAAGAGCCAAAGACTCGAAAGTGTGAAGAACGAAGAATTGTTAGAACTAACTAATAGTGATTGGAAGCATACAAAATTCTTCAGTGAAGGATTGTAAGATTAGGATGATTAATTAAATAGGGAGAAGATGTGTTTATTAGTTTGGTACATATGTAGGAGTAAAGAAAAGAGAAGAAAGGTACGGATAGGAGAAGAATATATGAGGTGTGTTTTTTTGCGGAACATAGGAAAGCAAATAAAAGGAAGTATGAAAGTAGTACACATGAAGAGAGTTTGTGGTGTGTATACTTTAAAAAAAAGTCATGTATTTTATTTCTTTTATTTATTTATTTGTAGATTGACAGAGCGAGTGCTGCAAACTTAAAGAGGACCAAAGAAGAAGCAGCGATGGATCCTGAAGAAGAAGACGACTTTGGCTACACAATGAGTGAGTTATTATTCTTTATTTGTCTCTATGTCTGTTGGAGATCATGTTGCGTTTTAATAATAATTAAAAAACAAAATGAATGTATCAGTAAGTGAAAAGTACTTCTGTTAGAGTTTGTAATGTAAATTTGAACACGTCCCGCGAGTTCGTGTCACTCGAGAGACGCGCGTCTCGTTCATAATTAGCGATGCGAAATTGACTCGAAATCCCCCAGCGGCGCTAAATCATCCCCCTTCTACTCCATCCCTTTTAAATCATTCATTCACGGTCGTGCAGGATCGCACTTAACAACCGGCAAAAAGCGGATCTCTAAAAAAGAGGAATGTTTTTTATGCGATTCATCAATTAATTTATGTATTTATTGAAAGAAAGAAAAAAGGTGGATGCGCCGGGTTCGTCAGGTTTTTAACACTTTTTACATGTTACCTGTAAAAAGCAGATATCAAAAAATGCCTTGTTTTTTAATTCGATTTATCAATTAATTTATGTATTTATTTTTTAAAAAGGTGGTTGCGCCGGGCTTGCCAGATTTTCAACATTTTTGACATTATTATTTTTGCTGCGTGCGTAAAGGTCGTGCAGGATCCCATTTTACGACTAGTAAAAATCAGATAGTTAAAAAAGCCCTGTTTTTTTAGTTCGATTCATCAATTAATTTATGTTTTATTTTTTAAAAAGGTGAATGCGCCGGGCTTGCCAGATTTTCAACACTTTTGACATTATTATTTTTGCTGCGTGCGTAAAGGTCGTGCAGGATCCCACTTTACGACTAGTAAAGATCAGATAACTAAAAAAGCCCTGTTTTTTATTCGATTCATTAATTAATTTAAAAAAATAATAATAATATTGTCAAACAAGATAAATTCAAATTCAAAACTATTTGAATTCGAGAAAATAAGCTTACGCTTCTTATAGTTTGCACACTTTAAACATAATATATAAAAATACGAAAAAACTATTCGCAACAAAATATTGACAAAAGTGTTAAAAATCTGGCGAACCCACCGCATCCAACAGTTTTCTTTTTATAAATAATACATGAATTGATGAATCGACCTTCTTTACGACCTGCAAAAAGCAGATCTCCGGATTCGTTAATTTTTTTTTAAGAGGATTCGTATTCGAATCCAAATGTGGGTGATTCGAATCCATATAAAAGGATTCGAATATTTATAAAAGGAAACGTATATTTATAAAAGGATTCGAGTACTTACAAAGTGAGGAATAACATGAAAAATGTCTTTAGTGTGTTATTAAATTTCTCGTTAAATCACTGTTTTATACGCGTGGCGCATGAAGTAAAATTTAGAGTTTAGAAAAGCCCAGAAAATTTGTCTCGGGTCGCTGTGCGACCCTCGATAAATTTTAACAGGGCTTTTCTAAACTCGAAATTTTACTTCATGCTTAGTCTGGGAGTGAAAAACACTTGTTTAAATGAAGACAACCTTACACAAGAATGTCTCAGTTTAAACAGAGTCGACCTTGTTCAGTAATGACTTTGATTTTGACGTCATGTGAGGATTTCCGCGCGTGATTAGGTCGGCTCGGTGTAAATCGAGACAACCTTGCACAGTAATGATCGTTAGTTTTGACGTCACGTACGGATTTCCACGCGTGACGACATCAACCAAGGTGTATAAGTAAGTTTGTCTTGATTTAAACCGAGCCGACCTTGTATTGTTTAATTACCTTGATTGCTGACGTCACATGAGGACTTCCACGCGTGACGTCGTATTCGAATCCAAATGTGGGTGATTCGAATCCATATAAAAGGATTCGAATCCTTATAAAAGGATTCGAATCCTTATAAAAGGATTCGAATCCTTATAAAAGGATTCGAATACTTATAAAAGGATTCGAATACTTACAACGTGAGGAATAACATGAAAAATGTCTTTAGTGTGTTTTTAAATTTCTCATTAAATTACTGTTTTATACGCGTGGCGCATGAAGTAAAATTTCGAGTTTAGAAAAGCCCAGAAAATTTGTCTCGGGTCGCTGCGCGACCCTCGACAAATTTTCACGGGGCTTTTCTAAACTCGAAATTTTACTTCATGCTTAGTCTGGGAGTGGAAAACACTCGTTTAAATGAGGACAACATTATACAAGACTGTCTCAGTTTAAACCGAGTCGACCTAATACAGTAATGACTTTGATTTTGACGTCATATGAGGATTTCCGCGCGTGATAAGATCGGCTCGGTTTAAATCGAGACAACCTTGCACAGTAATGATCTTGGTTTTGACGTCACATACAGATTTCCACGCGTGACGACATCTACCAAGGTGTATAAGTAAGTTTGTCTTGATTTAAACCGAGCCGCCTTGTATTGTTTAATTACCTTCATTGTTGACGTCACGTGAAGTCTTCCATGCGTGACGTCATCAACCAAGGGGGTTAGTGTATAAGGTTGTCTTAATTTAAAACCGAGTCGACTTTGTTAGTTTAATTACACCGACTTTTCACGCCACGCGAGGAATTTCAGGTGTGGCGTCAGAAAAACTCCCTGTATTTTTCGGGACATAGATATTTCTAATAAAATCAAAATGAATTCGCTATGAAATTCAAACATTCAAACCGCATCCAACAGTTTTCTTTTTACAAATACATAAATTAATTCTTTAATTCATTTCTCACTTAACCCGTGGTGAAAAATTTTTGAATCTAATACTGGATGATTTAAATTAAATTTAAATCAAAACACGTGGTTTGTTTCACTTATTTATATTTTCTCCGACTAGTTTCGACCATTGGTCATCTTCAAGGAGGAATGTACAAAAAATATCTAAACAACAATATATACAGGGTCCCTACAAAGTATGGAAACACGGCTCTCACGTGAAAACGGCTAAAAACAGAACCACCAAAATTGGGATTTCTAAATGGGATATTTTCTTGAACAATTTGGCGTGAAAAAATCAAAAATGATTCTCAGGATTTTCACATACGGACGCCATCTTGAATTTTTTTAAATGGAATTCGATTTTTTTTATTTTACAACTTTTATAGACCTTATAATTCATCGATAAACCGGACTTTGAAAAGTATGGAAACAGCCAAACGAGTACTTTTTCTAAATGCTGCAATACCACAAATGCATGTTCTATTTTTGATCAAAACTTAAAAAAATATTAAACAGTCAAATAGAAAAATAAAATATTAAACAATAAATGATTTTTTATTTTACAATATATGTTCAAAGTGCTCTCCATTAACTTCTTGGCAGTAATGAATACGCTGGACAAAGTGTTGTAATGAACTAGTTAAAATATTAGGACGAATATTTGCAATTTCGGTTCTTATGCGTTCTTCTAATTCTTGTATATTGTGTGGCCTGTTGTTATAAACTCGATTTTTCAAATATCTCCACAGGAAAAAATCAAGTGGAGTTAAATCGGGCGACCTAGCAGGCCATTCAATTGTTCCTCTCCTGCCTATCCATTTGCCGGGAAAAGTTACGTCTAAATATTCACGTACTATTAGTCCGAAATGAGCTGGTGCTCCGTCTTGCTGAAACCATATGTTTTCAGCTGGATTAGCCTGAGTTTCATAATTTGGGAATATTTGTCTAAGTCTGGGAACAACCTGTTCTTGCAAAAGCTGTAAATATGTTTCAGATGTCAAATTGCCATTAATAACAAAAGGGCCGATAATATGCTGTCCAATTATACCACACCAAACATTAATTTTTTGTGGACGCTGCGTATGAACCTGCTCCATCCAATGTGGATTTTTGTTTGACCAGTATCTACAGTTATGGCGGTTAACTTGTTCATTTAAGCAGAAAGAGCACACGGTTAATAAAATTGGCGTCCTGGTTTATCCTATTCATCATTGTTTCGCAAAATTCAATTCTGCGATCAAAGTCATCTTCATTTAATTCTTGTAGCAGCTGAATTTTGTAGGGATGATACTTTTCAATTTTCATTATTTTTTGAACTGATCTCCTGCTCATGTTGTTATTGAAAGCCAATTGCTGCACCGAAGTTTTTGGATTTTCAACTACATCTATCATAAGATTAAATGAATTTTCTTCATTTGTAACAGTTTTTGGTCGTCCAACTTTTGGACGATTTTTAACAGTTCCAGTTTCATTAAACCTATTCCATGTTTTAAATGCAACTGACCTGGAAATAGGTGCTCGTTCTGGATGATTTCCGTTGAAAAGATTAGCAGCTTCGGCAAAGCTTCGTTTTCTATCCCCACACCCAATCATCACGAGAATCTCTATGCGATCCGTTTCACTCAAATGTGGCATTTTTGCAACAACCAGTTACTTACTATTAAATTTTTTACAAGTTTGACAGGCTAATGAAAACTGTTTTCAAAGGCAACTATTTTTCTAAGTTGAAATTGTTAATTTTTATTTTTAAGTTTCGACCAAAAATAGAATATTTACAAAACAAATGAATATGAAAAAATAAAAAATGCAAGTTGAAGGCCTTAACGTACTCTAAACCTTTGCAAAATTTCAGGACATTCCGATAAACCGTTCTCAAAATATTTCGCTGTTTCCATACTTTTCAAAGTCCGGTTTATCGATGAAAAGACAAGTATTTTAAAAAAAAGGTATATGGTTGTAATCAGAATTATAAGGTCTATAAAAGTTGTAAAATAAAAAAAATCGAATTCCATTTAAAAAAAATCTGAGAATCATTTTTGATTTTTTCACGCCAAATTGTTCAAGAAAATATCCCATTTAGAAATCCCAATTTTGGTGGTTCTGTTTTTAGCCGTTTTCACGTGAGAGCCGTGTTTCCATACTTTGTAGCGACCCTGTATACAAATTAATTGATGAATCGACCTTCTTTACGACCTGCAAAAAGCAGATCTCTACAAAAACGTCCTGTTTTCTTATTCGATTCATCAATTAATTTATGTTTTTATAAAAAGAATATTGGATGCGCCAAGTTCGACAGATTTTTATAACACGCTTGACATTACTGTTATTTTTTCTGCGTGTGTGAAGGTCGTGAACTTGTGTCTCCAGCCCCCTCCCGTATCGATTCCAAAACTATTTTATTCAAGAGTTGACGCGAATTCGGCGAACCGGGAACGGAGAAAAGAGAAAGGGATAGAGTAATCGAGGGAGACAGTAAGACCGCGAGAGAATGAAACGGAGAGAGACGGAACGAGTAAGAGAGAATGAAATGGAAAGAGACAGAACGAGTAAGAGAGAATGAAATGGAGAGAGACAGAACGAGTAAGAGAGAATGAAAGGGAGGGAGAGAGAGAGGGAAATTGTGTCCGGATTGAATCGATCGCGGGAAAGTTCCTCTTCTGAAACTCACCCCTCCCGAATTCGCGCGAATTTCAGTGTTAATTGCTGCTTGAAAGTTTCGAGTAGTTTTCGGGATTAAGTTGCGTCTTCTGTTTCGTTTTGTTCGTTTGTTTCTCTTTATGGTAATGATTGGTCCCGGTGTGGAAATATTTGTTTTCAAATGTTAATAATGATGCTAATTCTATCGTGTTTGTAAACCCAGTGGATCTTTCTATATATTATACAAATGCAAATCTTTTTTTAAAAAGCACAACTTATTTTCTAATCATCAACATGGTTTTACCGAAGGTAAAAACATTAACACAGCGGTTTATGACTTTACCCAGTTCATTTTAGACGCAATGGAATCAGGCGATCTCACTTGTGGTATATTCTTGGACTTGTCCAAGGCATTTGACTGTATTAACCACGAGGTGCTACTATCCAAACTGTATAACTATGGAATCAGAGGAACCGCCTATGACTGGTTCAAAACATATCTTAAAGGGAGAAAGCAATTAGTGGAGGTGATATCAGGTAATACTGTGTACCGGTCGGATGCCTTGGACATAGTCGCAGGGGTTCCACAAGGTAGTGTTCTAGGACCTTTTCTTTTCAATATATACATAAATGATATATTTCAAATAATAAACAATCCAGAATACAATATTGTCAACTATGCAGATGACACAAACATATGTGTACGTTCAAAAAATATTTCTTCATTAGAAAACAACATCACCGTCTTACTAAAATCGGTAAAAGAGTGGTTCGATAACAATTTTCTTATCTTAAATGATAGCAAAACGAACTATATTGTATTCAAAAAATCGGACGTTTCACAAATCTCATCGCATATTGCTATAAATAACACACGTATCGACTTAACAGATCACACTAAATTCTTAGGAATATTTATAGATAGTAAACTGAAATGGCACCAACACATAGACTATGTTTCATCAAAACTAAGTAAAACTTGTTACATGCTTCGAATCTTAAAACCAAACATATCCTTCAATATGTTAAAAGTAGTATATAACTCCAATTTCTTGTCAATAGTGCGTTTCGGTATAGTATATTGGGGCAGTTCATCACATTTCAATAAAATAATGCTTATTCAAAAACGTGCGCTAAGAATAATATTAAATCTTAACCCCATAGCCTCTTGCAGGACTCACTTTACAAAAAACGGTTTTTTAACAGCAGTTGCTATATACATAATGGAATGTCTGTTATTCATTAGGAAAAACGAGAATTATTTTATACCAAACATTAATGTAAATAAATACTCAACCAGAAACAAGGGGACTCTAATATACCCTATTCATAAGTTTGCAATTACCGAAAAGGGTGTTCATTACTCTTGTTTGCGTTTGTACAATAAATTACCATTATCTATAAGATCGGAATTAAATTTTGTAAAATATAAAAAATACTTGCATGCAATATTACTGCAAATCGAACCTTATGCGATAGAAGAATTTCTTTCATTTGATATAAATTCTGTTCAATATTCTGACGATGTTCTAGTGTCAAATAACCAATAGAGTATTTTTGTATTTCTGTATGTGTTATTTATACTTGAATAAAGCTTATTCTTATAAAATCAGGTTCGAAGGACCACATCGCGAGCTTAAGGGTGGTCTAACCCCTTAAGCTCGCGTTGCGGTCCTTCGAACCTGATTTTATAGAAGCATTTTCAAAAAGTAACATGTCAAAATTATTGAAAATGTGAAAAATTATGTCAGAATATTAGCAATGCTTAAAAATGCGACAACTGTTAAAAAATGTTCAAAATTTCAATTTTAACTGATGCTCATATTATATTATTGTCTTTCTGCAAAACGTCTGTCGCATTGAGACAAGTCTCCAAATATTCATTAAAACAACTACTTCTCGAGCTAATACCCCGACAGATATTAAATTATACAATGAATATTTCAGTTACGCGATTCAATATCTGTCGGGGTATTAGCTCGAGAAATAGTTATTTTAATGAATTTTTAAAGACTTGTCTCATTGAGACATTTTGCAGAAAGTCGATATTAATTTTATTTCGTTTTTATATTTTGTAAATATTCTGCAAACTATTGACAAACTCAATTTTTCTTTATGTTAAATTGTCTTCATATTATTTTTTGTAAATAAACTTGTAAATAAAACACTATTCACTTTATTAATATTTTTCTATGAAATTAGCAGAATATTTTAAACTTTAAAATAAACCAGTGTTTTTGTACGCGTGGCGCATGAAGTAAAATTTCAAGTTGAGAAAAGCCCGAATTTGGATTTGGACGCTGCGCGTCCAAATCCAAATTCTTGGGGCTTTTCTCAACTCGAAATTTTACTTCATGCTTAGTCTGGGAGTGGAAGACATTCATACGACACTTGTCAATATTTAATAGGCGAATAGGGTGAATACTGTGTCTTTCTTTTTAACTTAACCAGAAGGATGTGTGGACAATAAATAAAACAGGATGTGGCTTAACGTATGAAAAGTTCATATAACGTTTTTAATAAATTGGTATGTCTTAATTATTTATATTCACAAAATATGTTATCCAACGTTTGTACTTAGAAGCCATGTGCATTAAGTTAAACTCAAAAATTGTAAGACTCGACTTGTGGGAGCAAAATTAACTAGCCCCTGCATTTACATCACGAGATGGGACACCCACATAAACCACCTCGGAGCTAGCATCACACACTCGACACACTTGCGCTTAGTTAGTGGAACAATCTCTGACATCGGCTCTATACATCAATCGCACATCCATTTTCGATTATTAAGTGAAAAGACCTTTTAACTCGGTCCACTCATAATTGAATTTGTCATTCTTGTGATTAGTTAGTTTTCAACTTTTGTGCCTATGTGCATTTAGTTAAACTCAAAAATTGGGAATTGAAATTTTCTACTGGGATAAAAGAAATTGAATTTCGAAAATTTCTTTTATTTATTTCTAAGAAAGATGGAAGCATTCTGATTACGGGTACTAAATTTGGTGGATTTAGAATTGGGATTAAGGAAATGAAATGCAAGGATTTCTTAGAATTGGGATTAAAAGAAGATAATAAAATAGGAATAAACTTCGAGATTGTGAGAATTGAAATGAAGGGACTTAGAGTTATGAGATGATCTTTGTTGAGCATGCAATGAAGAAAAAGAACCACCAAGACACAAACTTCACGAGTGTCCAGCGCTGTCAAAGATAATGAAGGTACTAAGAGAAGAAATCCTAAATCGTGAAGAACCCGGATGATAATGGTCACCCGCACAAATTCTAGCAATTGCCGACAGTGCGAAGTAAGTCTAACCATGGGGGGGGGGGGGGGTTGAACTACAATGAGCCCGACTGTGGGCTAGGTGGATGCGGCTTAGAATTGAGACCAAGAGAGTACAAAATATAGGATTGTTGGAGAGGACTTCATTGCATCTTCCCCTGGATTAAGGGAATAGAATTTGAAAATGTTAGTTCCCTTATTCCCAATTTTAAATCCATTTGTCAATTTTTAAGAGAAATAGAAGCATTTGGGATTAAGGGTAGTGCAATTGGTGGATTTAGAATTGGGATTGAGGGAATCCAAGGCAAGGATTTGTTGGGGGGGGAACTACAATGAGCCCGACTGTGGGCTAGGTGGATGCGGCTGATGCTGCCCTCCCGTCAAACAATCCTTAAACCTAAAGTTATGAGTTATGGTTACTTTTAAAGAATGATAGAAGCCTGAGGGATTAGAGGTACTGAAATTGATAGAGTTAGAATTGAGGGAACGGTTTGTTAGAATTGAGACTAAGAGAGTACAAAATATAGGATTGTTGGAGAGGACTTCATTGCATCTTCCCCTGGATTAAGGGAATAGAATTTGAAAATGTTAGTTCCCTCATTCCCAATTTTAAATCCATTTGTTATTTTTTAAGAGAAATAGAAGCATTTGGGATTAAGGGTAGTGAAATTGGTGAATTTAGAATTGGGATTGAGGGAATCCAAGGCAAGGATTTGTTAGAATCGGGATTGAAAAAGTGAACATAATGGGCTGTTGGAATAAATGAGAAATAAACTTCGAGATTGTGGGAATTGAAATTATGGGACTTAGAATTATGAGTTATGGTTACTTCCAAAGAATATTAGAAGCCTGAGGGATTAAAGGTACTGCAATTGATAGAGTTGGAATTGAGATTGAGGGAATGAGAGCCAACGGTTTGTTAGAATTGGGACTAAGAGAGTACAAAATACAGGATTGTTGAAGATGAGGAATTAACTTTTGGATTAAGGGAATTGAATTTTAAAATGTTGAGCTGGCCATATAGACTAGTATCCGAGGCCAAGGGAAAAAAAGAATTTGAAAAAGTTGGTTCTCTTATTCCCAATTTTAAATCACTTTATTATTTTTTAAGAAAAATAGAAGAATTTGGGATTAAGGGTACTGATATTTATTGATTTGGAATCGGGATTGAGGCAATGCGAGGCAAAGGTTTGTTAGAATTGGGATTGAAGGACTGTTGAAATAAATGTGGTATTAACTTAAACATTGTGGGAATTGAAATTAATGGAGTTAGTATTGGGAATTATGGATACTTCCGAAAAATGATAGCTTCGGTAGTTTAAATCCCTAAGTTGAAGGTACTGAAATTGAAGGATTATAATTGGGATTGGAGAAATAAGAGTCAAAGAATCGAGAATGAGAAGAACGAAGAATTGCTAAAATTAAGAAAAGGATCGGAGGCATAAAAAACTCATTATTGAAGGATTGTGGAATTGGGATAAAGAAATTAGGATTTATAGTAATGAATAGCAAAAACACAGGATTCATTTCAAATGATTTGCCCATTTAAAAAATTGTTTTTCTCTCTTTTCAAAAGTAAAAGATCGCACAATGCACGCCGCCAGTTGAGATTTCAAAAATAGAACAAACGTAAACAAACGAATCGACTAACAAACTCCTTATTTATTTCCCCGGGCGCATCTAACGTTAACAAATCCCCGGCTTTAACGATCGGAAAGCTCACTAAACGTCGCTAGTTTCACTTTTATATTTTGATATAAATTTCGGTGTTTACTGACACGCTTCAATCGATAAGCGAACGCGAAATAATTAGGACCTCACGCGGGGAAAGATTCGATGAACAAACAGAAAACACTCAAGAAAAAAAAAGAGTTAAAATAAACAGACACACGCAAACCAACGCTGATGAAAATTGAGGTTGCATTTTGATCCTGTAGCCTTTTTTTACTTTGGAAGAAATCGTTTCGAAGGACTAAAATGCTTAAACCTTGCATGTTGGTCCTTCGAAACGAGTTCGTTATTTAAAGAAATTAAGCGCCGTTGATGCAATAACGGAACTTTATTAATTTCTTAATTAAATTACTAAGGTAGTTAATTTGATTTATTGTATTATTTTACCTGACTTGAGAATGTATGAATTGTAAATATTTTGTTATTTAAATATTTTGATTATTATAAATTAAAAAAAAAACTGTTTCAGTGTCTTTCTAACTTCAGAATATTTCAGGGTTTTATACGCGTGGCGCATGAAGTAAAATTTCGAGTTTAGAAAAGCCCCGCGAAAATTTGTCTCGGGTCGCTGCGCGACCCTCGACAAATTTTCTACGCGGGGCTTTTCTAAACTCTAAATTTTACTTCATGCTTAGTCTGGGAGTGGACAACACTTGTTTAAAGCTTCGGATTGAACGATTTTATAAACTATCTAAATATTTTGAACATTGCTTGAATGTTGAACATGATACTCATGATATCTTGTAGACTTCGCTTCACCTAACTTCTTTTAGACAATTTCGAGACGAGTGCGACACGAGCACCAGACGTGTACGACACGGGACGAGCACGGGACGTTCAAAACACTCGTGTCATGAACGTGTCGAGCTCGTGTCGTGCTCGTATCGTGCTCATGTCGTCAAAAGACGTGCACGACACGGGACGAGTGCGACACGAGCACCAGACGTGTACGACACGGGACGAGCACGGGACGTCAACACACTCGTGTCATAAACGTGTCGAGCTCGTGTCCTGCCCGTATCGTGCTCATGTCGTCAAAAGTGTGGTATCTTAAGGAAAGGATACTTTTTTGCGATCTTGCATAAAACGTAAACTAACCTAACCAGTATATTTTGAACTTCAGACTAAATCAGTGTTTTGTGAGCGTGGCACATGAAGTAAAATTTCGAGTTTAGAAAAGCCCCGTGAAAATTTGTCTCGGGTCGCTGGCTATCGCTCTATCAATTTCTGTGCCTTTAATCCCTCAGGCTTCTATCATTCTTTGGAAGCAACGATAACTCATAATTCTAAGTCCCTTAACTTGAATTCCTACAAACTCTAAGTTTGTTCTTCATTTATTTCAACAGTCCATTATGTTTAAATTTTCAATCCCGATTGTAACAAATCCTTGCATTTAATTTCCTAAATCCCAGTTCTAAACCCATCAAATTTAGTACCTTTAATCCCAATGTTTCTATCTTTCTTAGAAATTAACGAAAGGATTTCCCAAATTCAGTTCCTTTAGTCCCAGGAGGAAATTCCCAAATTCAATTCCCATAATCCTAAAGTAGTTCCTCATCTATAACAATTCTGTATTTTGAACTCTTTCAGTCCCAATTCTAACAAATCTTTGGCTCCCTATGCTTCTATCTTTTTTAGAAATTAACAATAGGATTTCCCAAATTCAATTCCCTTAATCCCAGGAGGAAATTCCCAAATTCCATTTGATTAATCTCAATGTAATTTCCCATCTCTAACAATCGTGTATTTTGTACTTTTTTAGTCAAAAATCTTTGGCTTTCGTTCCTTCAATTCTAACTCTATGAATTTCAGTTCCTCTAATCCCTCAGGCTTCTATTGTTCTTCGGAAGAGTGCATAATTCTTAATTCTAAGTTCTCTAATTTCAATTCACACAATCTCTAAGCTAATTCCTCATTTACTTTCTTAGAACTTAACAATAGGTTTTCGCAAATGTAATTCCCTTAATCCCATCAGGAAATTCCAAAATTCAAATCCTTTAATCCCAAAGTAATTCTTTATCTCCAACAATCCTGTATTTTGTACTCTTTCAGTCCCAGTTCTAACAAATCTTTAGCTCTCTATGTTTCTATCTTTCTTAGAAATTAACAATAGGATTTCCCAAATTCAATTCCCTTAATCCCAGAAGGAAATTCCGAAATTCCATTTGATTAATCTCAATGTAATTTCTCATCTCTAACAATTGTGTATTTTGTACTTTTTTAGTCAAACATCTTTGGCTCTCGTTCCTTCAATTCTAACACTATCAATTTTAGTTCCTCTAATCCCCCAGGCTTCTATTGTTCTTCAGAAGAGTGCATAATTCTAAGTTGCCTAGTTTCAATTTACACAATTAATTCCTCATTCACTTTCTTAGAAATTAACAATAGGATTTCCCAAATTGAATTCCCTGTATCCCAGAAGGAAATTCCAAAAATCAATTCTTTTATTCCCAAAGTAATTCCTAATCTCCAATAAACCTGTATTTTGTACTTTTTATGTCCCAAATCTTTGGCTCTCATTCCCTCAATTCTAACTCTATTAATTTTAGTTCCTTTAATCCCTCAGGCTTCTATCGTTCTTCGGAAAAGTGCATAATTCCCAATTCTAAGTTCCTTCATTCCCAATTCTAAGTTCCTTAGTTCCAATTTACACAATCTCTAAGTTAATTTACTTACTTACTTATTCACAATCCCTTATGTTCACGCTTTTAATCCCCATTCTAACAAATCCCCTCCTCTCATTCCCTCAATCCTTACATTTCAATTCCCCGGATCCGTAAGTTCTTTCTCGGGTACTGTTAACGATTGCTCGAGCAATTTTCGGTGCGGTTTTCCGAGGGGACGACGCGAAATTGAATCATGATGACGCAGTTGTCCCATCCAGAGGATTGGGGGACGGGGGGAGGAAGACCCTTTTCAAGTCTGCGGCCGTCACGGGGTAGGTTATTAGGGTCCCCAATAAGTCGCACCTTACTCACCCGCCTCCTCCCAGAAATCCCTTCGGAACAGTGCGGCCGGAATTGATTTTCCATTAGCCATCCAATTAGCGTATTCAATTAACAATTTACGTAATATCAACACAATCACACGCTCGACTAGAGATGTTTGTAAGAACATTTTTAAGTGCATGTCGATTGTTTTATAATTCTTTGTGCTACTAGCTCGTAGTGATCACACTTGTTGTAACTTAACATCACAAAGATACAGTTGTTTTTTTAATTGTACGGGCTGGGCGGATATCAAAAGTGTAAACTGACAACGATTCGTACAAAAGAAGCAAAGTTTAAGCTGTGATTTACTCGATTCTTTGAGCAAATTCTGGGCACGTTTCGGACTGTAAATCGAAACGGCCAGAGCCATCCGTCTTCCGCGAGGACGCCGTTTAATTGCGCCCTTCCGAAATGAAGATTGATCGCCTTTTAAAAACGGCCCCGTAAACACCAGAGATTACGTTCCATCAGAACACGATTTTGAAAAGGTATAAATATCGTGTGACTTTGCACGATTAATCTGAGTCGTGAAATTATTGCAGTCTTTTCTGGTGCTGCTCCAAAAGCGTTGGATTTGACCCATAATAAATCGCAACCTTAAATCAGTAGCTCCCAACGCAGGAAATTTCCGTACGGTAAAATTACAGGATGAAAAATCTTCCGTACGGTAAAATTATCGGACGAAAAATCAACGTTTCGAAAAGTTGCAACTCGATTGGTTATAAAATATTCAATGCTGCATCTTTGGCCGGGGCTCGGATAAAGCCCTGACCTCTTCATTTTGTCAATTTGTGCGGAACGCTGGGGGAAAAAGCGCTGCGGTCGGCCATATTGTAATTTAATATGTTTTAATGGGAGGAAACGGGCCGGACACGGGTTAAGGGACGTCTCCCTTATCCCAGGGATTTTCACTGAGATGTACTACACACACACACACACACACGTACACATGCAAACACATACACGTACACATACAAACACGCTCATAAAAGTGGATTTATTCAGCTCCTAAATGAAGACATAACTTTCAGAGGTTTAACAGAAGAATGTAAAAAAAAACATGTATAAATTCTAGTTTGCCTTAGAGGAAAAAACATAAACAAGTGAAATTGGTGTACGCATGCCATTTTTCCGAAAAGGATGGTAGGGATTTTTTCAAAGAGTATTTCTAGGGTAGGGGCTTAATTGAAAGATTAATGTCCTTACACTGGGACAAAGAGAATTTCAAGAAAAATATAGCGACGAGAAATTTCCAAATCAAAGCAAATTTTATATTTAGGAATAATGTAATATTTTGTTGTAGATTGCGAAAAGAATCGTACTTTAAATGTTTTGAAACAATATTGTTTAAATCAAATGCTGCTCTATTCCTATGCACGTAATGGATTTTATATGTTCAAAAACGTAAACGCCATCTAATGCCTATTAGCTTAAGTAGCTTAAGTAGGTTGCTACTTAAGTTAATGGGCATTAGATGGCGTTTATGCTTTCTAACATACAGAGAGTTTTATATAACACCGAACATTTTCATAAAATACGATTTGACATCTTTAATTTTTATTTTATGTTTAAATGTGGGTTACAAATTGTAGCTAATCATTTGCAATTAATGCCTCAACTTGTACATACAAGGAGTTTTTCTTTTAAGTATACATGTCCCAATTACAGCGTATATGCCGAAAATCTTTAGATAATCGTTGTTTTTTTTTTAAAGGAGTTCAATTTGAAACTTAAAATGAGTGTGTTCCACTCCCAGACTAAGCATGAAGTAAAATTTCGAGTTTAGAAAAGCCTGAAAATTTGGTTTGGACGCGTAGCGCGAAGCGCGGAGCGGCCAAACCAAATTTTCAGGCTTTTCTAAACTCGAAATTTTACTTCATGCGCCACCGGTACAAAACACTGACATATTACGAAGTTTAAAACACACCGCTGAACTTTACATTGAATCAATGTTTTGTGCCGGTGGCGCATGAAGTAAAATTTCGAGTTTAGAAAAGCCTGAAAATTTGGTTTGGCCGCTCCGCGCTTCGCGCTACGCGACCAAACCAAATTTTCAGGCTTTTCTAAACTCGAAATTTTACTTCATGCTTAGCCTGGGAGTGGAAAACACTCGTTTAAAGCTTCAAATTGTATTCTTCTAATAAACCGAGCGTGGTAAAATGTACAACGTCTGCATATGTATACTTAAAAGAAAAATTCTTGTTATGAATATGTTCGGTTTTACATAAAACTCTCTGTATGTAAATTGCACAGGTCATAATAAATGTTCAAAGATGATCAGTATTCTTTAAGCACTGGTTAGGAACTATACTGATGACAGCGTTGAATCCTGAAACGGGTATATAGTTATCCGGTGAATGAATGAGTACTGAACACAAATTCATATTCTTAATGGATTTTGCTTTTACGCTGGTGATACGGTGATGTCATGTAGTGCACTTATAAAAAGTGCTCTTACGCAAGTTACAGAAACTAATTTCTTAAAAAGACCTGCACAAAATGTCCTCTTGTTTACGTAAAACATAGTTGCTATTATCTAATACTCAATTATTGCTCTTATGTAACATAAACCTAATTTACATCCATAAATAATAATGTTCAGTAAATTCAATGCAGAATATTTGATTTCATTTTTAAGTAATCGTTATTTAATCAAAATTAACTATTTAAAGTCGAGTCTCAGTGAGAAATAAAACGCGTGAAGGGTTTTTGTAAAGCATGGCAGGTTTCATTCCGCATCGATTCGTCGCGAACGGCCAGATGTTGCCTGATTTCAGATCGATTGCCCTTTTTTGTGTCATCCCTTGACCCTTCGAATCGATCTGCTGCTCAAAAAGCGCGACGATTTTATGATATCACAAATGATTTCAACAGAAATTAAAATGAAAGAAGCTCCAGTTACTTAAATCCCAATTATGTGGTTCATCTGAGACTTACTCATAGGATTAGTTTATTTGAAGGAATTTAGTGGGGGATTTAAACCGAGATTAATAAAGAATTGGTTGTAGATTTAAAATTGTGGGAATGTGGAATGAATACTTGGGAAAATGCGGATTGGAGAAATGAGAATTCATAATCGAGAGAGTAAACATTGTAAGAATATACTTCAAAGAATGACAAAAAGTCGAATGAGTGGCAGGGAAAATGGGATTAAAGTAATACAGTTTAGAGGAACAAGGATAGAAAATTATGGGGTTAAAGGTTGCGGGAATTAAGTTCAAAGATTGAGTAATAATTCCTTCATTCAATGAATCTTCGAACTGTGCTCTTACAATCTTTAATCCCACCGTTTTTGATACTCGTTTCTCTAAACTGTATTTCTTAAATCCCATTTTTCCTAGTTTTCACCAGGGAAAATGGAATTGAAGAAATACAGTTTAGAGGACGAGAATCGAAAGTTGTGGGATTAAAGATAAGTATAAATGAAATTGCCAATTCTTGGTTGCAGAATACTTCAAACATTAAGAGTGCGATTCTTTTCGCAATCTACAACAAGTTAGTCTTACAAAGACTATATCAAACACTCATTGAAACAACTACTTCCCGAGCTAATACCCCGACGGACATTGAATTATACAACAAGTGTTTGCTGTTACATACAGTAACCTACTGCAAATGTAAAGATTAAAATTAAAAGATCGAGTGTGAATGCTAGGGACAAATTAGAAATTAGTTGAAAGGTTGAGCGAATGTCAAATATACGCGAGGGAAAATCTAATTGGAGAAATGCAGTTTAGGATAGAAAATTGTGAAATTGAAGGTTGTGAAAATAAAGTTCGAAGACTGATCAAATGTCAAATTTATGCCGGCGAAAATGGGGTTAAAAAAATACAGTTTAGAGCAACTAGGTTCGAAAATTGTGGTATTAAAGATTGGTAGATCAAAGTTCTAAGACTTAGTGAATGTAGAATGAGTGCTAGGGAAAATGGGATTTTGGAAATGCAATTCATAGGAACAAGGATCAATAATTATCAACGTAAAAGGAATGCTATTGAAAATGGGATTAGAGAAATGTAGCTTTGAGATAAACGAGGATCGAAAGTTGTGCGATTAAAGATGTTGAGATTAAAGTTCAAAGATCGAGTGTAAATGCTAGGGAAAATTGGATTAAAGAAATACAGTTTTAGAGGAACCAGGATAGAAAATTGTGGAATTGACAAATGTAGGAATCAGTTCAAAGATTAAGCGAATGCCAAATGAACACCAGGGAAATTGGAATTAAAGAAATACAGTTTAGAGGAACAAGGATAGAATATTGTGAAATTGAAGATTGTGAGAACAAAGGTCAAAGATTGATCAAATGTCAAATGACCGCTACGGAAAATGGGATTAAAGAAATACAGTTTAGAGGAACTAGATTTGAAAATTGTTATATTAAAGATCGGTAGATCAAAGTTCGAAGATTATGTGAATACAGAATGAGAGCTAGGAAAAATGGGATTTTGTAAATGCAATTCGGAGGAACAAAGATCAATAATTGTAGGATTGAAGATTGTGAGAATAAAGTTCAAAGATTGAGTGTAAATGCTAATAAAAATGGGAATGAAGAAATACAATTTTAGAGGAACAGGGATTTGTGGGATTGAAGACTAAGAAAATAATATTCGAAGATTGAGCGAATAATAATTACATTCAAGATTATGGGAGTGTGGAATAAATGCTGAGAAAGTGGGATTGGAGGAACAAGGATTAATAATTAAGGGATTGAAGATTGTAAGAATAAAGTTTGAATATTGAGAAAATGTCGAATGAATGGCAGGGAAAGTGTGATTGAAGAAAAATAGTTTACAGGAACAAGAAACGTGGTTGTGGTATTGAAGATTGTAAGATTAAAGTTTGAATGAATGCTATTAGAGGAACGAGGATCGATAATTGTGTGACTAAGAGAATAATATTCGAAGATTGAGCGAATTAAAACTATATTCAAGATTGTAGGAGTGTAGAATAAATTCTGGGAAAATTGGGATTGAAGAAACGAGGATTGATAATTGAGGGATTGAAGATTGTAAGAATAAAGTTTGAAAATTGAGAAAACGTCGAATGAATGGCAGGGGAAGTGGGTTTGAAGAAATACAGTTTACAGGAACGAGGAACGTGGTTGTGGTATTGAGGATTCTAAGATTGTATGATCAAAGTTTAAATTAATGCTATTAGAGGAACGAGGATCGATAATTGTGGGACTGAAGATTGTGAAAATCTTTAAATTTTAAGATTGAGTGTGAATGCTATAGATAATAGGATTTAAAAAAAAGACCTTTATTGGCATATCTTCAGACTTTACATTACATTTACCTTTACATTAGCTTATCTCATTACCCTTCCGTATCCCTCTTACCCTCCCTTCTCTTTTCCCTCTCCCTCCCCAGCTTTTCCAACGTCCTTACCCCGCTCCCATCCTCCCTCATCCACTCCACTACCCTTCTATTCCCTTTCGCTCCCAGCCACTCCTCTTTCATCCCCTCACATTCCTCCGCCAAGTGTCCCCACGTATCTCTCCCCTGTCCACACAACACACACCTTCCATATTCTTCCCCCATCCATACTTTCCTTCCTCTCTCCTCCGATCCACACCTCGCCCTTGCCACAATCACCCTATCCTCTCTACCCCATCCCTTCCTTATCAAATAATTCGGCACCCTCCCATACACCTGCCACCTCCCATACATATCATAATAGGATTAAAGATATACAATTTAGAGAAATGAGGATTGAAAATTGTGAGAATAAAGTTTAAAGATTGAGTAACGAGGATTGAGGGGTTAAGGGGTTGAGAACTGTGGGAATACAGTTCGAATATTGAGCGAATTTCAAATAAATGCCTGGAAAAATAGGATTAAAGGAATACAGTTTAGAGGAACGAGGACCGAAAATTGTACGATTGAAGACTAAGAGTATTCTCTTAGTCTTCAATCGTACAGTTTTCCGTCCTCGTTCCTAAATTAAAATAGAAAAGACAAAATGTTCGAAGATTGAGCAGATAAAGAATGGAGGTTAGGAAAAACGCATTGTAGAAATAAAAAGAGTACTAACGAATTTAGGAACATGCTAATGTAAATAAAAAATAATTGCTAGAGATTAAGAAACATAAAGAATACAACAAGAAAAATGGGGACTGCCGAAAGAAGAAATTAAGGGATTGGAGAAAGCATTAAATAATTTGAGATAGAAAGAGAGGCATGCATGTTGGGCAAATGGGGGTTGATAAATTTGTAATTTAAGAAATTGAGAAAATGTAGATCGACAATTAAACAGTTGAAAGTGGGAAATAAAAAAAATGTAATTGAAGAGAATGAAGATCAACAATTGAGCGTTTGAAATATGATTGCTAGGTATTAAAGAAGTGGGAAATGATAAAAACGGGTTAAATTTCATCGCCACCAGGAGGCCCAATTTCCTTTAGACTCGATCCTGTGAGGGTCAAAAAGTAAACACGACCCTTAAGTATAAAAATATTATGTAAATTGAGAGTTGTGGTTGAAAAGGAATTGTGGCCAATGAGAAATATGTCGAATAGTACTTTAGGTCAAATGAGAATTATGTTGAAAGGAAATTAGGTCGATTAAGAATTATGTAAAATAGAAATTATTTTGATTGATAATAAAGTCAGTTAAAATTTATGATAAATGCAAAATGCGAATGTCGGTGAAATTGGGATTAAAGAAATGAGGAGGATTGTAAGATAGAGTGTGGCGATTGTGATCCGCCAATCGCCAGACTGTATCTTATAATCCTCTTCATTTCTTTAATCACAATTTCACCGACATTCATCATTTTTCATTTATCATAAATTTCAACTGATTTTCATTTTACATAATTATTAATTTAAATAATTTTTATTTTACATAATTCTTAATCGACCAATTTTCTTTTAAAATAATTCTTAATCGACCTAATTTTCTTTCAACTTAAAGTACCATTCGGCATAATTCTTATTGTTGGGGATTGAGGAAGTTGAAAATGGAAAATTAATCGATGGCTGACTCGTAGGGGTTTAATTTTTTAAGCAAAAACTGGTTGTTAACTCTCAAAATATGACATTTACTTAAAATTGTACCGCTGATCGCGGGCCAGATATATTTTGGTCGCGTTTTGGACACTAGATTATGTCACACTAGCGTAAAAAAACACGCATTTCCTTTTCACAAACATATCGATAACATTCTATTACATTTTGTTGTTGTATTTTTCATCCCCTCGAGTTTTCGGGGTTGGTCTGTTCGGTGAGGCGGGGGGCAGAGGGAGCGCGAGGGGGCGGTTATTTTGCGGGGCATGGCCTCGAAATCGAAATCCGTGGTGCCCGCGATGCGCGATGCTCTCACCCGAGCCTCTCTCATTTTCCTAGCTCTTCTCCCGTTTTCAGTTTCGCACGGACTATCGCGAGAGAAACGTGCCTTTATGAAAAGAAAAACCAACTTTCATTCGCGTGATTTAATTTAAAATAGGTGTGGGTGTGTGAGTGATTTTTTTTTTAAATTAAATTGTGCGGTTGATTTTGTAGAAATTTCGCCTGAAAATCCGCTTGAAAATTGGTAAGATTACAAAGCGGTCGGATTCGCGCGATGGAGAAAAGCTGAATGTTTAAGAGGAAAGAAAGAAAATGATTTTGGGGAGATACAAAATGTATGTGTTTGATATAAATCCTAGAAAATTATTGTCTGCGTTGAGAAACGCTGAATATTTAAGAGTGAAACAAGCGTATTGTTCTGTGATTCAGAAAGAGAGGGATTGTTGATTGTTGAGGCATTTAAGTGTTGAAAATCTATATTACTTTACTTATTTTAAAGAAAAAACTCATTGATTTCCAAAAATTGGAATGTTTCTTAACTACAATTGTTTCTTAAATGTATTGCTTCTTTAGGTGAAGAGAGTTACAAAATGTACAGATTTCTTATGACTAATTATCCATATACAAACTATCGTATGTTCAATTAAAAAAAAATCTCTACAGTGGCATGGAAAATATTCTAGGTTGGCAACTTTGAAAATATACATTATAAATATTACGTCTGACGTTTTATATGTTAATTCCCGAAGTGTGTAGCTAACTTAAATTTGAAAAAAGATGAAATCATGGACTCTAGAGGTTTTTTTTATTGAACATATGATACTTTGGTAGAAGGAACATTTTCAGTAGTGGGGAGGTGGATAATTCTAATTGCTCGTTGAGTATAAATATTCCAATTTTTGAAAATCAACGAGTTTTTTCTTTAAAATAAGTAAAGTAAAAAAAAGAGGGATTTTTTCCGCTAGATTCACAGAATAGACGAGAGCTGGAAATAATTCTGTGATTTAAATGATAGCAAATGAGGGATATTTTAAAAATAAATTCATAGAATGGAGGAAAGCTGGATATTTGAGGATTATGCGATAAAGCTACTGCTTCTCTAAGTACACTAATACATATACTGTCTCTGGTTCAGGGACTGTCTTTAAGTATACTTAATCAGATAATCAGAGACGTGGTAGAAGGTTTTTAAGCCAGTTATCGTATTGCATCGTATCTTTACCTGATTGCCTCTGAGTACACTTAAATTGATTTCTGTGTATACTTATCAAATACTGCTTCTCTAAGTATACTAATCAGAAATGGATAGGGTTCGAATCATTAAGGATTCGAATACTTTTAGAGGTTTCAAAAGAGGCATTCGAATACTTTAGTTAAACTGGATTCGTGATCCGGATTCGTTACATTTTTTAAGAGGATTCGTATTCAAATCAAATTGTGAGTGATTCGAATCCTTATAAAAAGATTCGAATATTTATAAAAGGATTCGAATACTTATAAAAGGATTCGAATATTTATAAAAGGATTCGAATACTTACAAAAGGATTTGAATCGTCAAAAATAATTCGAATTAATTGTGAGGATTAACATAAAAAATGTCTTTTGTGTGTTTTTAAATTTCTCGTCAAATCACTGTTTTGTACGCGAGGCGCATGAAGTAAAATTTCGAGTTTAGAAAAGCCCAGAAAATTTGTCTCGGGTCGCTGCGCGACCCTCGACAAATTTTCACGGGTCTTTTCTGAACTCGAAATTTTACTTCATGCTTAGTCTAGGAGTGGAAAACACTCGTTTAAAGCTTCGAATTGAACTTAAAAAAAAACAAGGAATATCTAAAGATTTACAGAAAATAGGCTGTTTTGCGGAAAACACTATTTCTACTAACAGAAACAACTAGCACTATTACCAGCCAGAACTTCTAGCTCAGATGGTTGTAGCTTCAGATATCTTGCTACCAGCAGACGAGGCCTGTACTACTACTAAGTACTATTAGCCGAAAGAACCACTATTACAAACTGTAACGTTTACTTTTTTTCAGTTAAAAACGACTTGTCCACTAGCCGAAAGAACTGCCGCTATTAGCAGACAGAGCTTCTAGTTCCGTAGATGAAGCCTGTACTACTACTACTACTAGTTGCAGAAAAAACTAGTGGTAGTAGAATAAAATACTACTATTAAGCTGAAAGAACAACCAAGGCCGCAGCCAGAAAAAAATCTGAGGGGGTTATAAAAATTTCGTGGGGGGGCTTAGGAAAAAATATTGTTTTTGCTCTTACAGTCCCGCTTTTACATACAAAAATTTATCATTTTAAAAACTTCTGGGGGGGGGGGGTTGAAGCCCCACACCCCCGGCTACGGTCTTGAGAACAACTGCTATTAGCTAAAAATTACTACAGCAGAAAGAACTACCGTTATTAACGGAGCTTCTAGTTCAGATGGTTATAGCTTCATATATATTGCCATCAGCAGACGGAACCTGTCGTACAGGTTCCGTCCGTACTAGTAGTAGAAAGACCTTGTCGTAGTAGAAGGAACAGAATAGTAGTTGTTCTTTCTACTACTGAAATGACGAACGCTACTAGCACAAAGAAATTGTACTACTAGCTGAAATACCTACTACTACTGATAGAAACGTTTACTTTTTAGCAGAACACGCTATTTCTACTAGCAGAAACAACTACCGCTATTGGCAGGCAGGGCTTCTGGTCCTAGCTTCAAATCTTGCCACCGACAGATGAAACCTGTACTATTACTAGTAGAAAGACCTGGCAGTGTTTTTTTTATAGCAAAAAATACTCTTTCTACTAGCAGAAAGAACTACTGCTATTAACAGAGCGTCTAGTTCAGATGCTTCTGGCTTTTCGTGTCTTGCCACCAGCAGACGGAGCCTGTACTAGTTACAGAAAGTCTTAGTAATAGTAGAAAGAACAAAATAGTAGTTGTTTCATCCACTACTAAAAGGACGATTGCTGCTAGCAGAAAGAACTTGTACTACTTGCTGAAAGATGGATACTTTACTTCTTTTAACATAAAACGCATTTCTACTACAAGATTATAAATACATGTTTTTTCTTTGTCGCCGCCATTGTTTAACCAGATACTGCCTCTAAGTAAACTTATTCAGATAATCTTCATTCATTTCTACACTGTCCGTGTTTTAAACACGGTATTCCGCAAACGCGATCGAGTCAATTACGTAATTGAAAAACGCGCGCGATCGAGTGGAAATTTATGCCTGCCCCGTTTGTGATTGCACTCTGAAACGCGCGGACGGCCTTCGATTGTCTGAAACAACTCGAGCTTTTCAGCAATCAAACCGGCCTTTATACTCCAAACTCCAACTGAAAAACAAGGAGACCGAATTCCAATTAGCGGCTTACAATTAAAATAAATCAATCAATCGCGATGCAAAGTATTCATTTTTGAAGTGAATTTTCATTGCTTTTTATAATAACAGAACGAGTGGGGCGAAAATGGAATCGATTTGCTTTTCAATTCATTTTTTAAAAGACTTTTTTTGAAGTTTCAAACGAGTGTTTCCACTCCCAAGCTAAGCATGAAGTAAAATTTCGAGTTTAGAAAAGCCCCGAGACAAATTTTCGGGGCTTTTATAAACTCGAAATTTTACTTCATGCGCCACACGTATAAAACACATATTTTGCGAAGTTTATACCCCTTCTAAGATATGATACGTTTGTCTACACCCCTTATACGTTGCGATACGATTCTGTAGCAGCTATTGGATCGTATCATTGCATTATCGAAGATACGATAACCACAACGTATCACATGATATGATACGATGCGTTACGTTTGTTTATACCCCTTATACGTTACGATACGATTCTGTAGAAGTTACAGAAGGGGGAAATAATGAAATCGATTCGCTTTTTATTTAATTTTTTAAAAGCCTTTAATTTGAAGTTTCAAACAAGTGCTTCCACTCCCAGGCTAAGCATGAAGTAAAATTTCGAGTTTAGAAAAGCCCCGAGAGAAAATTTGTCGAGGGTCGCGCAGCGACCCGAGACAAATTTTCGGGGCTTTTCTAAACTCGAAATTTTACTTCATGCGCCACGCGTATAAAACACATATTTTGCGAAGTATATACCCCTTCCAAGATATGATACGTTTGTCTACACCCCTTATACGTTGCGATACGATTCTGTAGCAGTTATTGGATCGTATCATTGCATTATCGAAGATACGATAACCACAACGTATCACATGATATGATACGATGTGTCACGTTTGTTTATGCCCCTTATACGTTACGATACGATTCTGTAGAAGTTACAGAAGGGGGAAAAGATGAAATCGATTCGCTTTTTATTTCATTTTTAAAAGCCTTTAATTTGATGTTTCAAACGAGTGTTTCCACTCCCAGGCTAAGCATGAAGTAAAATTTCGAGTTTAGAAAAGCCCCGAGAGAAAATTTGTCGAGGGTCGCGCAGCGACCCGAGACAAATTTTCGGGGCTTTTCTAAACTCGAAATTTTACTTCATGCGCCACGCGTATAAAACACATATTTTGCGAAGCTTATACCCCTTCTAAGATACGATACGTTTGTCTATATCGCTTATACGTTGCGATACGATTGTTTGGTAGCTTTATAGTAGCGTACCAGGGAGGGGGGGGGGGGGGTGGCCTCTCCAATCCGGGAGGATTAATTGTGGAAAAAAGGAACTAACCTTAAGCCTCGTACGGTCTTGAAGAGGACTGGCGGCTCTCTTCTGGTCTTCTACTTCCTTTGGGGTTGCACTATTAAAGCCGGAGGCAAGTCTATAGCCGGGGGCAGTTACTAAAGCCGGAGGCAAAAACTATTTAAAACTGTTGAGGCGCGGAGGCCGTCTTCTCTCGCCCGATGCAAGAGTTACACTCTATGGTTATTTAGGAGGGGGTAAAACCGAAAGATATGGTGGCGATAAAACGGGATGATTGGGTTGGAGAGCCCGCAACCCGATTTGCACCGAACAACGATACTGTAGCAGTTATTGGATCGTATCATTGCATTATCGAAGGAAGACACGATAACCACAACGTATCATATGATATGATACGATGCGTTACGTTTGTATCGTACGTTACGATACGATTCTGTAGAAGTTACAGAAGGGGGAAAAGATGAAATCGATTCGCTTTTTATTTCATTTTTTAAAAGCCTTTAATTTGATGTTTCAAACGAGTGTTTCCACTCCCAGGCTAAGCATGAAGTAAAATTTCGAGTTTAGAAAAGCCCCGAGAGAAAATTTGTCGAGGGTCGCGCAGCGACCCGAGACAAATTTTCGGGGCTTTTCTAAACTCGAAATTTTACTTCATGCGCCACGCGTATAAAACACATATTTTGCAAAATTTATACCCATTCTAACATACGATACGTTTGTCTATACCGCTTATACGTTGTGATACGATTCTATAGCAGTTATTGGATCGTATCATCGCGTTATGGAATATACGATAACCACAACGATTATCGTATCACATAATACGAAAGCTAAAGCAATTAACCCACTAACGGCTGAGCAATTGTAGAGTTAACTGGTTTTTAGATAAAATTCTGCACTTCTTTTTATGATTTATATGAATGGTTTATTATACAAAATGGGAAAAATGGAATCGATTCGCTTTTTATTTGATTGTCATGAGTTGCTAATAATTGTAGTAAGTGTCGAATAAAACGTTAATTTCGTATCCTAGAGTGTGTGATTAATTGAAATTTTGCAATTGTCTAATTGTCGGTTTTTGCTCCTTCTCTGCGAACTCTCGAACTCACTCTCTTGCAAAAGGCCGATCAATCAACGTCATTGAAACACTTAATAATATCCGCCCCTCTTTAAAAAAATGAAGTCAATATCTTTTTTTTGTGTAATCTTTATGATCGATTGAATTGCGAGCGATGCTGGTGATATAAATCGTAACGATTAATGTATCGTACCACTTCGTGGTGAAAGATACGATCATTAAAGTGATAATCACTTCATATCCTTATATTTTAGAAAAAAACTATCTAAATTATTATCGTATTGTGACGTTCTGTCGCGATAACATCTCTTAAGCGATTACTGTATTGTATCGTTGCGTGTTAAAAGATAGTATCGTATCGCATTATACCGGGCTTTCATTAATTCCCGAACCCCACGTGACCAAAAATAATAGGCAACCAAATGTACAAGGTGGTATGGCTCACACAAAAATTCCCTAGATTTAAAAATATTCTTCATGAAACTGCTCAATGCAAGACTGCAGAGAATAACTCCAGTTGCCGTCAATATTACGTGAAGCACTACGAAAATGTGCCATCAAAATAAACGCGTCTTGCTCCGTTGTAAATACCATTTTCGCAGTATTTGCTTATCCTAGCAAATTGACTCTGCAAAATAAATAGAAATAAAACTCAATGTTTCAGAACAATTAAACAATTTTTGCTTACCTGAAAATTCCGGGCGAATCTTGTAAGATCTCAAAGGTTGGTTTAACGATGCACCGCGCATAAACGTTTATGTCAAATTTGACTTTAGTAACGTTTGGTTACTTTTTTCAAAGCCTCCAACGTACAAATACAATAATTTACGCGGCAATTTTAAATTTAGTCACGTGGGGTTCGGGAATTAATGAAAGTCCTGTATAATTGTGTGGTAGAAGATACGATATAAGATGTAATTAACGTTTTAGCTAGTTTATTTTATATTTGTCTCTTTTTATCTATCACGATACGATCTCTAAAGCGATTGGTGTGTCCTACAGTTGTATGCTAGAAGACAGTATTGTATCGTATCATATAGTTAGTTCATAGAAGATTCGATCTAAGATGTAATTAACGTTTCAACTAGTTTATTTTATGCTTGTTCCCCTTTATCACTGAGCGATTGGTGTGTCCTACAGTTGCGAGATAGAAGATAATATCGTGTCGTATCATATAGTGGAGTGGTAGAAGATACGATTTAAGTTATAGTTAACGTTTCAACTAGTTTATTTTATGTTTTTCCCTTTTATCTACCACGATACTATCTCTGAAGCGATTGGTGTGTCCTACAGTTGCGTGTTAGAAAATAGTATCATGTCGTATCATATAGTATAGTAGGAGATACGATCTAAGTTATAATTAAAACCACAGAAATCTAATCACTGAACGCAGTTCACTCTTGGCGGTAGCGTCGAATTTCCCTTGCATCATTAACAGCTGCTAAGCCAAGACTGAGCATCGCAGCGAGGTGGGGACCGGCCAGAATAGTGGAGAGGGAAACAAGGATGCTGTTGTCGGAATTAAGCTAGCTCGCTATATCGCAACAGTAGCTCGTTGGAGACCTTAATTTACGGACAACCCTCGTATCTATCAGAGGCGATTGTTGTATCCGACAGTTGCGTATTAGAAGATAGTATCGCATCGTATCATATAGTTGGCTAGTAAAAGATACGATCTAAAGCTTGTATTAGATGAGACTATTTTCTTGTAAAAGAAAATAGTATACTATTTTCTATTATGGTGTAATACACAAAGTATGACCAAACGCGAATCTTGTACAGTTTTGTATAATGAAAATAGAACATGTTCTACCTAGTACACCATGATAGAAAATAGTGTACTATTTTCTTGAACAAGAAAATAGTGTCGTCGGATACAAGCTTAAGATGTTATTAATGTTTCAACTAGGTTATTTTATATTTGTCTCTTCTTATTTATCACCTTACGATCTCTAAAGCGATTGGTGTGTCCTACAGTTGCATGTTAGAAGATAGTATCGTATCGTAAGTTATTGTTCTTTATTTGTCCGTATTTATGTCTCTTTTAAGCCTTCCAAATGTATCCAGGTTGTCTAACTTCGCGTTTATCGGAAAAAAGCACAAAGTTCGCTTTGGCGCACAATTTCACCGCAAAAATCGCCCTCTGTGCATCGATTCAGGTCGCGCGAATCCACCTCTCGCTTTGTCTCGGAACAAACGGCACACTCGTGTGAATTAGACGAGAGGGGAAACGCTCTAATTAAACAAGCGACAATCCGCCGTTTCCTCGTTGTTGAGACCGCTTCGGGCCCTTACAAAAATAATCATAATAACAAGTGCGTAAATTATACATTCTCCAGCATTTCTAGTTCGATAAGTATAACTCACTAAGCGGTATTGATGCAATAACAAAATTACGAAAACGTTTTTCGTTATTGTCTTAAGTTGTCTTATTAATTAGGACACATTGTTTGCATTTTCCACGAAAAAAATTTTCGTAATTTTATATGTTATTAAAGTTTATTTTATAATTGCTGGGCCATTTATGGGGTGAATTACCATGAAATTTCAATTTTTCGTTTCAAGTATTTTTTGTTCCGGATGGGTGAATTACGAGGTGTAATTTACGAGGCCTGTTAATTTCCAGCGTGTCGTAACTCCGAAAAGCCGCGCTTCCAATGAATCATGCACGAGGAGGAGGCTATTTATGCGCCCAACTTTACGGCCTGCGGCGCGGCGGCGATTGCTTGTTGGTCCTAATTTACGGCCCGAAACTAACACAGATGCGGACGAGGAGAGACGCGGTCTAAAAACGAATAGTAGTGTGAACGACGGACGACACGATTTGATGCGTTGGTTAGGGGGGTGTTCAGACTGACAGAGCTTTTAGTTTAATTGTCGATGGTTAAGGTAATATCATTGAGTAATTATTGCTGTTATACATTTACTCATTGATAATATGGAAAAAAAAACGAGAAAACATAAGATACGGGGGGTATGTAAGGGGTATAGTTATCGTATCTAACGGAGAGATGTGGTCGAAAAATAAATAGAGTCGGAACAACAGACAATACGATGCGATACGATTGTTAGAGGGTATTCAGACTGACAGAGCTCTTAAAACTAAGAGCTCTGTCAGTCTGTATAGAATTAAAAAATTGTAGATGGTTAAGGAAATATGAAGAAAAATTAGTAAGCATGGGGTAGATCTTATACTTACTAATTTTTTTTTTATATTTCCTTAACAATCGATAATTAAACTAAAAGTTCTGTCAGTCTGTATACCCTCTAACAATCGTATCGTATTAACTAACATAGTCACGATGGAAAGAGACGTATTCTTAAAATGAACAGAGTCTGAACAAGAGACGAAGGGATGCGATACGATTGGTAGGGGGGTATACAGACTGCCAGAGCTTTTAGTTTAATTGCCAATGGTTAAGGAAACATGAACAAAAATTAACAAGATAAATTCAAATTCAAAACTATTTGAATTCGAGAAAATAAGCTTACGCTTCTTATAGTTTGCACACTTTAAACATAATATATAAAATTACGAAAAAACTATTCGTGAAAATGCAAACAATGTCTTAATTCAACTCAAGACGATAAATATCCATTGAAACAACTACTTCCCGTGCAAATACACCTCCGGATATTGAATTATACAATGAAATATTTAAAATCTTATTAAATTTGATTTGTTACAACGCTCTATTAAAGTATATGTAACGTTTAGGTCAAATATTCTTCAAACCAACTAACAATACAAATTAAAAATGAAAGGAGAGATAGAAACAAATTAGAAGTGAAAGGACTTGAATTAAAACTAATGTCTTAGGCCATCTATAGACGCGTTTCGAGATTTATCTCTCTTCAGTATAGCTTTGCTTATGACGTTTAAAAAAAAATAGGAATAAAATTAAAATAAACTTACTTGGACACAGTGTTGTGTGTGGAA